>JAWLRI010000918.1:2249108-2259132 GCA_034781795.1 Crypturellus tataupa | reverse complement strand
CAGCTTCGTATCATCAGCAAATTTGCTGAGGGAGCACTCTGTGCCTTCATCCAGGTCATTGATGAATAAATTGAACAACACTGGGCAAAGGTCTGACCCCTGCTGACCACAGGGCCTCCAACTAGACTCTGCACCACTGATCACCACCCTCTGAGCTCTGCCATCCAGCCAGTTCCTAATCCACCTCACTGTGCACTCATCCATCCCACACTGCCGGAGCTTGCCCAGAAGGTTGTTGGGAGGGACGGTGTCAAAAGCCTTGGTGAAGTTGAGATAGATGAATGACATCTGCTGCTCTCCCCTCATCTGTCCATCACAGAAGCTAGTCATTCCATCACAGAAGCCTCTCAGGTTAGTCAAGCATGATGATGGAGAGTGACTTAGCTAAGAAGGCTCCTCTGGAGATCAACTTGTCAAACCATCAAAGCAAAGTCAGCTAGAGCACGGTGTTCAAGTACTGTCCGGTTGGGTTATCAGTATTTTTAAGGACAGTGATGCTGCAAGCCCTGAAAAATTGTTCTTGTGTTGAAACACCACCACAGTTAAACTAATGATGGTGGGGGTGGTTCTGGTATTCAGACAAGGTACAGAAGTTGTCTTTACTCTCATCCATCAGACCTTAATAAACATTGATAAGATCATCCTACAAGTCTGCTGTTTTTCTACATTTAACAGTTCCCGGTATCTCAGCCTCTCCTTACATGAATGGTGAACTGCTGTTGTCTTTGGCTCATGTCTGTCTTGTAGGATGACACTCTTTAAGGAAACCTTTGAAAGATGCTCATAGGAAGAAAATTGTCTTGTTGGTATTGCTGAAATCCAAAAAAAAAATGGAAGAAAAAAGGCATCCGACAGAGCTGTTAATGAGCAATGAGAGTGAATGATACCTACCCAGTGAGCACCATCTATTAAAATTCTAATTCTTGCTTGTAGATCTTACACTAAATTTTAAGTAGGTCTTACAGTACAATAACTACCAAGATGAAGCACCTTTAGCATAAGAGTTTAGGAAAGCTAGAAATAGGTCTTTGAAGGCTCATAGTTCTTGTGCACTTCAGCTTTTGTTATAAAGCTGATCAGTTCCATGTGTATTCAGTCTCAGTCGTAGTTAAGAATTAAGCAACAAAACTTTGTACATCATGTATTGCTTTGGGATTCAGTGTTCTGACAGAGGGAACGTTCACTGCAAAGGCATGATATTCAACGATCAATTCCTTGTAAACAGTATTATTCCCTGACAAACCTCTGGAGGAAAAAAAATGGTAAATGTTTCTATTTTGTGAGAGTTCTAGATTTCTAAATAATCAAGACTGAATGAAAAAATGTTGAAATATTTCCCATTCTGATAGCAAAATGAAAATATGTCTGAAGCATACAATTGCTCTATGGAGAGTAGCAATTTTATGTATTTATATACTACTGAATGGAGCTTTCTGGGTTTATCGACTCCAGTATGGCCAGTGTTAAATGTACAAAAATAAACCCATCTTCAAAAAATTGCAATGAAAGGATAGCGCATGAAACAGATTACTAATCCTGCATGGGGAATCTTAAAAATAAGAGGAAATTGAATGACACAGTAGGGAGTGGTAGCTTACCCAGGGACACTTTTTAAAATCATCATGGCAGAAGAGGATTTTTCAGGTTAGCTGTGCAATAGCCTAATGAATTACAGGGCATGTTCTCATGGCTAACAAGAATGAAAGCATAAAGAAAGTTTTTTGTAGGTTGATGAGAGCAGTCAGTATCTCAGTAGCATTCACCACAAAAGTGATGTAAATACAAGATAATGATCACAGCATGTGGAAGGAAGAGAAACTGGTAGGTGCTCTGCAAAGGAAGTGATACAATCCAAGTGATGGTTAGGAATAGCTTTGGGGTAGTGATGGTGTTCTGTAGCTTTGAATGGCTATGACTGGCTTAGCCATTTATCTGGCCTTGATTATAGTAGTCAAGATACAAGGGGGAAACTGGATCAGGCTTTTAATTGGTGCAATGGATAAGAAAGACTTGATAATCTGTTGTACTGTAGTGTGTGTTTAGGTGAAACATGTAAGCGTCTTGGAAGTAGGCCCCGCAGAAACAGCCCTGTATCTTTGGCTGTTGTCCTGCAAATGCCACTATCAGTGTTTTTAAAATATAGTAGGACAATGAGAAGACAGATACAGCCCAAAGAAAGCAATCAGTGTTTTTCTAGCTTTGACTCTTTTTAATTACATACAAACTTGCTTTCCTTAACTGGTCATTTTTGAGAATGTAATCTTTTGTGCTGTTTTGCTTTACTCTAGAGCCTTCTCTCTTAGAAGGAACTATGTAACCCCTTGTTCTTCCAGTCGGTGGCAAAGAAATGTTTGCCTTGGATCTGGCAGCTTTACAAAACTGGTCAGATAGGTTGAACTATTTCTAAAATGATCATGTTCCTCCTTCAATTTGCCACTGCTCTTAGGTATTACAGTGTGTTTTAGGAGTAAACTGATTCATCAGTGCTATATAGACTTAAATCTGAGGGAAAAATATTATATGCTTCAGAAGTCTGAGTTACCCAGATCGCTCTTAATTGGTGAAGGAGAATGCTGAGTATGGATGGCAGATGTTTCCTTAATTAATATCCTACTGGGTTAATAAGCCGAACCTTGGGAGCAGCTATGAGACTTTTGATGTATTCATAGAATCCTAGCCTTGATCTATAGACTTCTCTTTAAATTTGTGCTCATAACTGTTTTAACTATTTGGCTGTGTGATCTGTTCAAATAGTAGAATCTTTTGTCACAAGTTCTCTTTTGTGTAAACTAATCTTATCAACATTTCAATGACATTTGTGTTTAAAACTTGCAGCAAATCTTGCATGCAAATTGAGCCCGTCTCTAAATTTGAGCTTAAATTCTTATAGTTTAGTTCAGAATGTTTGCCTTTCAATATATTCAAAACTTTTAATTTTGTGAAGTCTGTTTTGCCATAAGTAGTTTTGATATTCAAATTTTGTCACAGACCTAATGGCACTCATTAGAACCACATGTGCTCTCACTGAAATAGAGCTCAGTAAGGAGAAGTTCAAATCTCTGACTTTCACAGACAAACCTGGAAAAGGCATTCTTTTGTAAGCTTCTCTGCTTTCATGGCAGTGTTTCTGTAGCTTCTCAAAGTGGAAAAAATTGAACTTTTCACTTTAAAAAAAAAAAAACCCTAGCTGCAAACTTGTTTTATATTACTGCATCTGGAGAGGAGTGAGAGGTGAGAAGATAAAAGAAGTATTGCAGAGCTGCTTTCATATGCAAGTTAGTAATGATTTCCTACTGTGGCGAAACACCCTTGGGCTTCCCAAGTGTCCTAGGACAGATCTGAGTTTCCATGGTTGAAAAGATCATGTTTTCCCAACCAAATTCTTAGCCGTTTCTAAGAAAGTTACTGAGGTGTTGCAGGTTTTAATTTTATGTAGTTGAGTTTGGCTCTTAATTCACTGTTCCTTCCTGGAGGAAAGTCTTGTGAAGTAAGTAAAAGCTCTAGAGAACTGAATGGGACACAAGATGTGTCACAGCAGGAGAGTTGAAAAAATAAAGTGGGTACAGGGCGGGTAGCACAGCATTTTATGTTTAATAGCTCTGCCTTGCTTGCTGAATGTAGGGAGGGGTTTAAATAAAGGACCTCTAGTCATTTGTCTAGTGGGCATATCTGCATATCTTAGTTAACTTCTGCACTCTGCAGCAATGTATTCCACAGTATCACTCACAAAAGTGCAAAGAGGCGCTGAACCCAAGTTTCCTTCTTTCATCCTGCTTCTTTTCTTCTGGAGTGGAATTGCATCATTTGTCTAGAACTTCTACAACTGCAAATTGGAGGTAAAACTTACCCTTAGTGAGTAGGAAGTAGAAATAAATGTTACATTACCCAGAAGAGTGTTTTTGGAAGGACATGCCACCTACAATAAAGGGAAGAATATTGGTTCTTGCTGGCTAACTTTATTATTTTAAGCAGTTCTTTGCTCTTTTCCTCACTAGCTCACATCCCACTAGCTGTTTACAGTTATTTCACACATCTTATGCCAGCCTTATGCCATTCATTCTGTTGGGACATGCCTGAAACCTCCTCCAAAACTTACTGCTGTAGGTTTTTTAAAGAAAATTCTTAGCTCCTGCCCATCAAAACTGATTTCCCTACAGGCATAAAACTATATCATTTTAGTATATAAAACATGTCAATGATTATGCAAGATCTTTGTACTAGTCCTGATCCCTCTGTTCTATCTGTTAATAGCAACTGCATTTCCAAGTGTTTATGGACTCTTATCTCCAGACTGTGGGCCTGATTCTTGCTTTAAGATCACTCTTTTTATTTCTGTGGTACATTTGTTCTCTAGCATGTCTCTGTATTGCCAGTGGCATGTGGAATAAAATTGAGCATACCAGAAAAAAAGAGGGTAAGACCTAGAGTTTAACAAATTTGGATCTGAATTCCTAGAGATGAGATGCCTTCATCTCCTGCTTTAAACCTGTATGATTGAGAGCATTCTTTGCTGCTTGGAACTGCTCATCTTGGGGCAGGATTGATCTTGTTACAAACATTAACACTGCATCATTTTGAGTGGAATGGAGCAGATTCTTCCAGTGCAGTCACTAATGAAGAAATAAAAAGGAATACTCTGTAGCATGTTTCTTAATACAGTCAGTAATAGTGGGCAAATATCTTTCTTCTTTCCCAGTCAGAATTACATTGAACAGTTTGGACTGTAACACATGCTTCAGTGAGTGACTTGATTATTTTTATCATAAGGGTCTGAGTGATCTGCAAGGTAATCTTGATCCATGTGCTGTAGGTTTGGAACTACAGTTGATCATCACCAGTATCCATGCAATTTTTTTTCTAATCTGGAGCAATACAGCATTACATGTGTAGACTATCACTGTTACTCTAATTCTCAAACAGGTCAATAGAGATATATCCATCTAGAATCAAATTCAGTTAAGCTGTCTTGGGGTGAGGGAGTTGGAATGAGTGCCAGGAATAAGTGGGTAGCTCTTTCTGATGTTGGTTGGAGTTATAAAGTGAAATAAATGATTTTCCTCCAAATCAATTGCTTAGTCTTTAAATGAATAGAATAAGGAATTTCAGGACTTTGGAATCTCCATGGAGTGTAATGAGTATTAATTTCAGCTTTCAGTACTGTGTCTACTGGCACACAATAAATTGCACAGTAGCAGGTGTGAAGAAGTCCTGGGTCTGTTAGAAAATATGGCAATAGCTTTCTGTTTCCTTGCTGAAGCCATGTCAGGCTGCTTCAGGACTTGGTTTTGCAGTCCAGTCAATACAGGCAAGTACCTGAGATACGAGATTTTTTTTTTTAATTCACTGTCACTAGCTGGGATTCACTAACCTACTTTACAGATAAGAACATCACCAAATATTTTCAAGTATTTACAGCAGATGTGGTTGACCTGCTTATTGTGTGATGTGGGTAAACTTAGGCTGTTAAGGTAAATCTATTCTGGCTTGAACTATTTGTTTTTTCAAAAGTATACAAGAAAATAGGATATACCTTCAAGACAAATCATAATATTCTGTGAATAAGCTCACCTTCTAGGCATGCTAAAACCCTATGCGAAATGTCCCTCTGGACAAAATATCCAAGAGCTTTAAGAAATACAGAAGACTACTGGTTTATTTAAAACTTAAGTAAGATTGTACCTGTGCAAATAGGTATCTGTATTTTTGAGGCGGAATCTGCTGTGTTCATGAATTAAAATGCCACTCTAAGCATCATAATTAAAGCAAAAGAGAAACTGAGTCTTGGAATTGGTATTCCCTAAGAAATGAGGCTTTGTATTTGGGAGGATGTTATTTGTATTAGCCTTGTTTAGAGACCCGGCTCCAGTCGTGTTCTCGCTGACCAGTAAAGGTCACTATGGTTTGGACTGGCAAAGCAGAGCTGCGTTTTCAGGGCTCCAAAGGATGGCCAAGAAAACAGCTTGTGGCTCCAATGGTTTGCAGGAAAAGTTCTTCTAATATTTTTTTTAAAGGAGAAGATACTTCTGGGGCTAAACTTTTATTGATTTCCAAAATTCATGGGTAGATATCTTGAAATCTAAAGTCATGCATCCTATTTGATTAGAGCAACAGAAGAATTATCATTATTGTGCTGGTATTAGAGAGGTTTTCTTCTGTATGTGTGTGTGTTTTTTTTTTTTTTTTTAATTATTATTATTTCTTTTTTTGGCCAGCTCTTTAGCAGAACTGCACTTCTCCAGTTTGGAGTTCTCCACTGGTGAATGGTGACCCCACACACAATTGTATGTGGGCCCTACTTCAATCTATGTATATAGGCTCATGCTAACTATAATAGGTAACTAAGCCTTGTACTTCAGAGGCCACTGTGGTTGAATGTGTGAATATTTGTGGATGTTGTGTGTGGTGTTTTTAAGTAGTGGTTGTAGGATGAAAATCAAAAATGGGGCATAAATTCTTTCCTGTGCTTATTTTGACTGAAGAGTTGAATTAGCAGCTAAAGTGTGTGGTATAGTGTGTTCTGCACCAGATAGGGGGTTCCAGAGATGATTTGGGTACAGGACTTGGAGGCTGACACCTTCTGATACTGAACCCAGGTAGGCTCTGCTGTTACTATGATATATGCTGACCTGGCAGCTCTTTCGATATAATTTTATATACTTTGAAGCATCCCAATCCTCTTCTTTAAGAGATAAAGTGCAAGGAAACAATACGTTTCATTGTTTTCAAGAGCTTTTGGTTATTTTTGTACTCCTGTGTTAATAGCTCATTAATGTAGATAAAATATTATTTAATGACCTTGTAAAGCTACCCTTTCAATGAACAAAAGTGACCCTTTGCTGTAGACTAATAGACCGGTACCAGTTGTCTATCAGATCACTGCTATTTCTGTTTCTGGCTTTCCTATAGCAGCCTGGGATAGTAGCTGGGTAGGGTTCTCAGTGTGACCACTGACTTGATGCAAAACTATTTTGCTTCAAATTTTGGGCTTTGTCTTGTTACTTGGTCAGCAGAGTGATTTGAACAGTCCATCAGGAGAGCAGTTGCCCCTCCTTTGTGGGATAAGGATGCAGTATTTTTAGCAGCATAGGATGCTAATATTGTTAGGCCAGCAGCTATTTGGCTCTACAAGAGGCCCAAGACACTAGGTGTGATGAGTATTCTTTTAAGAGATGGATAGAGAAATCTTAAACTGTGCTAGAAGGAAGTAATATTGTGCTAGTTTTATCAGATCCTCTGGAGGGGGTAAAGAAGCTGGTAAGTTATGTTCAAAACGAGCAAAAGAAAATAGTTCTCCCAGAGTTCAGCAATTAAACCTGGTGCTGAATCACTGTATGAATGCTAAGCTTGGAGGCCGAGGAAAATTGTAGGGGTTCAAGTATTAGCAGTTCACTGGGGGTTCCCAACTTAAGTCATATAGCTCAAGATGTCCATGCTCTGTAAAAGGTTGAAGGCTCAGTGTGCTAGCTGTAGTATTATATATTCTCTAGTTTTAAGATTTCCTTGGCGATGTCTCTTGATTTCTGTTGGAAACAGGGTTCTGAACTAGATTAATCTTGGAATGTTCTAGGATTGTGGGTTGGTGTGTGTGTGGGGTTTGTTTTTTTTTAAGTTCAACTTCTATGTCTGTATACATACCTTTTTGAGAGGTTTTTTGCTATTGTTCTTTTTTCCTGCCAATGCTTAAACTCATTAATTTTTTCAAACAGAAAATGCAGATATGATGGTGATAACATCCTAACTCCTAAGATGTTGTATATGGTGGTACCTGTAACACTGTATGCTGATACAGACTGTGGCTGCAAGGTGCTTTCTACTTCAGCCATTAGACTTCTAGTTGTGATTTCTTATCATAGTTGCTCAGGTCAGTTTTAAGTTGGTGCTGCAGGTACTTCTGCCACAGTTTCCTAGGATATTTAAGGCTTCATCTCTTTTCTGCTGCTGCAGATATGTAACTTCAGTCTCAAGCACTTCCTTTCCCTGCTCTGCCCTGCCCTACTCTGTTATCGACACTTTTCTTGTTGCTTTGTTGGTGTGTGTGTGGTGTGTGTGTTTTTAAAGTTGCACAAGTGCAAGAACTTGTGTACTATTTTGATATATTCGAGGAACTTGATTCTTTAAAGCACCCAGGTCACGTGAATAAAGTTTTCATTGGGTAAGTATATGTACGAAGCTATAGTAGAAAAGGTTTACAGTAACAGTATTCATGAATTATGTAACTTATCTAAGAGACATCTGTTTGAGGTTCTTCAGTGGTATCTCTGTATAATGAATGACTGCATTAAATGTTACCATAATTCAGCTGTGCTTCTCGCTGATCCTTGTCCATTCCTGTGTATTAACATGCTGAAATAATCCTTCTGATGAACTTCATCCTGGAATCCTCCTTTTCTGCATGGGGTTATTTAATTTGGAGTGTTTTAGAAATTGTGGGTGTATAGAAAAATGTGAATTTTAAAAAGCAGAGGAGATACCAATTGAACTGGAAAGTTGTAAGTCTGTTTGAAAGAAGTGCTACAAGACAATAGAGATCAGAGACTTTTTCATAAAACAAGAGAATGAACATTATTTGTTTTCCAAAGAGTTGCATGCAAAGCCCTCTGCAGGTACCAAGAGAACAGAAACACGAGAAAGGGTAGATCACATTCAACAGTGATTTGGTAGCGTGGACTGATTGGAAATGAATGATTCATGACTAGAGGAGTGAAATGATTTATTAGAACTTAAATGGTAAATTTAAGTTTCTTGTGTTCACTGGAAATCAAGAAGAATACAAATCACCCTGCAAAATAGATTGAAAAGTAGAATGACTACTAGGGGAAAAGTATCTATGACCTGGAATTAGTCTTTAGAACAGGGTCTCAATCATGTATTTTCAGGTGCAGGAACAAGTAAGGACCAGCACTGCTGATCACACAAGTGCCATGAAATGCAGCAGGTGGTGGTGTGCTCATGCTAAGCATTTCAGTGCCACATTCCTCCTAGTGGGAACTGTGTACTGAAGAATACATACAAAACCATAGTAGGACACAGGAGAATAAAATATTTGAGTGTAAGGGTAACTCCTGAATGCAGTTTTGGGCTTAAATTTCATTGAGGATTGATAACTGGTATTAACTGTAGCAGAAGCTGTTCTATCCATAAAAATGCTATGATAATTTCCAAGAAGCAGATTTTGTATCTATGTTTATAAGCTCTTAAATATAGGAAAGTACAAAATGAGGAAAACATTCAAAATTTATTTTTGTATATGTAAAAGGTAAATTATTTATGCTTTATGAAGGTAAATATTAGGCAGAATATTTTCTTCTGAAAAAAATCTTTCTGATATTCTTTAGCATGAGGATTTGAAACTATCCTTGAGCTTACTTATAGCATATAGATGCTGCAGAGAGCAAATGATGGAGACATAGGATTTTGTATGCAAAATGCTTATCTTATCACAGCTCTAAATTATACTGCATACTGACCAAATTTGGCAACTTCAGGCATCTCTTGCATGTTTAGTCTAATGGCAATTCCCATATGTCTCCTTTTGCCAAAATGCTTCCAAAAATAGCCTCATTTTGACAGAAGTGCATGTGACAAATGGCTGTTGTGAAAATTTACTCTAATGAAAGTGTCTGTGATTTATAAGTATTTAAATCCATTCATATGTGCTAATTATCTTTCCAGGCTTATCCTTATTACCACTGAAGCCAGAGGTGTTCTTCCTGCTGGCATCTCTGTGAGGTTAATAGCCCTTTTATGCTTTTTCTGTCTCCCTGTTTGTAGCAGGTGTTTTACATGGCCTCTGTGGAGGACAGCACTGTCTATATAGCAGCCACTCCTTGAACTGGCTGGGCAATACCTTTCTCCCACTCCTCAATGGAACCATACCACTACACTGAAAGACAAGCTCTCTTGGCTATGTATTTTGAACAGCTTGAGAGCTGCTTGATCAGTCCCAGATTTGCTGATCAGAGCATAATTTGGAGAGTAAGCAAGGTTTATACATGGGGGGGGGGGGGGGGGGGGAATATTTACA
>JAWLRI010000918.1:2235534-2248683 GCA_034781795.1 Crypturellus tataupa | reverse complement strand
AATTCCTAGAGATGAGATGCCTTCATCTCCTGCTTTAAGCCGGTATGATTGAGAGCATTCCTTGCTACTTGGAACTGCACTCCTGGGGCAGGATTGAACTCGTTACAAACATTAACACTGTGTCATTTTGAGTGGAATGGGGCAGATTCTTCCAGTACAGTCACTGATGAAGAAATAAAAAGGAATGCTCTGTAGTGTTCAAGTAAAACAGAAATATTTCCTCTAACTTGCTTGAAAGATGTAACAATTCGACATATGATTTTAATTAATGTCCATGTAAGTAAAAATGTGTTTAATTCACAATAGCATTTCAAGAAAACATATTGACATCTAATTATGGATCATAGAATTTACAGTGACTGTAGTGCATCTGTTCAATGAAACACAATCATGGAGAATGCTAAATGGCCAAATATAATGAAAATGTGAACCAATATATAAATGAGGCCATTAAATGCATCGGTGTGAAACGAAGTGGGGATATTCAAAAGAAGAGCTCATGCATGGGGCTTAGTAGATAACAAAAAAATAATATTGTCACTAAGGTTTTTTGTTACTGTTTTCCTGTGAATAGAAGGATTTCAGCTCTTGAGGTTTCTCAACAGAGACCACTGTTTCGAAGTAAATATGAAAATGCTTGATGCTTAGCTGACAATGGGCAAAATAATTCTTATGGCTTCTCACAATAATTGTTACATTCTTCCCTGCTATCCCATCAGTTTCTTAGACTTCCCTCCTAACACTGATTTTGCCTTTGCAAACTGATTTCACTGTCCTTATATAACACCCCGTGCAGTGGAAATAGGATTGGAATGGTAAAAATCACAATTAAAATGAGTACTGAATATAAGTGTCGATGATCAAGAAGTATACAGACCTAAATACAGCAGTGAACATCCCTGTCTGGATGAGTTGTTAAAGCATGCAAGCCTGTGAGTGTTTAATCTCCATCTTTAGCAAGCTTCTTTTCAGTGTTTGGTTTTTGACTTAATGTATATCAGCGTTTGTGTGTACATATACATAATAATAATAAGTTCTCTAGGATCAGTTTTGGTTAATTTTTACCCGCATGAATAGTTGGATTGCTAAAATGGCAAATAGAGAACACTAAATTCATCATGTGATTGCATGCTCCTGAAATCTCTGCTAATTCATCAAGGAATCAAGCCATTTATGACGCTGCAATTGCAACTAAGATACAGAGCTTAGTCTTTCAGTTGTGAAAACTGAAAACAGTTCCCTGCATTTCTGTTACTTGGAAAATATACATTCAAAACTTTAATTTTGCTATTATATATATTAGGAGGTGCCTAGTCAGTTCTACATGCAGCTTCCTGCTTGGTAACAGAATACGTTACGCGCAGTCATTGCACAACATATCCTAGCTAAACTACAACTTCTGGGCTGGAAAAATGGGTTAATTAAACTCTCTGTTCTCTTTATTCTGTCAGTCTGATCATGAAAATGTCATCAACCCCCCCAAAATGATTTTGGACACATTACTCCTGGTTGTACTTTTCACTATTTTTTTTTTTTAATGTTTCTTAATACAGTCAGTAGGCAAATATCTTTCTCCTTTCCCAGTGAGAGTTACATTGAACTCTTTCGGCTGTAAAGCATGCTTCAGTGAGTGACTTGAATTCTATTATTTATTTTTATCATAAGGGTCTGAGTGATCTGCGAGGTAATCTTGATCCATGTGCTGTATGTTTGGAACTACTGCTGATCCTCACCAGTGTCCATGCCATTTTTTTCTTATCTGCAGCAATACAGCATTACATGTGTAGACTATCACTTACTCTAATTCTGAAACAGGTCAGTAGAGAGATATCCATCTAGAATCAGATTCATTTAAGCTGTCTTGGGGTGAGGGTGGTTGGAATGAGTGCCAGGAATAAGTGGGTAGCTCTTGCTGATGTTGATTGGAGTCTTAAAGTAAAATAAATGATTTTCTTCCAAATCAGTTGCTTAGTCTTTAAATGAATAGAAGAAGGAATTCCAGGACTTTGGAATCTCCATGGAGTGTAATGAGTATTAATCTCAGCTTTCAGTATTGTATCTACTGACACACATGAATAAATTGTAGGTGTGAAGAAATCCTGGACCGGTTACAAAATATGGCAATAGCTTTCTGTTTTATTGCTGAAGCCATGTCAGGCTACTTCAGGACTTGGTTTTACAATCCAGTCAATACAGACAAGTGCCTGAGATAGATACGTGATTTTTTTTTTAATTCACTATTACTAGCTGCAGTTCACTAACTGCTTTACAGATCACAACATTACCAAATATTTTGAAGTATTTACAGCAGATGCGGTTGACCTACTTATTGTGTGATGTGGGTAAATTTAGGCTGTTATTAAGGTAAATCTATTCTGACTTGAACTTTTTTTTTTTCCAAAAGTATACAAAAAATAGAATATACCTTGAAGACAAATCATAATAATTCTGTGAATAAGCCCAACTTCTAGACACACTAAAAGCCTATGGGAAATGTCCCTCTGGACAAAATATCCAAGAGCTTTAGGAAATACAGGGTTATTATATAGGTTTATTTAAAGGTTTATTTATAGGTTTATTTAAAACAAAAGTAAGAATATACCTGTACAAATAGATATCTATATTTTTAGGCAGAACCTGCTGTATTCATGAATTTAAATGCCACTCTAAGCATCATAATTGAAGTGAAAGAGAAGCTGAGTTTTAGAACTGGTATTCCCTAAGAAATGAGGCTTTGTATTTGGGAGGATGATATTTGCATTTGCCTTCTTCTTTAGCCTCCAGTTGTGTTCTTGCTGACCAGTAAAGGTCACTGTGGTTTGGGCTGGCAAAGCAGTGCTGTGTTTTCAGGGCTCCAAAGAATGGATAAAAAACAGCTTGTGGCTCCAATGACTTGCAGGAAGAGTCCTTCCAAGAGCTCTGTGAAGGAGAAGATACTTCTGGGGATAAACTTTTATTTATTTCCTAAATTCATGGGTAGATATCTTCAGATATGAAGCTGTGCATCCTGTTTGAACAGAACAACAGAAGGATTATCACTATTGTGCTTGTATTGGAGAGATGTTCTTGATTTTGCCTGCTCTTTGGCAGAACTGCCTCCAGTTTATCTTGTTTATGGCTCTGCCTCCATGATACAACTTTGCTTAATAGAAAGCTCATAGAAAGCTCCCTGTTTTTGAGACTTCTTGTAAACAATGGGACTCCCTTGCCTTCTGTTGTCTTCTTCCTGAGGTAGCCCAAGTGTTTTTGAAAAAGTCAGCTGGAGCTCAGTGAATAATTCAACTGTTACCTGAAGAGAAGGTAAAAAGAGGACTACTCATTTAATGAATCAACCAGAGCTAAAAGCTCTGTCATTTGTTAAAACATTCATCTGCCCTATCTTTGAACCATCTGAATTTCTGTTTTAAAATATTTTTTTTCATCTCCCATTAGATTTGTCTGCTCTAGAGGGGTGCTTTCCCTTCTGCCTGATGGACAGTTATCCTTGAAAGTTGTTTCTGTTGAGCATATCTCATGCTCAACATGCTACACCATGGGTACTTGTGAACTGGTCTCTCCATCTATGCAGGGCTCTTGTCTAACTGTGCTTTCTTATGATGACTTCTTTTTATTTCTTGTTATAGATTTAGGAGATGCTAGTGCTCCAGACTAGGTTACTGAGTTATAAAATAAGGCAGCTGGTGAATGGTGGCCACACATACTTGGATGTGGCTCGTCCTTCAATCTATATATATAGGCTTATGCTAACTGTAATAAGTAACTAAGTCTTGTATTTCAGAGGACCCTGTGGTTGAATGTGTGAACATTTCTGTGGGTTTTTTTTTTTTTTTAAGTAGTTGTAGGATGAAAATCAAAAAAAATGGGGAATAAATTATCCTGTGACTATTTTGATAAATAAAAAATTTTGATAAATAAAAAAAAAAAAGAAAAATAAATGATCCTGTGCCTATTTTGACTGAAGTGTTCAATTAGTAGCTAAAGTGTATGCTATAGTGTGTCCTGCAGCAGAGGGTTCCAGAGATGATCTGGAGACAGGACTTAGAGGCTCATGCTTTTTCATACTGAACTCAGGTACGCTCTGCTGTTTCTGTAATATATGCTGACTTGGCAGCTTTTTCAGTATAATTTTATACACTTTGAAGCATCCCAGTTCTCTTGATTAAGAGGTAAAGCGTAAAGAAACAATATGTCTCATAGTTTTGAAGAGATTTTTGCTATTTTTTACTCCTGTGTTAATATCTTGTAAATGGTTTGATTGCTTTCTTTCTAGCTGTAAGGCAAAGAACTTCTCATTGTAACACAGCATTTATTTCCACCACTGCTCACAAGTCTATTTGAAACTAAATTTAAAAAGTTCTTGTTTAGTCCTCTTGAAACACAATCACAGTCAGACGACTTATTGCAGGCATAAGCTGGGTAACTAAAAATGTCTGCACCTTTTTGTGTTCTTGCTGCCTGCCAGTTTATAATCTCCTGGATACGTTCTTGAATGTCCAGTGTTGATGACCCCGGAGTTTGGAAATAACCAAGTTCAAAAGAAAAACTGACTTAAATGATCTAAGATTTAAATTAGAAGTTTAAAATTAAAGCATCTCATGTCTTTTACTCTACTTTCTGCTCTTCAGCTTGGAAGACGTTTTTTGTTGTTATTGTCCAAGCTCTTCCGTTTAACCACAAGGACTACAAATAAGTGGAGTCTGCCTAGGAAGAGGAGATCACCCTTCAAGGGCAGCAAGCTGCAAGGTCCCTTGCTATGCAGAACCTTATAGCGCAGAAGACACTGTGCGAAAGTCACCCACATCCTGGCTGTGTGATGAGTAAGCGCTGGTTGAAATGGGGGAAAGGATGAATTGTTACATATTAAAAAGTCAAGGACCAAACATCCATCTTTTAACAGATTCTTTTTGGTTTAACCTCACCCCCAAATATCAAGACTTAACACAAGAGGAGAGGTCATAAATAAACAAGACAGGGTCAAACAGATGGTAGAGACCTGAAATGCTTAAATTCCTTTTGGATAGTAATTTTGAGTATTTCCGCTCATGTAAGCAAGGCTTCTGCTGTCCATGTTAGTTTGTTGGAGGAAAGGGCTTCTGTGCTATATCAAATGAAAATCAGTACAATAGTCCCTCTAAGGGTTGTTTTCAAGCTGTTGTACAACATCATGGAACATGGGTATAATTTAGTCACAAAATGCTTCTGACACTAAAGTTTTGGAACCTGTTTCTTGATTTAGAATCTTTTAGGGAAAATATGGATAATTTGGGCATATTTTATGGCTTATATTCCAAAGAGTTTAGACATGTTTTTGTTATTTTTTAAACTTCATTTAAAAGTAAGCCAGTGTATTTCCAGTGACCATCTTGAATTTTATTTTTCCCCTGTTTGGTATACCAATAACAAGATAGGCTATCAAATGTATGACCACGCCAGGTCAATAAATTTTACATGCATCCTAAACGATTTTCTGTCTATCTCTCTATCTTTTTGAGGTTATTGAATGATTTTCTTGGTGTGAGATGGATAAGCCATGGAAATTTTTTTTTATTATCTTTTCCCTTCCTAATTCTTACCAATATACTACCCAATATACTCCCCCATTGTAAGCCACCTTGGCTTACAATTAAAAATGTAAAAAGGTCTCTGAAATAATTGATAGATCTGGTATTAACTACTCTTTTTTATAAGAAATCTCCAAATGGTTCATTCTGCTTATAAGCTGGCAAGTACATTATTTTTCCTCAGAAATCTTGTGCATTTAATTTTCTTAATTTTGCTATCCTTACAATTCAACCCTGCCAAAATGATTGTCCTCTTTATTGTTTTTACTGTTATGCTAATCAGCCTGTCCCTACTGCTTCAGATGATTAGGCCTTTTAGTAAGCAGGGAGCTAATGGGTGTTTGTGCAGAAGCTGCTTTGTGATGTTGCTTGGTCAAGCCACACTTCGGATACGGGACACACCTGTATGTTTCCTTGTGTGTGCAAGTCCTTCTTGGACAGTGCTTACCCCATCCATGCTTTGCTCTACCACGCAGCATAAGAGGTAACATCCCTCACTCCTGTAGGATTCCTTTGGTCGGTTTTTGCAAGCAAAATAGCCCTTTTCTGCTCTAGAGGACTATATTTTTTTTCAAGATGCACAACACAACTACTAGTATGCATCTAAGGGGTACTGGGCATCTTCAGACCTCAAGTGCTTTTAGAAAAGTTGCCCAATAAACCAAAAGGAGAAATTTTAAGCCAAAAAAAGAAGAAGCCGGTAAAACTTGAACTACCTAGTGACTATTTAATCTACATCAATTTAGCATCAGACCAAATAAGTTTTATCTATGTTAATGAGCTATTACATAATGAACATGTGAAGCCACCCTATCAATGAAGAAAAGCGATCCTTTTCTGTAGACAACTGGTACTGGTCTATTAGTCTATTGGATCAACTACTATTTCTGTTTTTGGCTTTCCTATAGCAGCCCAGGATAATAGCTTGGTAAGCTTCTGTGTGTGACCACTGACTTGATGCAAAACTATTTTGTTTCAAATTTTGAGCTCCTATATTGACCAACTAATATACAAATCAGCAGCAAGGATGCAAAACAGGAAAAAAAAGCTTTCCCCAGGATTACTGTAAAGGTAGTAGTCAACTAGTGACCTAGAAATGCAGAAAGAGATGTAAGCAATTTGTAAGAGCAGCCCACATGCAGCAGACAGTCAAAACCTGGCTGCAGGACCACAAAATCAGCAGTAATACTGAGTTTTCCAGCTTTTCTTCTGAGCAGGATGCATGTTTGCTAGTCTTGGGAGAAATCATTAGGCTTTGTCACTCGTTACTATGGCCACACTTTTCCTGTGAATATAAAGATACATGGCTGGAGGGTTTACCTATGGGAGTATGTAGAGCTGTCTTCAGACTGGAGAGTGGAAGTGAGCTTTGTGTTTTTCTGAGGGAAAGCTGCTTAGATCACATGGATGATCTGCAAAAGAAAAATATTTTTATTTTTGGAAGTTCTCATTAGTGTTGAGATTGCAAAGTGAAGGATTTGAATCCAGTGGCAGAGGAGTTCACTTGATGTGTAGGAAAAAGAAATGGGAGTCTGAGCATTTCTGAGCCATTTGATCTACCTTTTGAAACATTGGATTTTCATTTGCTTTTCAGTTAAAAGGTAAAAACTTCTCTAAATTGGAGTCTTGTCTCCCTTGTCATTTACTTCTTGCCTTCATTGTTAACCCAGATTAAACGATCTGTGAGGGGATTATTATATTGATACTTTCCCAGAGGAAAGACACTGCTATGAATAGAGCAATTTTTGGTACAAATTGACTTAGGTGTTGTGGAGGTGGAACTGAGAGTCTGCAAATAACCTAAACTTGGAATACACAGATCACAAACTTTTTGTAAATAAAATAAAAAGGCATATTTATTTACTTTTGTAGGTAGATGCAAGTAAATGCCATCGAGTAAATCATTCGGCATCAGCGTTCCCCAGTCTTCTTGTTACACAAATGGTGGAGTCAGGAAAATCCCGATTGTGTGTCCTATTTCATATACCTCTCAAAATGAGGAATTCGGGCAGTAAAAAGGAAGATTCAGGTACAGTAAGAATGGATTTGATGGGCAGTAGGTTGTGTGAACAGTGAGTTACTTGATCTTGGCACTGTGCCTCTTTAGATGGAAAGGGGCTGGTAATAAAAATTTAGAAGCAGAGCCTCAATTGTATTTTATTCTTTTAAAAGGTTGCTGTGAAGGGGGAGGCAGGAAAGGCTCCTGCTGATGCGTTGGTCAAGGAGCTGGTTTGCTAAGTGGAGGCTTGATGCTCTGAGCGTGCACTGAAGGAGATGTGTGCTCGGTGTCACATGCTAATGTAAGATGGATAATAAAAGAGGAGGGAATGTTGCTAGGAAATAGAGAAGGAGATGAGAACAGCTGTGCTACACAAATGGTAGTTTATGTTGAGAATTTAAGAAATTCAAATGGATAGACAGTGACTGCCGTGGGCATGGGAAATGCTGGGAGAAAAAATAGTCCGAAAGTCTGATCATAGGTAAATGGGAAAGAGGATAAGATGATAAAAGGCTTAGTGGTCCTAGCCAGACTTGTCATGCCAAAGAATTTGAACAGAGGACTCCTTCTTCCTCCTCTCCTCTCTCTCCTTCAAAATGCTCTTCTTCTCACATTATCCTGAGAAGGAACTGTGCTCAACATTCATGTGAATTTTACAGTTGAGGTTCCAGTATACCTAATCCTTGGTATTAGGGGTCAACAGCACTTTTCATTTTAGCAGTGGCCTAAAGTAACATCTAACATACAGCATTGCTGAAATACCTAAATAAAGGAGTTCCAGAGGCAACCTTCCATTGGTGGGATGCTGATGCTGCAGAGAAAGGGTACATGTTATCAGGCTAACTCTTCAGTGGCCTGAAAAGTTGAAGGACTTGAGTCTCATCTTTAGATGAGACTTTGGCGTGCTATGTGTATGTTTACCAGAAGGTAAACAGAAGGAGTAGGCCTGAGGGTAAGCAGGGGTTATAAAATTATCAGAATCTCATAGTTTATTGAAAATCTTAGAGGTTAGAAAGAAATGCTTTTCATTTGCTTTACATTTCCCCAAACTTTTTGAATATTTTTGAGAAATATTTTTGAAAAGATATAAAATTTTTCTGAGTTCTGCAATTGGAAGGAGAACATAGTCCTTGTTCAGGATGTCTCCTGCAGTATTTGAGAGCTGTTTCTGTCCCTACTATGTCACAAGGTCATGTCTTTCAATATCATTCAGGTGTTTGTCCTCATGTCTAAACATGGTTTTCCTTGTGAATGAGACTCCACTGTGGTGCCTTCACCTCCCTCTCTATTTCCTCTTCTCCCACTGCTTTTCAGTGTAGTTTTCTTGATTCCAGTCTCCTATTCTATCAGTTTATGGAATTCCATCAGTTTATCTCAGAAAGGAAGCAAAGCGTGTAGGCCCACTTTGAAGTAATGCTGTTTGATTTTTCTTGTTTTAATTACATTTCAATTGTTTGTTTTGTCCTAGCATTTGTCTTGAGCAGTATTTTGATACGTAGAAGGCACACAAAGGCAAACTGTAAGTGACCTTGCCGTGTATCCCCCGAATATCTACTGAGGGCAAACAGGTAACACTGAGCAGGAGGATAAGGAGTGATTTGGAGATATTCAAAACCTGTCTGGATGCGACCCTGTGCCACGTCCTCTAGGCGTCCGTGCTTGAGCGGTCGGCTTGGACTAGATCATCTCTAGAGTTCTCTTCCAACCTCACTTGTTCTTGATTCTATGTGGTTTGTAATCACTGCTGTTTTCTCTGTGTTTATAATCCTAAGAATAGCCCAAGTCATGTAAGTTACCTTGTAGCTCTAAAAGCAGATTCCAGAGACTCTGGAGCTCGGTAAAGAAACTGGAAAGTTGTGTTCAAAACCAGCAAAAGAAAATAGTTCTCCAAGAGTTCAGCAGTGAAACCTGATGCCATTCACTGTATGAATTCTAAAACAACTTGGAGGCCAAGGAAAACTGTATGTGTTCAAATAATAGCATGTCACTGGAGGTTCCCAACCTAAGTTGTATAGCTCAAGATGTCTGTGATCTGTAAAAGGTTGAAGGCTCAGTATGCTAGCTGAGGTATTATATATTCTTTAGTTTTAGGCTTTCCTTAGTCATGTCTTTGGATTCCTGTTGGAAACAGGGTTCTGAACTAGATGAATCTTGAAATGTTCTAGGAATGCTTTTCTTTATGTTTTTATTTTGAGTTGAACTTCTGTGTCTGTGTACATACCTTTTTGAGAGTTGTTTGCTAGTGTTCTGTTTTCCTGCCAGTGCTTAAACTCATTTTAATTTTCTCAAACAGAAAATGCAGATATAAAGAGAAGAACAGTGATAACATCCTAACTCCTAAGATGTTGTTTATGGTGGTGCCTGTAACACTATGCTGATACAGAATGTGGCTGCAAGGTTCTTTCTACTTTGTCCATTAGACTTGTAGTTCTGGTTTCTTGTCATAGTTGGTAAGGTCAGTTTTCAGTTGGTGCTAGAGGTACTTCTGCCACAGTTCCCTCAGGTATTTAAAGCTTCATCTCTTTCCTGCCCCTGCAGATATGTAACTTCACTCTCAAACATTTCTTTTCCCCACTTTGCTGTCCACCACGATTATCTCTTTACTCTCTTATCAACACTTCTCTTGTTATCGCACTTCTGGGAAAAAAAAAAAAAAAAAAGCAACATGTGTGCTATTTTGATATCTTCAAGGATTTTGATTCTTGAAAGCACCTAGGTCATGTGAAGAAAGTTGTCATTGGGTAACCATATGCACAAAGCTATAGTATAAGTAGCTTGTAGTAACAGTATTCATGAGTCATGTAACTTATCTAAAAGGCATCTTCTTGAGGTTCTTCAGTGGTATCACTGTATAATGAATGACTACATTAAATGTCACCATAACTGAGCTGTGCTTCTCACTGATCATTGTCCATTCCTGTGTATTATCATGCTGAAGTAATCCTTCTGATGAACTTCATCTTGGAATCCATCTTTTCTGCATGAGGATATTAATTTAGAGTGTTTTAGAAATTGTGGGTTTATAGAAAAATACAAATTTTAAATAGCAGAGAAGATGCCAGTTGAGCTGGAAAGTTGTAAGTCTGTTTGAAAGAAATACTGCAAGACGATAGAGATCAGAGATTTCTTCATAAAACAAGAGAATGAAACATTATTTTCCAAAGAGTTGCATTTAAAGCATTCTGCAGGTACCAAAAGAACAGAAACATGAAAAAGGGTAGATCACATTCAACAGTGATTTGGTAACATGGACAGATTTGGAAATGAATGATTCATTACTAGAGGAGTGAAATGATTTATTAGTACTCATATAGTAAAGGGGACAGATTTTCCTGTGTTCACTGGAAATCAAAAAGAATACAAATCATCCTCTGCAAAGTAGACTGAAAAGGCTATTAGGGGAAAAGTATCTATGGCCTGGAATTAGTCTTTGGAAAAGGGAAAGTGTAACTGCTGAATGCAGTTTTGGGCTTAATTCCTAAGCATTCTATGGTTCTATGATACTATGATTCTATATATATTGTTTTTATGGACAGAACAGCTTCTGCTATAACTTCCAAGGAACAGATTTTGTATCTATGTTTATAAACTCTTAAATGTAGGAAAGTATAAAATGAGGAAAGCTTCAGAATTGATTTTTGTATATGTAAAAGGTTTATTTATGGTTTATGAAGGAAAGCATTAGGAAGAATATTTCCTTCTGATAAAAAAAATCTTTCAGATATTCTTTGGCATGAGGAATTGAAACTATCCTTGAGCTTGTTTATAGCATATAGATGCTGCAGAGAGCAAGTGATGGAGACAGAATTTTGCATGCAAAACACTTGTCTTCTCACGGCTCTCTTAAATATACTGCATACTGGCCAAATTTGGCAACTTCTGTCATCTCTTGGATGTTTACTGTAATGGCAATTCCCATACTATGTCTCCTTTTGAATTCTCTTTTACCAAAATGCTTCCAAAAAGAGCCTTTTGACAGAAGTGCGTATGACAAGTGGCTGTTGTGAAAATTTAATCTAATGAAAGTGCCTGGAGCTTACAAGTTATATGTGAAAATTATCTTTCCAAGCTTATCCTTATCACCACTAAAACCAGAGGTGTTCTTCTCTGCTGGCAGCTCTTTTATGCTTTTTCTTTCTCTCTGATTGTAGCAGGCCTTTGTCATGTGGCCTCTGTGGAGGGCAGCACTGTATGTGTAGCAGCCACTCCTCCTCCTCCTCTATGGAGCCATGCCACTACATTGAGAGACAGGCTCCCTTAGCTATGTGAGTTGAACAGCTTGAGAACTGCTTGGTCAGTTCCAGATTTACTGATCAGAGCATAACTTGGAGTCAGCAAGGTTTATACGTGGAAAAAAAATATTTAGATGCCAGCTTGGCAACAAATTCAGGTTTCAACCAATGTAACAATCTACGTATGAAAAAAGAGGCAACTAGGGAAATCAACTTAATTAAAGATTTATTTGACAAGCAATGGAAATGTTTAGCTTTTGAACAAGCAAGAAAAAACACCTAAATACTTGATATTGTCAGTGAATTTGCAGCTTAACAGAGTATTTATCAAAAAAGATATCTCAAGTGACAGATGAAAAAATGCTGATCAGTCATTCAAGCAATTCTTCTTCCCAGTGGACCCTAAAAAATGTTGTCATGAATCAATCAATTCTTTTCCGTCTTACTTTTCAAGATGATGTCTGAAATGTAAGAAAATTGGGTTATAGACCTTAGGTTAGATTGGAATGATACTAATTGAAGCTCATTATGGTCTAATATAAATGCTAATCTTATAAATATTAAAGAGTCAAATCTATCTTTCAGTGTTACACAGTACTTAAATTACCTTCAAAAAAGTCAGCTTCATATCAACAAAATGGAAGCTGTAGTTGTCAAAGTTGCAGTGGAACTTTTTTGAAATGAGCTATCAATATCCATAATTAAAAACCTCTGGACAGGCATAAGAACTGCTGGCAAAAATGACTTGTGTGTTTCACCTATAAGATGAATTTATCACAAATCCTTCAAACTTGTTAGATTTGCTAAGTCTGCTTGCTTGATGGCTACAAGTGATCTTTTTCATGCCAACTCCAGTTTGGAAAGTGTGCCACATCACGTCTCTGCTAACATTTGATAGAAAACACTACCGGAGTGGCTGGCTTTTGTAATAAGATGATGCTTGTCATACATAGAGGAGCAGAGAACAATATCTCAGATTCTTACGATCTACTTCTATCAGGATAGAGAACAGGGTGAACAAAAAAATTCTGATCTCCATTTGGAGAATCTGTGCTGTTAAGTATGCCCTAAGGATAATGAGACTTACGTCCAGCTTTACTACTTTCTGTTTGCTTCTTACAGTCTTAGAATAATAGAGTCACAGAATGGTTAAGGTTGGAAGGGACCTCTAGAGTTCATCTAGTCCAACCTCCCAGCACAAGGAGGGTCATGTAGAGCACATAGCACAGGGCTGCATCCAAGAGGGTTTTGAAGATTTCCAGAGAAGGAGACTCCACAAGCTCTCTGGGCAGCCTGTTCCAGGGCTCTGTCACCCTCACTGTTAAGAAATTTTTCCTTAAGTTCCTGTGGAACTTTT
>JAWLRI010000918.1:2218183-2235434 GCA_034781795.1 Crypturellus tataupa | reverse complement strand
GGCCTCACCAGGGCTGAGTAGAGGGGCAGGATCACCTCCCTCAACCTGCTGGAGACGCTCCTCTTAATGCACCCCAGAATCCCATTGGCCTCAGGGCACACTGCTGCCTCATGGTCAACCTTTCGTCCACCAGGTCCTTCTCTGCAGAACTGCCCTCCAGAAGGTTGGTCTCCAGCCTGTACTGGTGTCTGGGGTTATTCCTCCCCAGGTGGAGGACCCTGCACTTGGCCTTGTTGAATTTCATGAGGTTTCTCACCACCCAGTTGTCCAGTCTGTCCAGGTCCCTATGGGTGGCAGTACAGCCCTCTGGGGTATCGGCTACTCCTCCCAGTTTGGTATCATCTGCAAACTTGCTGAGGGAGCACTTTGTGCCTTCATCCAGGTCACTGAGGAATAAATTGAACAACACTGGGCCGAGGTCTGACCCCTGGGGCACACCACTAACCACAGGCCTCCAACTAGACTCCGCACCACAGATCACCACCCTCTGGGCTCTGCCACCCAGCCAGTTCCCAATCCACCTCAGCCTCCACTCATCTATCCCACACTGCCAGAGCTTGCCCAGGAGGGTGCTGTGAGGCACAGTGTCAAAAGCCTTGCTGAAGTCCAGATAGATGACATCTACCGCTCTCCCCTCATCTACCCAACCAGTCATTCCATCATAGAAGGTTATGAGTTTAGTCAAGCATGATTTCCACTTGGTGAATCCATGCTGACTACTCCTGAGCACTTTCTTATCTTCCACATGTTTGGAGACAACAGCCAGGATGAGCTGCTCTGTGGCTTTTCTGGGGATGGAGATGATGCTCACTGGCCTGTAGTTTCCTGGGTCCTGCTTCTTGCCTTTTTTGAAGAGTGGCATAACATTGGCTTTCTTCCAGTCTTCTGGCACCTCCCCTGTTCTCCAGGACATTTTGAAGATGATGGAAAGTGGCTTAGTAATAACATCTACCAGCTCCCACAGCACTCTCAGGTACATCCCATCAGGGCCTATGGATTGTGGATGTCAAGTTTTCCTAAGAGCTCTCTGATCCAACCTTCCTCTACCTAGGGGAAGTCTTCCTCTCTGCAGGCACCTTCTCTGGTTTCTAGGGTCTGAGATTCCAGAGGACTGCCCTTGGTAAACACTGAAGTGAAGAGGGCACTCGGTAGCTCTACTTTTTCAGTGTCTTTCATAATCAGGGCACCCACACCATTCACCATCTTACCCACGTTTTCCCTAATCTTCCTCTTGCCATTGATATATTTGAAAAAGCTCCCGTTATTTTTAACATCCCTTGACAGATTTAATTCCAATTCTGCTTTAACTTTCCTTGTCACATTCCTGCATTCTCTGACAACATTCCTATATTCCTCCCAAGGAAGCTGTGCTTTTTTCCACTTTCTGTATAGTGCCTTTTTCTGTTTGAGTTTTGCCAGCAGCTCCTTGCTCATCCACGCAGTCCTCCAGCCCCTGGTGGCTAACTTCTTACTCCAAGGGATGCACTGCTCCTTAGCGTGGAGAAAGTGCTGCCTGAAAACTGACCAGCTCTCTTCCCTGGTCCCACTTCCCTCTAGGAAGGAAGGTCCTACTTCCTTCTAGGACCCTAGCCCATGGGATTCTTCCTAAGTGGCCAAATTTTGCCCTCCTGAAGTCCGTGGTTGTGAGTCTGCTTACAGACCTGCTTCCTCCTCGTTGGATCCTAAACTCAACCAGCCCATGGCCACTGCAGCTGAGGCTACGCCTTCGCCTTCACTTCTCCAACAATCCATCTCTATTTGTCAGTATGAGGTCCAGTAGCCCACCTCTCCTTGTTGGCTCCTCCACAATCTGTGTTAAAAAGCTATTGTCAATGCACTGCAGAAACCTACAGGACTGTTTGTGCCTGACTTTGATGCCTTTCCAGTTGATGTCAGAGTGGCTGAAGTCCCCTGTGAGAACCTGGGCCCCTGAGACCATGAGGCTACTTTCAGCTGTCTGTAGAATCTTCCTGTTCTCTCTCCTCCCAAGAAAAGGGTGGAAATGCCTTCACTCTGTCTGAACTCTGCTGGGGAAAAATGTTGAGATTCAATTTGTCTCCATCAAGTATCTTATGTCTGTGAAATCAAAGGATTTATTGCCTCACACGAGGAAAGGCTACTGCACAGCCAAGCTTGGAGGACTTGTATATAGGAATAGGAAAGGGATAGAGGAGGCGAGGAGAGACTTGTATGACTAAAATAGTTAGAAGGAAGGATGGAGTCTTGGATTCTAGGCCCCAAATAAAAATATCCACTTAACAGAATACAGATGCATAGATGTTGAAAGTGTAGATACTTCTGTGGAAACAGCATGCAACTCCATTCTACAAACATTTTCTATGTATTTTTCAAAACTGCAGTATCACAACTTCACCTGTTTTGCTTTATTGCTAGTAGTAGAGTACCAAACAATATTTTATACAGCAAAGCTGAAAGAATGTTTTGCACTATACACATTTTTCACCTTATCACAACTTTTTCCAAGTTGTTCAGATTTAGTTGGAAGCATCTTTAGTTGAAAACCTCTTTCTGTAGACAGTGTGTGAGAAGTTTGAGAATTTGCAGCAGTTTTATAGCATGCTTCAAAATTAACTGTTTTTTAATGCTTAAAAAACATGGCCTATGGGATAAATAATGATGAATTTACTACTCTCCTGATTTTCACGTTAACAGAAGTTTTGAGCAAGTAATTCAAAAGATACTAAAAATTCCATGGTAGACAATTGTATCTTTTTTTGTCCAGAAAACTATTTTTCTGGTCTTATGCTTAGTAAAACTTTTAGTTGTTGCACATACAAAGAGCTAGGTGTTAACATTCTAGAATAAGATTCTATAAACTTGGATTCTAGTCTGAGCCCTGAAGATAAAGAACATAGAGTAATTTCTAAAATCTTCCAAACCAAGCATTATAATCCAGTCTTCTCTAAGTGTGTTCCTCCTATTCTAAGGGTGTGTATCATCATGTTAATCTTGATGTTAATCTTCATATTGCCTGTAGTAGATCCAAATATGAACATCTGCTATCTTATGCCTTGTCTGTCCTCCCTAACATTTTGCAGCTTCAGAGAATCCAATACTAGTTCAGTGTTTAATCCTGCTCCATGTTTGCTCTCTCCTCTCCCAAGGTACAGCAGCTGCACTTGTATCTCCTTGGAAAAATCCCAAAGCAGTCTTTACCCCTTTCTGCACTTCATGGACTACTTGGCTGTACTTTTCTTACCCTGTGTACTAGGGTCCCTTCTGCCTCCTTTTCCTTACCATTTAGGCAGATGTCCCATGAGGGATGCCTTTTCTTTTCCTCATCTATTTACATCCTAATGGTTGCCTTGGCCTTGCCCTGCGTTCTCTCAGAAGAGGAAGATCAGCCTTACCTATCATACTGAAACAGCTACTGCAACAGCTACTGCGGCAACCTCCTTTCCTGCTTCAGCTTGGCATGTCCTTGTAAAAAGGGAGGGAGGAATTGCATAGAAGCTGCACTGAGAAGAGAAAATGAATGAAGATCTGGGCAGCTGGAGACGCTGGGTACATGTGTCTGCTGTCTACCTGTGCATTATAGGAATATAAATATTGTTCATGGCCTTGCTGAAAAAGAGGAAAGAGGAAGGAAGCAATGGACATGGGCCAAGTGGAATCTTTCTAGACCTTCTATTTGCTCCACTTCTTCTGTTTTGTATATTTTCTGAAGTAAAAAATATTCTTCCCTGTTAAGATGCCTCATTCTGTCATAATTAGATATCACTACTTGGTGCTAAAGGCAGTGCTAAGCATAATTCAGAGGAGTATATTGACTATGAATTTAGAAAATAGTTTGTCTGCTTCTGTTATACACCAAGTAAGCAGCTGCTTAAGCTTGCCACTGCACACACAATGTTGTCTTATATTAGTTCTTCTGTATTTGGGGTTATCTGTATGTTTTTTAGAAATGGATGTGTGTGTTTTTCATTGTATTACATGAAAAGTGATTGTAAAATTAAAAATCAGAGGGAATGTTTTTCAGCACACACATTATTTTCACAACTTTTTGATTGAAATAAATAGATTTAGATGTTTTTTATCCTGTGTTCTTGTTTGCAGAGCTTTTTACGGTGGATGGGGAGCTGGAAAGGTAATAAAGAAGTCAAGAAGATGTCTTGAACCAAGTGTCTAGTTAAGGGAAGGGATAAAAACCTTTGAGATGAATATTTCTTTTGCAAGAGCAAGGAATGAGAATATTACTAACTATTTTTCCTACTTTATTTTTCAAAATGGTTCGAACAGACTGAGTCCTACGTCCACCAAATTAAGAAAGTGTGTTTATCTGAAGTTCGTGAAATCCGAGCCCCTGTGAATTTAACAGACTTGCGCTTCTACTTGGTGTTTTTGCCTCTGAGCTCAGTAGATCTGAGAATGTGTGCACTACTTTGGCTTATGAAATAGTGGTAGGCCCTCAGTAGGAGTTATCTCTTCTAGTATTTGCATATATGAAAATATTGTCTCCTGATATTTTTACAAACCAGGAGCTGATGATGAAACTGTATACCAATTTATATTGTAAATAAATCAATATCTCAAAGTTTAAAGAAAATTGTTTGAGTAGTGTTTTCTCTCAGAATAATACTGCTGCAAAAAGTAACGCTTGGTGTGTTACTACTTGTTGTGAAGTGATTTAATAAATGTTTGAACAACTTGCTGCTGCTATCACAGCAGTCCTTAGTAAGACATTGTGACTTGCAAAACTGTTATATATGTGGCCGCTGTGCCTTAAAGACAAACTTCAATGTCAGCTCCCACGAAACCCATGTGACATGTGCCTCAGGTCCTAAAATGACTTCATTACAGATCTACTACTGCTCTTCAGGATTTGCTTGATGTAGCCATTGAATAATCATTTCTCTGTAAGAAGTAACCTGAAACCTAAACTAAGATTTCCTCTGATTGACTTATAAAATGATATAAGCCTTAACTTTGATTCCACTTGTTCTAGAAAACAAGCTTCTTCCTTGTAGGCCTTGTGTTAAGCTGTAGTTTAGGACAGATCTACAAGTCAAATGTGGAGTTATTTTTATTTTGTTATGTTCAGAGATAACAGGATGGATGTCATGTTTTGCAGCAGAGCATGAATGCTTAAATTATTGCCCAAATGAGAGGAAACTGTCAGTAAAGCATTGTTAGCATGCCTAAGCTTTGTATTGCATTTAATATGAAAAAAAATGTTTAACTTGGTATGAAGTCAGGGAAACTAGTCAGAGATACTCACTGGATTGCTCACAGCTTACTCAGTCTGAGATGCTGATGACCTGATTTTCATTGTTAACTTTGGTCAGAGAATGGTTCCTAAATTCTAGTGGGAGCTTCTCCCCAGGCTGTTCTGCTTTAACCCGCAGTCCACAAGTTTGCAAACAGAGGGAAAAAAAAAAAAAGTTTTGCCATTATTCACATTCTGTACAATATGTGGATATTGTGCCATATCCACATTCTGCTTGTACTTCTTCATCCTCCTACTCTTTCTTTTCTTTTTTGTTCTCAATCTTTCCATCTCTATCCATTCTTCCCTCCCAATCACCGTCACCTGTGAATGGGAGACGGTGACTCTGATTCATAGTTACTAGGACTGCTGTAATAAGAAATTCATTTCGTGGTCCAAGTCTCTGATATCCAGAATTTGGGGAGCAGACAGTTTGAGAGGCCTCCTCTTCCCTAGCAAGAATCAGAGTTGAATCTCTTCGCTTAGAATTGTAATTTGTAATGACTAAAGTGGTGTATTCTCTCTCACTGTTATGTTTTAGTGTACCCTTCTAAACTTGCTAGCTTTTCCTGGAGCCAGCTTAAACCTGGGCCTAGCTTGCAAAAGGGCCAGGAATTTGCAATTGAAAATGGGACTTTCTAAAGAGAAGTGTCTGCCAATTTAACTTATATGGGTCAGGTTTGACTGGCGTGTGAGGAACAATAGTTAGTCAGAAATTTTAAGGAGTAATAAAGAAATGAAGCCCACACCAAATTTAATCATACTTTGCAGTAATTTGTACAGATATTTGTAATCAGTGCAAAGCCTTTTTGTAAGCTTTGTTATGTTCTACATCTAATACGTATTTTATGACAAAGCATAAGTAACACCTTTTAAGATACTACAAATTTGTATTGATTATAGTGAGAATAAACATTTGCCTGCCAGGTTTCACTGTTTCTTGGAAGTGCAAGGGGCACTTTCTTGGGTAGTCAGAACATGTGAGAGACTTATTTTTAAGAGACTATTTCACAATTCTGTTTCTTCTGGTAGAGTTCATGTGATTCTTTGCTTCTTTCCTTAGCTGTAATGGAAATAAGGATGTGAAGTTTCTTCCCTTTCCTCAAATAAAGTGTGTGTCTGTTTATGCGTGTGCTTGTCAGGATGGGAGAGTGCCACTGCTGAAGATAAGTAAGCTAGAACGGACCCCTGTGGATCAAAGCAAGCTTGTGGAGTGAGAAACAGAGAGGTACAAGCATTGAAGGAGAATCAGGAAGATCTACAGCTGTCTGAAGATAGTAGATAGAAAAGGCAAACCAGATATCCCCAACCTCTTGTAGTTCTGTAAGCAAATACTTAGTTTTTCCTGATGAAGTTTTAAAAAGTCTTTTTTTCACCATTTACATTGAGTGGTGGAAGTAAATCTTATTCTTTGAGTAATTTAAAGCACTTGGGTGCAGGACAGTGCCCTGCTCTCCTGCTTTTACTCATTGCTATGTCTGTAGACATATAGTGTCTTGCTATTTGCCAGTTACCTTGATATTGTTCTTTACAAAATCTATAATATGATCAAAGTAGAATGAAGACAGTTGAAAGGGTAGAAATGGTCAGATGTAAAGGGAAAATGATGTTTGTGTATATGTTGACTCAGTTTGGATTGTTAGAGTTCGTCATTTTCCAGATGTTGAGTTCTGACTAGATTAGGATTCAGTGTTTATGAGCTCTTTGTCACCTGGTTAAAAGTCCTGGAGAACATGTCTTGGAGAAAGCATTTTTCTTCAATCCAGCAAGGCAATACGCAAATTCTATGTACAAATCTTCAGCTTTACTAACAAACATGGAGCTCAGCTCTCAATCTGTCTGCAACTCATCCCGGTTTCTTTGAGACCAGTTTTTATGGTGGTAATCACTCTATAATGGTCATAAGCTTTATTTTAGTGACCCTAATTCAGTCTTCAAAAGGTCGTGCCAGAAATCATGAGCAGAGTAATGACTATAGTAGCCTCCTTAATATTATGCTGACCTTGAGTAAGACCTCTGATATTACCACATCGTTAGTGGTTTATTGTTCCCTTTTTTTCTGAACACATGCTTACATTTCTTGGAAGATATGAAGTGTCTGTTCTACTAGTGATTTTATATGTAACGTTGCTAAAATACTTTGTATACATTAATCATATACAGAATCACCCAAAGGAATACTCTTTTCAGAGCATGGTTCTCATGGTATATCACTAAGAGAAACTTAGAAAAGGAGGAGGAAGGAAAAAAATGTGTGGTAAAATCAGTATCAGATTGGTGACTGTTATAATGTTTTTGCCTGAGGTTTGCAGATTCATTCATGCCTTTTTCTTCTATCAACCAGCATGTGCTTTTTGGTCACAAATAGAACTAATGGAGAACTTTGATTTTTGAATGCATGTCAATAGAAAGGTTGGAATTGCATTTAACTTGGGGGCTAAATAAAACAATAGGAGAGAAAGAATGTTCCTGAGTCTTGAGATTTTTTCAGATGAGTTAAACAGAGGTGCAGATTGCATGGTTCTCCTTAATGTGTCTATTCAAGAAAAAATACAACACAAACTAATCTTGGTTCCAAAGATCAAAAATGTCTTCTGCTTTTCATGGTTCATATATCTGTGACACTGCTTCCTGATGTAAATACTCTTTTTACTTCATTAATAGGGAGGATGGCTGGTGTGCCATTGGCAGGTACAATTCAGGATCATTGTATCAATCACTCTTAAATGTTCGTATTCTCGCATCACTCTTCTTGTTTAATTATTTTCATATTTTTCAAAATTGAATTTTGGGGCAAAAACACAGATAATACGTACAACTCAGACTAGCACGACTTCTGCATAAAGCTACTGGCAAATTCCAATAATAATCACCACTGAGATGTTCCAATGTCAGAAACCAGATTCACATGAATCTGTTGAAAGTACTGTGGTTATTTGTTACATACACCAATTTCTTTAAAAGGCAGAAAACTGAGAAAAATCTATTGAAAAAAACCACAGGAGTGCTTTATATTTCTTTTTTCAAATGGTGTTTTACGTTTCAAATCCCTGACTAATTAAGACAGGTCAGAGAATTTGTTAACAAGAGAGATGAAAGTTTGTTCTTGGCTTTGTGTAGGTTGAGGTGATTCAAGAATATCCTCACATGGGTTTGTCTTCTCTTTTTGTATCAACTCTGCTGTATTGGAATTAATCAGAAGAGTAAAGAATCGGGAAAAAGGAAGAGATTATATAGCAGTGCCTCATAAGTTATAGGAAAGAGTGATATATTTAGTACAGAGAAAATTAGTGTAAATAATATTGATTTGATTTTTGGTTATATATATATCGTGAATACAAAAATCATAAAACCACAAGTTTTGCTTTTATGAGGATTTTGAAACAAGACCTTATATTCTTAGGAAATTGTAATATCTTTATTTTTGGTTTACTCGTGGGCTTTTCATATGAGAAATTCTGAACAAGATTGGATTGGACAAGAAATGTATCTTTTCAAATTATGAAAGCACAAAAGGAATTTCTAGAAGGTGAAAAGTACTAAAAAGAACAGGATGAATGCTTTTGACTACTTCATATTCAATGGTTAGTTTCCTGGTATTATAAAGAAGGATATGAATTCAAAACGGATTATAAAATGATAGGTAACTTTAATCTTTGGAGCAACCCTGAAAAGTTGTCATGTATCTAGGGGAAAGATGCACCAGAAGTTAGGGATAGAGTCAGCAGCGGGATAGAGTAGGCAAAGTCAGTTTATGTGTTGTGGAATAAATACTGTGCCTAAGTGATGCTAGGGGGAATAGGGAGAAGAAAAGGGATCAATCCAATTCTTTTCCTTTCTAGGAAAAGACCCCACTCAAATCTCTTTTTCTATCTTTCTGTTCTCATCTGCTTGGCTTGAACCATGTGTTCAGAGTAAGCATTTACACATCTAATGCCTAGGCATTTGTTGAGGAGTTTAACCTGGGATTTGTGTGGTGAATGCTGAACACAGCAAATGAATGGATGAATGAACGATTAAGGGGATAGCTCATGAAAAGAACTATGTGGAAATGAGTAATCAATGTAAAACTAGCATAGGTAAGTCAATAAGTGTGAAAGCCTGTGCTTTGCAGTCCTACAGTTTTTGTATTTCTCATTTGTTTAATGCTATTCTTGTTAACTTTTTAACTCACTGCATGAACCCATATTACTGTAACATTATCGCGGTGATAAAAAAAAGGCATTTTTAAATCCAGTTTATAAAACAGCAATAAAACCCCTCCTAGTGTTTTTTGGAAGAGAAACTTTTCTTTTAATTTTAAACTCCAGATATTAGTATTTTGCCTTTTTTTAATATACTTTGTCAAGATAAAGACCCTTATTTTTTTTGTTGGCTTTTCTTTACAGAAACTTTGGCCTTATTTTTTTGCTTTGAAAGGGAAACTGTATAGAGGTACATAGACAGCAGGCTTGTGTACTCATCCTTTTTTTTCTCTGTCTTCCTTTTTTCTTTAATTTTGTACATAGTGAAAGTCAAGGTGGATTATTTTAATATATCCTTGGGATTAGATTTAAAAATTCCTCATTTCAAACTATTTTGTTATTTTTAAGTTGTTTGATGCCTTATCAGGCTTAATTTGAGTCACTTAGTAGTCTCCTAATAAACATTGATAAAGGGGCTGCCAAGGACATCTCAACCATCTCCACTGGTGAAACAATCGTAATGTACCCAGGGAGTGGAGGTTGCAAACATGTCAGGACTCCTGGAGGTGAGGGCAGCATCTGGAGGATGGGGTCTGGAGCTTGATGAACACAGTTCTGAAATGCTGTTGATTCATAACATATGATTCCTTTCACACTCTGCTCTGCCTCATGGCTTCCCAAAATAGCCAGGTGATTAGGACACTAACCCATAGTGTTGAAGCCCTAAATTCAATGAATACTTAATAAAATTTGTACAAAATAGAGCTACTGTAATAGTTAAGATTGAAAATGTTCTATCAAGAGTAATGGATAGCCTTGGGGGTTTGACTGGGGAAAGGCCGAAGCTTCAATCTTTGTTCTAACTCTAGGGAAACAGAGTCTAAACCTAGGTCTCTTACCTCCAGGACACTGCTGTTGTCATTGAGTTCTTAGTTATTCTGATATAGTAAAGTCTTTCAGAACAGAAATTCGGTAGTTGCTGAGAGATACATTCTGTCCTACATAACGTTTTGGTGTCAGTGAATCAACATTTTCCAATAAACTCCTGTTACTGTGAAACTTGGGGCAAGACTACTTGGAATTAGAAAATACATTATAAAGTAAGTACAAGGAGGACACTGCATGCTTCTAATGTCTCTACTTTACACCTTCTCTACAGATATATAATAATGCATCTGCTTACACGACAAGGTAAGTGGATATTGCTTATTTGTTATCTTTATTAAGATGTATTTGTTACAATTCCTCATGCATTTGCTCTAATTTGTTTATATCTGGCCTTACTGGTTTTTCATCTTCATATCGAAAAGTGATCTGTTTTTTTTCCACAAGTTTTTATCTGTCTAACATATTTCATGTTATGCTCTTATTAAGGTATATGCCCTTTAGATTTCTGTGTCCATCCATCAGGAATGCCCTTGCTGTCTAAATCCAAGTTCTTTTTCTTTATAAAGAATATATTTAGAATATATTTAGCTGCCTATGCAGCTAGTGAGCCTTTTTCAGCTTTATTTTTTTTTAATCCCCAAGATGAGGATGAAGTGAAGGAAGTGGATACTACCAAGGGACTGAAATACAAAGGTTTATTCAACATTGTGCTGATGTGTGGGTGATATTTGTAATGACATAATGTTATACCTCCCTATCTTCCTGCAATTTGCAGTTCATTGGGCACCTGGTTTTATCTCTACCAGAAGGTTTAAAATCACCATTGTATCTTGAGAAAGATCTATGGGCTCTATTTGACTTGCATACTTCTGCTACTTGTGTTAAAGGGGAGATACACTTCCAAAAATGTCCTAGAAATGATATGAAACATCTGCATATTTTAATAACCTAAATGTTTGTTATTAATATAATGGTATGAAGCTGAAAAAATTGTCATTTTGGCCACGAAATTGCCTGTGGCTCATGTTTTGCTATGCCTGACAGAGGATTCCAGCCTTTTGAGCCAGCTGTTGGCTTGCTGTGCGCTAAGGGAAGAGCATTTGAGGAGGCCTTGACTATCACATTTTCATGTGATGTGCACTATCTTATACATGTGCGTATTACACAAAAAACAGAACAGCTCGCAGCAGCCCCAAAATGGCATCTGTTCTTTATAGTGAGATAAAGAAGCTGCAGAAGGTTTGTGGAAACTTGCTGATGCTTGTTGTCACTTAGCAGGAAGTGTTTAGGAGTTTGTGAAGAACAAAATTACAATTTGTCAAATGTTGCAAACCTCAGAGTGATTGCACACTATTTGATTTTGCTCTTGCTATAAATAGAATTTAACTTTTTAGCTTTACAAAATGACCAACTTTTCCATAAAATCCGAGTTAGAATTTTCCCTTTCTTTCAAAATATTCCACAATCTAAAGGATGAAGTTGACATTGTTTTTACGACCCATTACCTTATACAGCCAGCACGTGTAGCTGTGTAAAAATTGAGACATTACTTCTTTCCTTCTCTTTCAGCAGAATGTCAGGTCTGCCCCGAGGTATGAGGGGACCTGAAGGTTCACAAACGGTGTTTGTGACTTCTATCATGATAGTTTGGGTAAAGCCTTCTCTCCTTGTTCTCCCTGAAATACCAAGCAGGAAAAATATCAAAAGAAACTTTTATCAGAGACCATTGTAGCCAATATGAATCATGTCATCCTCTCAAATTCTTCTGTGAACTAGTATAAGCATTTCTGCTGTAGCTGCAGCTGCTAATGGGAAGTGTCAAATAGATGCAGTGAAAACTGGCAGTTCTTAAGCTTTTGGGGAGCATATCACTTGTCTTCAGGTAGGCTCAGCACATAAAGGATTAGTAGGTAGTGATATATTTATAGTAAATGGTGAATACTATTCTTTTAAGCAAATTTTGCTAAGTAGCACTTTGAATGTGCTTCAAAACAAAAACGCTAGTGCCTGCTTTATACAGAAATAGAGCAAGTAAACTAATAATTTTGAGCAGACGGAGCAAGGTGAATCCTTTTAAGAGCAGAACACAGCAGATTTTTCAGGACTGTGCTTAAGATAGTAAGGACTGCCTTGAATTGTGAACTAGATTTTATAAACATAATGAGAAGGCAACATTGTGAAATTTGTGGCAAGAAACATGGAACTCTGTGCACAATTGTGCACATTGCAATGTGCACTCTGTGATATTGTTTGTGGATGACAGAACAGATCTTTCTAAGAGGTGCTTTTCTTGCATGCTTTGCTCAGCAGTGAATGAGCAAAGGTTAAATTCCAAGTAGCGTCACTGGCAATTGAGTTAGACCTCACTGAGATGCAGATCATACTAATCTCAGAACTGTTATTTCCAGTGCTGGAAGTACAAAAATGTCACTGAGCCGTTAGCACCTAGGACTGCATGCAACACATCTCCTGCTCAGCCACTGCCTGGGACACAAAACTGGGAAAGTGTGTTTTGTTGTGCAGTGCTAATGGGAGGGCTGCAGTCTTCTGAAACCTTGGTTATGCTGAGTCATATGCAAGAGTCCATAGCAGACAGACGTATTTGTTTTTCTTTACTATCAAAATTAATGGGTTAGAGGTAGCCAAAACTGTCAATGTGATGTGGAGGAGCTGACTCTGACTTAAGCTGAGCTTTTTCCAGAAATGGAATAAAGGTAATCAAAAGCTTGTTTTGGGGAGATTAGAAGGGGTAGGAGGAGAAAGGGAAGAGGATTTCAGAACAAAATGTATGTTTAAAAAAGTTCCTGTTCCCTCTTGATTTTTCAGATGTTTCTGTGGTATAAAATCATTTTTGGATCACATATGTAAATAAAGCACACCAACATTTCTTAGTGTGATTTAGGTGTGGAAAGCAAGTAAAAGTGTCACTAAGCCATTTTTTGTTACCTCCTGAATCTAGAACTACTTGATTGGTCAACTTTTTAGAGCAACTTGGGAACCCCATCCTGGTATAGCGCTCCTCTGCGAAACTGCTTATTTTCTCTAGGGAACTGAACAATGACCAGAGCAGAGTTGTGATTCAGGAAAATAACACATCAGTGTGTGCAAGACTCTTCTCTCTTCCCTTTAGGATGTAGAAGCTAGCTGGTGTCAAGGTGGCATGTTAAGGAACCAGTTTTCTGTTGGTATTAAAATACATGAATTGGAGATAGTTGTTGATTGTGCAAGGTTCCCTAATTGAGTTGATGTTTCAAGTTTGTTGGTAGAATTCTGGTCTGTTTCTCAATGCACAAAGAAACAACTCTGTTTTACCCATGTCTAACAACCAGAGATAATTCCACGTCCTAGTATACTCAAGCCTTTCAGATTCCATTTCCTTGGTTGTAGAAATATGCACTACAAATGCCTCATGGATTTTCCCAAAGTTGCTTACATTTGGATCAAGGTATATGCTTATCTGTCTCTCTGTTTAAGGAGATGGATTCTTTTTTATCTCTTGGCTTCAGGGATAGGAGGAAGATTTCTCTTACTTTCTGGTGAATTTGTATTGCTGTTAAAGGCATGGAGGCTTTTGGTTATCTGAAATATAGGTACCTTTTTGGTCTCTTTCCCTGAAGTAGCTTGTTAACTCCGTATTGTTAGATTCAAATGTTCAGTAGAACATTGTTTCTGAGTACAAAATCCCAATTTTAAACACTAGATATTGTATATTACACTAGATTATGTATGTGGAGTTTTTGCACATAAATTGTGTATGTGTATATATATGAGCTTCTATAAGGTGTTGGACATTAAGCTTACATCACTGGAATAACAAAAATAAATTTTACAAGTGCTTTTTTGAACTACTTATCTGTGTAGAGAAAATGTAATCTGAAAAAATATTTATCTTAAAAATGACCAGGCTCTGGTATCTTTTGCTATAGAGTTCAGTTATCCACATATCTTTTATTTAAGACTAAAGTCTGTAGTGTTTTGGTGTATAACCAGCTACACTAAAATGACTGTAGCTTGATAATCTTAAAATCAGCTTTCATTGTATTGCTTAAATATTAGGAATTACCTGTCAAAATTTTGGTTGTAATGTTTGGGTTATGCAGCTAGCCAAATGTTACCAAAATATTTTTTTTAGAAACGTGCCTACTTTTCAATGTTCTGGTCAAGAATTACTGTACTGGGTTTGCACAGGCTTTCCAGAAAGTAAAATACCTTTATCTGAAGAAGTAAAAATAAGTAACTGAAAGTAAGACTTGAATGGAAATAAAGAATGGTCAATGGTAGGATCATTCTTGCTCCTATTATGTTATGTTTATAAAATTAAAGTTTGGTATCTTTAATAAGGTTTCTTTTAAAAAGCTGCCAAGTTGCTGTTACAATGAGTGCTGTTTACTTGTCAAAAGTGATGCTATTTTTCTTTTATATTCAGTTATAAAATACAGTTAATATTAGAACAATATATCTGCAGCAAATAATCACATGGTTCAGAAAATTATTAGAAAATTATAATTAGAATTATAATTAGAATTAGAAAATTATAAAAATGTGACTAATACTCTGTTACTTAAGTTAAAGTATACTTGCTTTTTAAATATTGTATAATACTTATAAAATACTTTTCTTTGTTACATAGTTCTATTAAAAGTGTGTTCTGACACTTCCCCTCTCTTCAGTCCCTGAAGTACTGTTATCTTCATTACACAAATTGAACTTTAGTATTGTGAGGCTAAATTAGTTGTGTTTGATGTGGACAGTGCTGTTATGGGGTGGCTACCTCTGTGGGTGGTGACTTGGAGGTTTGGCTTGTGTTTGTAGTGCTTGGGTTGTGTGAAAACCTGTTGCATGGCAGGATGAGGCAAATAATCTGTAGTGGACTCTCTCTGTCTTGGGGGTGTTTTGCAAGGGGGAATATGGTCATGCTGGTAGTGTGAGATAATGTCCTCAGCTGAATCCTGCTGTGAGTGGCTGACTCTCCTTGGTGTGAAATGGCAAGGTGTCCCTTAGGAAGATAAAGGATGATGACTAACATGGTCTCGGGAAGTGAAGGCTAGGAATAGATTGCGTAACACTATTACCTTCAGAACATGAAAGTTTAGACAAGGCACAAGACAAGAACTGAAGTAAAACAGACTGTTGGGATTTTTGTCACTCATTACAAAAGCAGCGTGCTTGAGGGGCAAAACCCAGTTTAACAGGATTTACAGGGTAATACAGTAGCTAATCTTTTATTTTCATTGTGGAGTGGTGGTATTGTTAGGTACTCTTTTAGTCAGGAGTTTGTCATCATTGTCAGCATTTCTTAAGGAATTTATAACTGGTCTGTAAAGCATACTCCAGTGCAGGGTGATATATTCTCTGCCTAAGAAGTCACTGCTATCTATCACTTCAGTGAGCTGCTGATAATGGGAGCGTATCACTTCCGTGTACAGTGGCTCTGAGGGAAACAGTTCTGTTGAAATGACATTGAGTCGCTGAATAGGAGAATCCGCAGGATTGCCCATATGCTCCCCAACATCCTCGGGGGCCTTTATAACACTGTGAGAATATTAATGGGCTTAAAATGGTAAAGCCTGTTATCTGCTTCATTAATCAAAGTAAAAATGAGATGCGACAAACTTGATCACCACGTAGCCTAGACAAGAGCAGGTACAGTTCAGACTTTTTCTGACATTCACTAAAGGTGACTTCAACAGTTGTTCCAGTGTTCTGCGAAAGCAACTGTGTGATGCTTTTGTTTTTTATTTTTTCTCACATGGATTTGACTCTTGGTCTTTCCCTAGGATTCTTTTCTTTTGCGCATCAGTTATTTGTTGTTTGTGCACTGTTGCGAATACCGGAGCTGTTTGTAACATAGCTGAGCTATGGACAGAGTAACAAACCTTAACTTTGAGTTTCGTGGCTGCTTTTAAAGCATTAGTGTGTTTTTTAACATCCTTTTTTCAATAAGTACACATAAATATAAATGTGTCTGTGCTTAAATTAAAATCCTATCAGGGGTGGGAATCTTTGCCCAGATAGTTAGGAGCTGGTGAGTATATATTGCTTGCACTTGCAAGTGGTACATTAGGGAAGGCATGACTGTTTCACTCTTTAATAGTAGGATTTGGCATTTCTGTGCTTATCATTTAAGGGTAAAAAGGTAGTAGATGGGTAAAAGTATGTACAGATCATATTTCTAAGTCTTATAGATGAAGCGACAACTTATTCTTTCTTGACATTATTTTTTTCTAGGCCTTTTCTGTCATTTTAGCTGTTCTGCTAGGAACAGCAGGGAGAGAATAGATGTTGTAGTGTTGTGGGTACTAGTTTTAGACTTAAGAGAACTCAAATACATTTCCTTTTCTGTCCTAGGCTTCCTGGGTGACCCTAGGCAAGTTTCTTAACCTGGTTGAGATCCAAAAAAGCACTTAAGAACCTGAAGTACAACTGAAGTTCAAGGGCATGTTCCATGAAAACTCAACCTGCTTAGGTGCCTGGGAGGGCATGGATACCACAATTTGGGCTAGAAAATAAAAGATACAGATCTTTTTAAAATGTGCTCAAAGTCACCACTTTTCTTGCTGGACTTAAGAATAAAAGTAGCCTCTAATGGAATTTATTTAGAAATGACAAATTAGATATAGATTGGAAGGAACCTCTAGAGGTGATCTAGTCCAACCCCCCTGCACACACAAGGCCACCTAGAGCACATGACACAGGACCACATCCAAGCGAGTCTAGAAGATCTCCAGAGAAGGAGACTCCACAACCTCTCTGGGCAACCTGTTCTGGTGTCTGGGGTAATTCCTCCCTAAGTGCAGGATCTTGCACTCATCTTTGTTGAGTTTCATGAGTTTTCTCACTGCCCAGTTCCCTCTGGATGGCAGCACAGCCCTCTGGGGTATCAGCTACTCCTCCCAGCTTCGTATCATCAGCAAACTTGCTGAGGGAGCACTCTGTGCCTTCATCCAGGTCA
>JAWLRI010000918.1:2206901-2218083 GCA_034781795.1 Crypturellus tataupa | reverse complement strand
GTAACCAATCGTAGTTGTACGTGTATGTGTGGCTAAAGAGCATGCTTCTGCTTGTGTATATAAGCACGCTATTCGGGTTAAATAAACAGATCAAGGCCTAATTCACATGGAGTCTGCGTCTTTGATCCCCTCCCGATTCCTTGGGGCGGCAAGAAGTTTCCAACAGAGTAGAATCACAGAATATGTAACTGGAATGACAAAAATCAGTTTTACAAGTGCATTTTTGACCTACTTATCTGTGTAGAGAAAAAGTTATCTGAAAAAAAAATATTTATCTTAAAAATGACCAGACACTGGTATCTCTTGCTGTAGAGTTCATTTACCCGCATATCTTTTAAGACTAAAGTCTTATTTGCAGTGTTTTGGTGCATAACCAACTACACCAAAATGACTGTAGCTTGGTAATCTTAAAATCAGCTTTCATTGTATTGTTTAAATATTAGGAAAGATCACTTTCCCATCAATTTTGGTTGCAATGTTTAGGTTATGCAGCTAGACAAAGGTTGCCAAAATATTTTTGTTAGAGAAGTGTCTAGTTTTCATTGTTCTGGTCAACAATTACTGTACTGGGTTTGCACAGACTTTCCAGGAAGTAAATTTTCTTTATCCTAAGAAGTAAAAATATAGACAATTCTAAGTAACTGAAAATAAGACTTGAATGGAAATAAAGAAGTCTCAGCAGTAGGAATCATTCTTGCTCCTATTATGTTATGTTTATAAAATTAAAGTTTTGTCAGTTAATAATTGTATCTTTAATAAGCTTTCTATTTAAAAAGCTGCCAAGATGCTATTACAATGAGTGCTATCTGTTTACTTGTCATAAGTGATGCTATTTTGTCTTGTAGATTCAGTTATAAAATACAATATTAGAATAATATATCTGCAGCAAATAATTGCATGGTTCAGAAAATTATTAGATGGAATGATGATAAATATTAATTTCTTACATAAAAGAAAAGCAAGTCATAAAAATGTGATTAATACTTTGTTATTTCAGTTAGAAGTATACCTGCTTTTTAAATATTGTGTGATATTTGTAAAATACTTTTCTTTGTTACACAATTCTATTAAAAGTGTGTTCTGACCCTTTCCCTTTCCTCAGTCTCTGTTGGTGCTAGAAGTGCAGTTATCTTCATTTCACAAATTGGACTTTAGTACTAAGAGGCCAAATTAGTTGTGTTTGAAGTGGACTGTGCTGTTATGGGGCAGCTACATCTTTGGGTGCTGACGTGGAGGTTTGCCCTGTGTGTGTAGTGCTTGGGTTGTGTGAAAATCTGTTGCATGGCAGAATGGGGCGAAATAATCTGTAGTGGAGTCTGTCTTGGGAGTGTTTTGCAAGTGGGGAATATGGTCATGCTGGTAATGTGAGACAATGTCCTCAACTGAATCTTGCTGTGAGTGGCTGACTCTCCTTGGTGTGACATGGCAAGGTATCCCTTAGGAAGATAAAGTATGGTAACTAACATGGTCTTGGGAAGTGAAAGCTGGGGATAGATTGCATAACACTTACCTTCAGAGCATGCTGACAGTTTAGACAAGGCACAGGACAAGAACTTAAAGTACAGAGTAATCTAAAATTACCTCCATTTCTCATTTATGGGTCTTTAATGGGCTTTGAGTATATATGAGAGAAAAAGATGACCCAGCTGGGATCTAATCTTTTTACCAAGTAAAGCAAGGTTTTAGAGTTTTTGTCACTGATTACAAAAGCAGCATGTTTGAGGGGCAAAACCCAGTTTAACAGGATTTACAGGGCAGTACAGTAGTTAACCTTTTATTTTCATTGTGGAGTGATGGTACTATTAGGTACTGTTTTAGTCAGGAGTCTGTCAGCATTTCTTAAGGAATTTATAACTGGTCTGTAAAGCACACTTAAGTGCAGGGTGATATACTCTCTGCTTCCTAAAGAGTCATTGCTATCTATCACTTCAGTAAGCTGCTGATAAACAGGAGTGTATCACTTCCATGTGCAGTGGCTCTGAGGGAAACAGTTCTGTTGAAATGGCACTGAGTCGCTGGAGAGGAGAATCCGTAGGAGTGCCTGTATGCTCCCCAACATCTTCAGGGACCTTTATAACACTGCGAGAATATTAATAGGCTTAAAATGGGAAAGCCTGTTATCTCCTTTGTTAATCAGAGTAAAAATTAGATGCAACAAACTTGACCACCACATAGTCTAGATAATGACAGGTACAGTTCAGGCTTTCTGACATTCACTAAAGGTGACTTCAACAGAGTTGCTCCAGAGTCCTGTGAAAGCAACTGTGTTGCTTTTTTTTTTCTTTTTTTTTTTTTCTTTTTTTTTTTTTCCAGTTGGGTTTGACTCTTGATCTTTCCCTTAGATTCTTTTCTTTTGCATATCAGCTATTTGTTGTTTGTGCACTGTTGTGGGTACTGGAGCTGTTTGTAACATAGGTGAGCTAAGGACACAATAACAAACCTTAACTCTGAGTTTCCTGGCATTAATGTGTTTTTAACATCCTCTTTTCCAGTAAGCACACATAAATATAAATGTGTCTGTGCTTAAATTAAAATCCTACCAGGGATGCGAATCCTTGCCAAGATGGTTAGGAGCTGGTCAGTATATATTGCTTGCACTTGTGAATATACATTAGAGAACACTTAACTGTTTCACTCTTTTATAAATAGCTGGATTTGGCATTTCTGCAATCATCTGCTATGGGTAAAATGGTAATAAATGGATAAAAGTATGTACAGATCATGTTTCAAAGTCTTATAGATGAAGTGACAACTTACTCTTTCTTGATGTTAATTTTTTTCTAGACCTTTTCTGTTACTTTAGCCGTTCTGCTAGGAACAGCAGGGAGAGAAAAGATGTTCCAGTGTTGTGGGTACTAGTCTTAGACTTAAGAGACCCCAGATACATTTCCTTTTCTGCCCTAGACTTCCTGTGTGACCCTAGCTAAGTTTCTTAGCCTGATTGAGATCCAAAAAAGCACTTAAGAACCTGAAGTGCAACTGAAGCTTAATTTAGGTATCTTTGTTCAAGGGCATGCTCCATGAAAACTCAAGTTGCTTAGGTGCCTGGGAGGACATGGATGCCACAATTTGGGCTAGAAAATAAAAGAGATCCTTTTAAAATGTGCTCAAAGGCATCACTTTCCTTGCTGGGCTTAGAATAAAAGTAGCCTCTTGTGGAGTTTATTTAGAAATGACAAATTAGATATATTCCTGAAAGTCCTAGTCTGTTTATGTTCTCTCCATTTGGTATCAGGCACCCACCTTTTGGAAACCCTTCCAGTAGATATAATGCTCTGAGAAGTGGGAGGAAAGGCTTGTAGACTCTTTACTAGTATGTTGAACTTAAAGTCCCTACTACTGGTCTACTGCAGGCTTTCTGGGATAAAAGGAGAGGATAGCTGCCATCTTTGTTGGCTTCTAATGGATCTTACACTGTGACTGTTAACCCCTGTGATTACCTCCCTCCTTTTGCTCATGCTTTGGTGATTAAGATGTTTTCCTGGAAGGTCTGAGGTATGAATTCAAATTTCTCAGGTTTAGGAAGACCTGGAATCTATACCTCCCACTTTGTAGGTAGGTAGGCTCATGTATCTGCTACCACTCTACTAAGTCCTATGCTGCCCCTGTAAGAGTTCCTGTTTGCTTTAAGGATCTTAGTCTAGTCACAATTTTGCAGGCCTGAATATTAGCCTTGCAACTATTCCTAAATCACAGATGTTAGGTAGGAGCAAGGCAGAATTTAAGGAATGCCTCTCTATTTAGTATTTTGTATTCATTGCTGTGCCTCCCATTCTATGCACTGAATCTGCTTTCCATTATATGGAGAACCCAAGTTTGAGAATACTATGGGCAGGGTGCCAAAGTATGATTATGTTCCCTTGGTATCCAAGGTTTCAGTCTGTAAAATGAGGATGGGATAGCTTGCAGTATTTACTTACTGTAACTGCATTTTGGGGTGGGACAGTACTTTATACAGTGTAAGTTGCTTGGGTCTCAGAGTAATGGGGGCTGCATAAGAAAGAAGGATCACCCATTGAAATCTGGAGAGGTGCGTTTAGCTTACTCTGTAAAAGAGAAGCCCCTTCTATCTCTTCTCAAGCATTTAATGACCTCATATAGAATCAATGAAGGTTCTGGTTTACAGGAAAGTGCCTGTTTACTACATCAGCATCCAAGTGATCTCAGATAGATGAGCTGGTATGAACAGATTTTTTAAAAGCTCTTCCTTGCTATGCAATTTATTTTTCTTTAATGCCCTTATATCCCTTATAATACCATCTTTCTCTCAAGCTGTGTGTCCCTTTAACTCCAGTGTTGACACACGCACTGTATCTTATTTACAAGAATTAGCTTCAAGCTAACAGCAGTGTACCCACAGCAGTCTGGAGCTCGGAGTGTGCTACACTCCCCAGATGTTTACAAAGCTTTCTCAATGCATTTTGAGGTGGCCTTGAACTTCCCTATGCCGTAGCTATGCTTTGTACGGGCTCATGAGGGCTGTTTGGTTATCTCTGCATTGAGGCTTAGCCACTGTGGTTGCTGTTGAGTGTACAGACCATTTGATGTGGGGCTCTTAAGTGGGTTTTTGGGTGGTCCCTTCCAGACCAGGAGTAAACAAAAGTAATCTTTTGTTGCCTATGGTAATAAAAAGAGCTGTTTGGGTAAAAATTAAAGACAAAATATTTTACACATTTTAATAACATATTTGCTCATAATAGCGTAACTCATACACCCAGATGGACTTTGAAATTAGACTGGACAAAATACCAGGAAATGTTTTGTGGGGAATAAGCCTGTATTGGCAGAAGGATTGAATGGATTATCCAATAGGTATTTTCCATCTGCAGTGTCCATGAATCTACATTTCCAGTATACATTTAAAAAAAAATCAGAACCACTTGGCAAATACATGTCAAAATGACCTACAAACTGTACTACATTGCCCAATAAATTTCAGTGAATTAAGGTAATTTTAAGACAAAATCACTTAAGAATAACAAATAATTCCTTTATCTATTGTATTATATCCAAAACACTAAGCTTGTGGATCTAAATATCAAGTGTTCTTAGTGTAACTGAGGTTTTAGAATGAAGATTGGGAATGGGAAGCATTCTTTCTACTTACTTACATTTTTTCAAGGGATTTTTTTATACCTCAAAATGCATGTGTAGAATTTACATATATTCTTAGTGGATCACTTGCGTTAATTTGGCAATAAAATAGCTTCATAATGCTCGTATAAACTGCAAAAATGTTGTTGCTCATCATTTTGGAACCCTAATTTATCTATAATATTACATAAATTGAAAGAACTGTGATTTAGCAAAATTGATTCAGTTCACTTCTCTGTAAATGACTGCAGAGCAGATATCTGCATCTGTGCAAGCTGTTCCTATGCCTTTGTGCTCAATAGAGTGGGATACTCATTTACAGATGACTTGAATCACTTGACCCATTTTAGGCATCCACCTTACAACTAAATGAATTGTTTTCTAAAAATTTCTCTGGTGGAGGCTATAACAACAGTTTAGGTAGCCAGTAAGGCACTATACATGAAATCAGATAGGATTGGTCTCCTTTTATGCCAAGAATCTAGTGATTTTTACTGGATACCGAAGTGGATGAACTGCAGAAATTGAGTGTCCTCTAAATGAAGTGAAAAGCTCAACTGATGGTGTGCACCATAATGTTACCACTAACATCAGACTGCCTTCAAGGCATAGGATCTTCTGTGGTGATCTTGGCTTATGTTAGAGATGAGATTAACCTTAACCTTGGAGTGGAGTTGTGGAGTAGACCTTCAACTCGTGTGAACCATGGTAAGACTCCCTTTGAAAGCACTAGCAGGATGCTACTTTACCTTGGTGGAGGGTCTGTCCCATCTGTTGTTGTTTAACTGTAGACAGAATGATATCTCTTTGTTTGACAGTTACCAGAGAGAATCATAGCAGACATAGCTCTTTCTGGAGATGGATTGGTGCCTGGGTTATCAGTATTCAGATATATCATCAGATTGACTTTAAGTTTGGAAGCTAGGAGTTATATTCTGTAGGTTTTTCCAGCACCATACAACTTGGAATCTTTTTTCTGAAACTTTTAAAATAGATGAATTTGAAGTGTGAATTTTTGAAAAGGAATTAAAGTTCAAGGATGAAATTACCCTCAAAACAATGTGAATCATTAGCCTGATCTCAGCTGTGTTGATCTGTTACTTTTTTTAGCAGTGATTGCAATTATTTCTGTTTTGTGGTCACAGTGGCTGGGTCCTGTGCCCCAAATTATTGATCCAATTGGACCGCATTTCCTCTCTAAGTTTTCAAAGTGGCTTTGCAGTTTCATACTCGGATGTTCTACTGCCAGCAAAGCCTTTTCAAGGCTACTGCTATTTAAGTGATTCCAAAGCAGCACACAGTTGTGAACTGCTTCTCTCCTGTTGCACTCTATATCTGCATCATTTAAGGCTGTTATCTAGGGAAGTAACCTTTTTGCATGAACATAAGTGTATTAGTTGTAATCAGAAAACATTTTTCATTTTGGTTCTTGAAATGCTTCCAACAGATTTTTTTGAGAACTTAACTGGGAGCTATGGTTGTCATACCATCCATCTGAGATCCAAGCAAAATGGAAAAAGTTTCAAGGGTCATAACTGTTTTCCTGCCTAAGCATAACTTGCCAATGCTTCTCCTCCGTTCTCCATTGAGCGCTCTGTGCACTGTAGGCCTCTTGGAGCACCCCTGAAGCCTGGGTGTGGGGAGGACAGTGCCATCCAGAGCAGTGCCACAAACCATTTCTTCCTCAGGAGATAATTGAGGCTGTTGGGTGCTGACATCTCCTGAGGTCCTACAGGCCAAGAACACCAGGTGTCCTGTGCTGATTGGTTGCTTGGACCAGCCAGTGCATGGCAAAGTTGGACACCGTCCTATACTTTCGTAGCCTTTATTTGAAGTGGCACAGATTTGATGGTGAGAACTATCATTTGTGAAAGCAGAAAGAGTGCTGAGACTTTTTTTCCTCCATAATCTACAGTATGTTTTTAGCTGCCATGACACTTTAAAACTAACTTCAAAGGGGGAAAAAAAAAAAGTCATGGTAAAATATTAAGGTAGAGTACTGTGAAGGTGGGTGTCACATTTATATATATATATATATATATACATACTTTTTTCCGTGTTGCTCTTTAATCCAATTTACTTTTATACAGGCTTACAGTTCTAGGGCTGTGAGCTTGTTTCATCTGAGAATGATAAAATATGTGATAACAGTTTTTTGTTCTTTATGTTGTCCTTTTGGTACAATTACTGGCAGCTAAAGTAATCATATTTCTTCATACTGGAGTGTCAACACTTGTTTTTGATGGATTGTAAAAACTGTGGAAGATTTTTGGGGAATGGATCTAATCACTCAGCTAAGCTCCCTTTTCAATTTCAGGAAAACATATTTGGTGAATTTCTTAAGACACAAAAAATATCAATCTTGTAAGAATTTCATATTTTTAAAAAGTGCCCATGAAAGCACAAACAAAAAAAAATGCTTAGCAACATAATTTAGAGCTTGCAAACAGAGAAAGGGGCATCAATTCTGTGAAGAAACAACTGTTGACATGTCTTTCATTCTCTGCTCCTGAGGGACATTGAGATGAAAGACTTAGCACATAAAAATAGTGTTTGAGGTCTGATGACAGACTCTGCAGGTGCTCTGCAGAGGTAACCAAGCTAATGTTGAACAAATTGAACATGTTAGTGCAATGCTCTGCTTGGAGCTTGAGCTACTTTGCTGCAGATGGCTGCCCTTGCTGGCTGCCCTGTGCTGCAGAGCAAGTGTCCCTCAAGAAATGGTGCTATGATGCACAGGGGAACCTGTTTTTTAACTCCCAAAAGACAAGACACCCTCTGCTGCAACTCTCAGCCTTTATCTAGGCTTCCTTTCTCTATGGCTTAGGATGAGAATGGAAAGGTGTTGTGGGATTTGGCCAGAGCTCACTTAAAATGGTCTTTGTGCATGAGTTCCCTTTCTGTGAAATGAACATGACTCTAATTCCTTACTGGGCAGAACCTTAAACAGGGATCAAAAAAGCATATGGCAAATATGGCAATACTTGGTGAAAATGTAAACCCACACCATTCAATAAATTGATTAACAAGGTCAAACAGGTAATTGGTCTAACTTCTGCTTCTAGTCTCAATTTACTCTTTCAGTGCCTGAAAACATTATTGAACTTTTTTTTTTTTTTTTTAGCCTGATGAAAAAATCATACTCTTTTCTAAGCAAGAAGCAAACCGACCAAAAGGCTTATCTATTTATTTATAACTTTTTCCATTTTCAAGATTCCTTTTGGCATTATGGACAACTGCTATGCTGATATGATTTTAGGAAATATTTATAATTCTGTTAAGTGATACTGATTAATTCTGACTTGCTTTTCACCAATTTTGCTGTAATTAGATGATAGACTTTTCAGGCTAACTATCTCGAGGAAGAGCTGCTGTGGGCTAATATATTTTTTTTTATCACTTGGCTGTTGAATTTCTATGTTGTGTAGCACACACCAGAATGATGTAGCACATGTGCAAGAAAATTCAAGAGAATCAGTGTCAGAGGTGTTTGCTCTGAAATTTGCTTACTTCTCATTTTGATGTAGGGAAGGTGTGATTGGTAGCTTAGCAACATTGCTTTAGGTTACTGTGATGACAGGAGGCCTCAAAGGCTGTGTTGCATGGTTAGAGATGGCTGCAAGATGGCCTAGAAATCTTCCTTTCCATGCCATGCACACAGAGAGCAACAATGCAGGGTGCTGTGCCTAGAACATGCTTGTCCCCTTGTCCAGTCATCCACAACGTACAACACAACCACTGTTTCCAGGTGCTAGTTGCTCTAGAGGTCTCTTTCGCAGCTCTGTGGATGGTCTTGCTAATAGGCTGCCTTTGCAAATACTGTATTTTGCTATTGACATTCTATTTAAAAAGTTTATTGAGGCTAGTAGGTTTTTGAAAAGTTTTATCTGAGAAGCAAAGGGAATGCTGTGTGAACTGTTACTTGTATATTAGGGAAAAAAGTAGTGATTTCTTGGCAATATGTAGTAAATGATTAACATGGAGTAGTTAGGTGTCCCTTGCATCTTTGGATGTACTATATAGATTTTTGTCTGCTATCAAAGCTGACAGTAATATATTGTTGATCCCCTGTGTAGGCTCAGTTTTTTTTTCCTCTCTGAATCTATCCTTCCCCAAATAGAGCTAGAAAGTATCTATTTGTACAGCACCTGAAATAGCTTAATCTTTCTGTTTTATTTGGATTGAGGATACTAATGACTTTAAACACCATGAATCATGTCTGGACTTTATTAAATGACATTCTCAGGCTTCTCCCACTTTTTAGGATGTTTTCTCTTGTTTTTCCATGGGAAAGTAATATAGTATAGGTTAACTAATGCCATATATCTTCCAGCTTTAAACTCTAGTTATGGATACAGCAGCAATACTTTCGTATTAAATATAAAGCATACATGGTAGTGTAAGGCCTATAAAGGATTAACAGGGTAGCGTGCTTTCTGCTTCTGTAAAAAGCTTGTACACTAATGAAGCATAAGTTATAGGCTATGTAATCTACAGCTAACCTTGCCATCTGCTTCTGTAAACATAGCTTGCTACAGTCAAGGGCAAGAACTAACAGGATACCATATCCTGCTCCTTGAGACCACGAGATAAGATTCCGAACTTGCCAAACAGAATTGTGAAGGGAGGATTAGTCGTAAATAATGGTAGTCGTAGATAACGTTTAATGAGGAAAGTTGCAGTCATCTATAAAAACACGAACCTCTCCTCAGACGGCGCGGATCTCAGGACCAACTGTAAGAGGTCTGCCACCAGCCGGCTAATAGAGCTTGCTTTGAAACCACCAGGTTGAGCATGCGGGTGATTACTGGGATTACGGACTAACACTCACATTTTAGAAATCTTCCCAAATTTGTCCTAATATTCCATAAATGCTTTTGTTTCTAACTCCAGAATTGAACCCTGCAGCAGTCTCTGTTTATAGTTAACTACATTTAACTGCTTGATTCTTCCAACTTACTTTTCTTATCTCAAAGAAGCTAGTCAGTGTAGAGGGATGTGTTAATATTTTATATTTTGCATATATGGCCCATTTAATCCTAATACAGCTGTTATGGTTTTGTGTTAAGGCTAAACTGCTTCCTTTGATGTCAAGAGAGCCAGTAAGATATAAGGCAAAGAAATACAAAGGAAGTTACTTTTAAGTACTGAGTTGCACTTTGTCCTTCTGTTTTGCTGAGTGACAAATATGCTTGCTGTATTCTTCATTGACTTTAAAATATGAAGATAATGGAAAACATAAATAGGAAGCAATGAAGAATGGAAGTTAGAGCAATTCTCAAAGGCCAACATTTTAGCATCTGAAATCCCAGCCCTTAACATCATTGTATCAGGATGGGTAAAATGCTCTGGAGTCCCACAGGGACTCCTGAATTCCTAGGGGGATCAGGGTCTCTGATGATCACAACTGAAGTACGGGCCATTATGCTTACAGGAGACCAAAATAAAAGGAATTTCAGTAGATCAAGGAAGGGGGAAAACAATGGTGAGATAAGTATGTTAGAAGTGTCAATAAAATATCAACACGTATCAATATAGAATAGTAATAAAATGACACTATGGCACCATGTTGGTGTTCACCAATGCTCATTTTTCTGCAGTATGCTAATGAGAGTAGAAGGTTTCTCAAAGTTAAGGTAGAGACTAGCACTTGTGTTTTCTGTTCATTTTAATTTGTTGTATTCTCTGCATGATTGTTTTTCAGTGTTGGTTGTCAAAAATATATTTTCTTCACTTTCCTGGACAGATGCCTTAAAGATTTCTGTGTGCCATTTTTAGCACAGCGTTTCTGATGCTTTCTTCCAATGTGTTTTCCAAGAAATTTCTGGGTCCACTCAGGTCTTTCTTGTGTCAGTGTTACCAGCACTGTTCCACTCAGAACACAAAGGACTTTTAACCTCTCATTTCGCATCATTGCGATTGCAATTCCCAAGTTTTACATTTACTATTAAACAGCTGTACAGAAATGTGGTCTACATAAAAGAAATGAAGCCAAAGCTATATATGTATAGAAAGAAATTATATACACAAGTCTTAAGTCAAATAAGTGGTGCAGAAGTGGAGTCTCAGGACTCTTTTCTAAATTATG
>JAWLRI010000918.1:2180843-2192034 GCA_034781795.1 Crypturellus tataupa | reverse complement strand
TGGATCATTGGTCACCGTTGCGAATGTTGTCCTCAGGTGGACACTCCTTCGGGCAGTAAGGCCTGCCCCTCATGTCCAGGAGGTGGCGGTTTATTTCGTTGCAGAATGGACTTTCTTCCCCTCCCCCAACGCCGATCTCCGGTGACTCTTCACTCAGTCCACAGCTTTCTAGCAGGGATTGTTCACGACAACTTGCAGCCTCTTTCCTCCAGGAACTCCTCCACATATAGGCATCAACAGTCTTACCTGGATTTCAGGGGAACAGTTTGCAAAATCCAAGTCTAATATGCTTCAGGCATGGGAGGGGCCTTTGGAGCAGGGATGTTGGACCAAATCTGCTCGTTGGTCTGAGCCTACAATTTGGTGCTTGTTGTGACATAAAGGCTCTTTACCTCCTGTCTTTACTGTGAATGTCTATTGATACTTGCTCTTGTGAAGTCCTCTAGTAACATCAGTGCTTTAGTAAGGTCACTGAGTATGGTCCCTCCTCATCCAATATACAAATCCAAAAAAAGCCAGGCACTGATCCCAGTGTAGCTGGAACCTGGCTCCTCAGGGTGACTCGGAGCAGCTAGATGCTCAGGAAGCCTCATTTCCTGGGAGTTATGAGTCAGAGCTCCGTAACTGCAGCTCCCAACTGCTAGGAGGGAGCATGATCTGGAAAGTCATCCCTATGGGACTCTTCCTGTCCCTGCCATTCAAATGTGGCTGCAGGTCTGCAGAAGTTGATGCAGTCCACACTAAGGCAGTACCTGCTGGTGAGTAGAACTTACAGCTCCCCTGTTCTCGGGAGCACATCCCACTACCTGTCTGAGTCACACTGCCGTTTGTGTCCTGTCCTGGTGAAGCTGATGCTTGTTTTCATAGCTCCATATGGATCCGAAGAGCTTCTGTAGGAAGAGTGGAAAACATTCTTACATTCTTACTAGTAGGTAGTCCTACCCAAGTAGATTTTTAGATGCTTTTCTTCTGGCTTTGTAAGAAGATGCCTGAATGAGTAGTTTTGCACATTGAATGCCAGCTGATACTGACACCTGACTTGGACCTGTAGGTAGCCTCTGCAGGGAACACAGTTTCTGGAAACAGCCTCTTATGGGAGTTCTTTGTTCTCTGCTTTAGACCTCTTGCTGCTTCATGTTTTGGCTCTTGTGACTTGTTTGAGCCTCCTTCTGAATGCTGTACAACCAGAATTTGGGCAACACTGTTAAGTCAGAGCTGGCTGCCTGATTTTAAGTATTTTAAAGTATCATCACAAAAAAAAGTCTACCATGTCACCTGTTGATTGTGGTCCCCCCCAATGCCCTCTTGCATTAGCAGTGGTAAGCAGTTTGGGTTGCAAGTCGGAATTTGCCTTTCCAAGTCAAAATTTGAGTTGTCTTGGATGTAGAGATGCCTAAACGCCTAATGCCTAGAGATATATTAAAGGCTTATTTTCTGAGGTCTTGGAAGTGCAGCTCAATTCAAGGGATTTGATGCTCAGCAGATTTATGAAGACTGGGGATTCAGAGGACTAGATGGGAACCCTACTGTGTAAATCAGTCCCAGAAGTGTGCGGGTGATATTAATTAGATGAGCATACACATACACATACACACATGAGAAATGAAACCATCATTTTCTGTATTTTGTATCTTTTTGTTAATCCTGGTCTTCGTGCAGCATAGCTGCCAAGTTTTAAAAGGTCTAATTTCTCGTTAGTGTTACATGCTAAATGCTTAGAGTTTGTCACAATTTATTGCTTTTCTTAGAAATACATATGTGAAATATTCCATAAGGTCAGACTTCATTACTCTGCAACAGGAGGTATATTGCGCTCTGTTTTATATGCACAGCTAAAAATAAAGACACACAGTGTTCTCTGTAGTGTCATTCCTTTATAAGCCTGTAAACCATTATAATCCTAGTACTAGCCTTCCTATAGTGCATACGTGACACTCTCAAATGCTTTTATTGTTTCTATGGTCACTTTTTGGAGGTGGAATATGTCAAGCAGAGACCTTCAAAGAAGGAGCTTTGAGTATGACTTAACTATCAGAGACGCCTTGAAGAATTGGTCTTGTTGCAGGGATTGTGTTGAATCATATTTTGTAGAGATGGTATGGAGTTAGCCTGGGGCAAGAGAATAAGATCTATACATGAGGATAAGACAGGGAACGCTAATTGCACTCCTGGGAAATCCTGGCTGGCATGATTATATTGTCAGAATCATTGATCTTAGTTTTGCTATCCTCCTCCTGAGAGGGGAAGAGGTGCTTCTTATATATTATAAGTTAGAGAAGGAATGATACTAAGTATCATTTTCTTTATATAAATAGCTATGATGAGAATTGGGTGCAAAAAATGTCTGCTTCTGAGCTAGGGGTAAAATGTGTTATAAAGGGAGCAGGTATATGTTTTGTTCAGTGCTTGCAGAATTTAATCATAACCCAAAGGTGCCAATTGTATTTATTTTATGGGACTAACATCTGTGTTCTGCTATGTAATTGGGGTTTCAGGCTTGACATGAATGAGCTCTGTTTATTTTTCAACTATCATAGATTATTCCCCTGGTTGTGTTAATTGTTCCTCTGCGTATGTGGTCCATATTGTCTAATTCTTGTATTAGATAACTTCATTTGTGCTGTGCTAGTCTCAAACACACCTGCAAAAACCTTTAACGGCTTTTAAAGCTGAAGATGTTTCCCTAGCTTCCTGCTGCACAACAATCATGGCTACCTGAGGTGCTATCCTGAAAGAGAGAGTAATTACAGCTGAATATAGAGAGGGGAGATCAGTAGTAGATGAAATATAACTGTTTAAGTGTGTAAAGAAGCCTGGGCCAAATAGGAATGGTTAAGCCCACAGACCTCCTGGAATTATATGAATGTTTTTACCAACTCTTTATTCTTCAGACATGAAAAGTATTGCACTAAAACGCTACACAGTGAGGACTGCGATTTTAATCATTTTAACGAAAGAAATAGTTACTTTGTTCAGAAGAAAATTCTTTCTGCCCAAGGTTTTGTGATAGTTAAAATACCTTACACTGGACATGATTTGAAAAGCAAACGCCCATTCGGTAAAGTGGTATGATTGAGCTTTGGACAAGATGGTTTAAAAGCTCTGTGCAAGTTTAATTCTGTCTGAGAATGCAAAATGTCCAGGACTCCTTTATTTCCCCCCACTTTTTTTTTGAGATATTGCTTGTGTGATGGGTTTAGTTATGAAAGCTAACAACTCACTAAGAAAAATCCTTGAGGAATCCTAAGACTCTTTAATACAGGATTGCTAGTCACTCTTCTACTAGAAAACCTAAAAATGCCAGTTTCTGTGACCCTGTGATGCTACTTTGCATCACTGTGACAGCTTGAAGCAGGCTTAACTGGCCAATTGAGGATTCCATTTTTAAAGCTATAATGACTCCTGTGATAACCTACCCTGGCTGTTGTCTCAGGGTCATAGGATGACATGTTGACTCTGTACTAATTCCCTGCCTGCTGGAACAGCCTTTTGGGGTCAGAGGCATTAGATGTAAAATGAGAAGAGCTGAGACTGCTTAATTCACACCAAGAGTCAGTGGAAAGACTTTTTTTAATACTCCCTTTCATTCCTTCCAATAAAATTTAGAAATTCCTTGGTTTTCTTCTTCTGTGTGGTCCTTTACACCTGTACAAGAGCACAGGCTCTTGTATGCAAGAAGGAAAAGAGAATTCTGATGAGGAAGAGCATGTTAAAAGCACTTTTGATTAAGGCTATAAATGATTCTGTAATGTGCAAAACCATGCAGACTGAGGCCTGAAATCTCCTTCACTTGAATAAGTGATTCTTGCTTTTTATTCTGCTAAACATTCACATTTGAGATATTTTCAGTAAGGAACAAACATTCTGCTGAAGAAAATCATCTATTTGCATCCCTGCAATCTTTGCACAGCTGTATATCGTGATTTCTAATCTATAGAGCTCTTCTATAATGGATGAATCTGGGACACCTTGAAGTCAACTGAAGATGGCTATGGCTCTGTACTGGCTGCTCAGGTTTTGTTTCCTGTGGTACAGGGTTCTGCTACGGTTTGTTGATTTGTCACTGTCAAGAACTTTGCGAAAAGATTAATAAATACAGTGAGACCGCCTTTATCATCCTTAGTATCACCACTATTTCTCCTTCCTTCCACCTTATTGTATTAACCAGTTATCAGGGGTGTTTTCCTGAAGATGGCTTATTCCATGGCATTGAGAACAGATAATATTTGAACTTTCTAGCATTATGCAAGTAGGGTTGTATCCATGAAGTGGTTTAACTACTGAAGTATTTAGGTTATTGTATGTGAAGATGCAGAGGCTGATTTCCTTTGCCTCTGCCTCTGCCTCTTTTTTTTTTTCTGTATGTGCAAAAGGTGCAAGAAAGTAGCATGGCTGAAAGTTTAGAAAATGCTTCTGCAACTGTAATGCATCACTGTTGAGGTTGGATCATATTCATAAGCTTTAAAAGAACTATTTTCTAATAGCCTGTCATAAGGAAGCTCAATAAAAATGGTAGAAGATAGCTTAAGCTTGAAAGGTTCAGAGAATTGGCTAGCAATTTACAATACTAATGTGAAGCTAAACATCTCTTTAGGCAGGTAACAAGTGAACTGTTTTATAAGACCCCTCTGAAGTTTGTAGAAGGTGCGGGATTAAGTTGAAGAAAGGTAAAATGTTATGCAAATAACCTTTTTTTTCTCATGAAATGTCAAAAAGACCAACAATAATATATTGCAATGCTGACTGCAAAAGAGGTTCACCTTGATTTGAGTACTGGACAAAATTTGGTGTCTCTTTTGTTTTGATTGGCCTTTCTTAAGCAGTTACTTCTTCCTCTTAGGTAATGGAAAATGAATGCTTAGGAAATGCTTGAGTTGTTGCTTTTCCATTGCACAGAAAATTTACATGTTTTTAAAGAGTATAACCATTTGTGCTATATCCTATTTATATTTTTAAAAGAAAGATTAGCACGGTCATTCTTCAAGCCTTTGTTTCTACTAAAAATAAGGAGTTTTTTTGCCTTCTACTCTGTTAAATCCATGACAGAGACAGCGGTTATTTTTAAAGATAGTCCACCTGGTTCTGCCTCTCTGCGAGAACCCCCTGCGTGTAGGCTGCTCAGATGAGAACCACGCGGAGCTTTGTGGGGGCCTCAAGTCAAATGGGCGTTAGTATCGTTACTCAAATGAGTATTCATAGCCACTACTTGCTTTATTTTTTTTCTAGAGCAGCAACAAAATGGCAGAGACGACAGCTGCCACATCATATACATACACACACTCCTACACAAACTATGCTTTGTACATCAGAAGCAGCATAAATACCATGACATGTGGCAGTTACCATAGCAACGTGTTTTTTTAATGAATAGCAGATGGAAAAGGCATGTAAAACTTACATAAGTTGTTAGTAATTTGTAAGTTACTGCAGATCAGCTACTGCAGTAAACTTTTTGTTTTTACTGCTTCTATTTTTATCATGTACAGTTGCTCCCTTTCTTCCCACCAAATTTACCCTGATCTGGAATATAGGCTATATAATGGTACGTAATAAATAACAATGGCTAATTTCTGTGAGTGAGGTTCCATAATAGAGACAACATAGGAAATAATATGGTTAGGCACTTTCTTATTTTTTTGCAAAATTATTTTGATGTAGCCTTTAATAGAGAAATTGCAAGATATTGCAAAACCACACAGCTTTCCTGTGTGGATACAAACTGCTTTTGAGTGGAGGATGAGCATTAAAGAAGGAGCAGATGAAGGAAACTCTCTGTATGAAAAATGGTGTTTTGCAAAATTTAGCCACTCATCTGACTGTGAAAGGTTAGGGACAGAATTTAATACTTCACTGATCAGTAGGGAAGCTAAACTGGAAATGTGCCTTGCTGTAAAATTTCAGCTCGTGAAATGCTGCCAAAAGGGCTCTTAAATTTGAAAGGTGAGTTCCTTCGAAGATGAGAGTAACTGGTCTAATCTTCATAGGCAAGGTCAAACACTGATACAGGCAGAACTGGAGTGAAAGTGGAGCTCTCTTGGCTGTGTGAATAGCTCTTTCAGTGTCTGCACTTCCCAGACAAACCATATAGACCCAAAGCAGCGATGATTTTAGGAGTCTAAATCCCCTTGAAGTGCCAAATAAAAGTGAAATGCCTATATGTTTCTCTAGATCTGTTTCTTAACATTTTTCTGGCCTGGATTGTGCACCTTTGGAAAGAGAAAGCTTTGGATTTACCAGGAAGTTAGCAAGTGGCAAGTTAGTGAGGAAACTTGGGTGCAGAAAACTTGCCCAGTATTTAAGTTCAAAGATAACAACTGATTCCTGACCTAGTGATTCCTGAACAGCCTCTGAGTGAGTTAACCAATATGTACAGCCAAGATTAAGACAGCTACAAAAAGCAATGATGCTTGGATGTGGGACTCCCTTGGCTTACCTTATAATTCCAGGTCACCTAAGTAATCATGATCCCTCAAGCTTAAGTTTCAAAATGCCCTTCTCTGTTCCACCTTTCATCTTCTGTGTGGAAATTCAGCAATGGGGTCATGTTCTGAGCAGCCTTCCTGCAAGGGTGATGAAGGTCCCCTCTTTTCATATAGCTGTCTGCCTATATCCCTGCTACTACTTCCAGCTGTATTGGAGCTTCATTTTCCTGCCGATGCTACCCAGACGCCTTGCTTCCCAACTGACCTACTTACCTTTTTCTCTCACTCAAAGTAGTGATAGTCCCAGAAAGGCTCATTATATAACATGGGTTAATAGAGTAATCAGACAACAGCATTGTAAGAAGAAATCCTTGGTATGGCTGCTATTGTTGGGCTAAGGCGTGCTGCAGCAGTATCTTTACTTTATGGTTGTTCATGCCCTGGACTACTCAGGAATCTCTCTTGATCACATTCTCAGATTCCTATATTTATTTCAGAGGATTAGGACCAGAATAAGGTTAGAAAAGGGAAAGTAAATAAAGCAAGCCCTTTCATTTGGAGTTCTCAATAACATTAAAAGTCTTTCTTTTATTCTCCTGGGGTATATTTTCAAAGCAGTAAAATTAAGCATACCATTCCCATGCATTAACCATAGCTTAAGATACACAGGTAGATCTATGCTAATTGTTCTTTCTAATGTTCCAGGGGAGTTATATCTAGGTAAATGAACACTTGATTTAGGCCTCAGAATTCAAAGTCTTAGAAGTTATTTTCACCCACGAAACAGCAGATAAGAGCAATTACTGCAGTCGTCTCATCTCTTTTACCAAATTAACCCTTCATTCTTGGGAATCTAAGTGAGAATTAAATGCTCCATCTCCATGATAGTTGCATGTATTTTTAAATTTACATTTTATTAACAGAGTAATTGTGGACTTAAATTTTGTTTTAATGGTGTTCTTCATATAACTGCTAAGTAGCTGTTATACAATTGTAGAGAAAGCTTTGTAAGACATTGAGACATTAATGGCTTTTCAACCTCAACAAGACACCTAATATAAAAAGACGTGAGAGCCTTGTAATTAAAACAATCTTCTCAGTGAACTGTTGATATAGAAAACAATCTGCTCTCCTTTACATTTTCCATATTAATTGACTGAAAATTATGAATAGTACATTTTGTGGAGGTGCACTCTGGTAATTTTTATGTTGAGAGCACTTTAACTCACAGTGCTACTATAAAGTTGTATTAAACACTGCAATTTATCAGTAACAGTGTGAACTGAAAGTATATCGTTAGATATTTCTATTACTAATCTAGGCAGCCTTGGAGAACTCTTTCTGTAATCCAAAAGCTCTTACAGGAAAGTGTACTTTAGGAATCTGAAGCTCCAAAGATTTCATAGAACTTGAAAGTGGCAGCAGAACACAGAATAAGGAGTTCTGGGAGCTCATCAAGCTCTGTTTCCTATGGATTTGTCTTGCTTTTAGGTGTGCTCATGTCTAACACTGTGGGAGCTCTTCTCCAGAGCCAGAGCACTCGAAGCAGCTCCTAAGTGAATTTTCTCACCCTGTGAAGGAGGCAGCTCATACAGCTGTGCTAAGCAAGGGCAGTGGGAAGAGAAGAGAATGGAGTCCTTGCCCCTCCTCAGTTATTGTTAAAACTGGCAGTACCGTGGTATTTCTGAGACCAGTCTTTCAAATCTGATACATGCATCTAGAATTTGATGCATCTGCCTTGTTTCCTCTGGAGGCAACATCAGACATTAAGACCCACATTAAACATGTGTTTTGTATTGCTATTGCAAGTGTTTAACCTCCTGTTCAGCCTTTCAGGAAGAGTGGATGTGCAAGCAGATCATGTGACACTAAAAATCCAACACTTGTGTCCTCTTGCAGTCCCAAATAGATGACTTTAAACATCACTGAAACACAGAGTGGAACTATCGCTGAAGTTCCTGCACTTGATCGTACAGGAATAGCTGTAACAAACATTCCAGAAGGAAGTACGTATTGAATCGAAATAAAGGGAAATCACCTTTCTGGAGCTAATGGAAGGCATATACTTGGATGGATGCCAATTGTTGCACAGCTAAACTTTTTTTAGTATTAAAATCAAGGCTTTCCAAATAAATGAATTATAATATAAGCTATCAAATCTTTAGATGTTTCTGTGTGCATGAATGTGTCTGCTGTCTTGCTGTAGTGCACTTAACAGCCTAAGTCTTAATCTAAAATTAGATATAAGCTAAACAGAGCTAGCTTAAAATATAAAATGATTTCATTCACCTTCAGGTCTTTGCTGAGTGTGGGTCATAGTCCAGCTGTTACCGTTAAAAGTGTTCAGCAGCAATTTTGCAGCACAAGCCTCAGAAGACCTTGCCTGAGACAACTAGCGTTGGTGAGGTCTTTGCACCAAGTTTACTTTCTGCCATGCTGTTCCTCTCTTCCTCAAAACGTTTAGAACATCTCTATGACGGATTTGCTGGCTAAAATTGTTTCTTCATGCTCATACTGTATTTTAGTGTACTTGCTGACATGCCAATAATCAGTGTGCTATTTACTCCCTGATTATACCAGTAACAACTTTGGCATCCTTACACTGTGCAGTACAGTGTGGCAGTGGGACTTACTAACTAATAACTGATCATGTCACTAAAATGATAGTTTTTTTTCATGCACATGCTTACCAAAGTGTCTATGTATCTGCAGATGAATAGTCTCCTAGAAATGAAACACAAGCTGTCTGCTACATTACTTATGAGGTATTCTGCCCTCTCAGTAGGATGTCTGACTCTCAAAATGCTTGCAGTTTCTCATAATTGGAGTTCTTTCTCTTCCAGGCATCATGTTTTATTTTAGCGAAGTATTTTCCTCCACAGTAGTGCTGTTGAAGTTTTGAATTAGGATAGATAGAAAAAAGAACATGGATTGTGGGGGAGGAAGTCCTAAAACACGTTCCTTGGGGTGTGGAATCTGCCTAGGAAGAAAGAAGGGTTAGAAACTTCTCAGTTCTTGATGTACAGTTGTAAAAGGAAATTAGATCATTAGGAATTTCAGGCAGTCCCCCCATCCCAACACACACACGCACCATGAATAATGAGTTGAGAGAGAAGAGTATCTGGAGTGAACGCTCGCTCAAATAGAGCGTGTACTTAATAGTTCTGCTCATGCAGTGCTCCCAGAACCTGCCTGCATTACCTTTGGGGACCTCGTATGCAGCAGGCAGAGCTCTGTGGCATGGGATATTCAACAAAAGCCTTCCTGAAAAGAATAAATTAGACTAGAAAGCCATTACCTGAGTAGAGAAGACAATGTCGTTTTGCTTGGGAAGTGACAAAAAGAGGTGTAAATGCTACTTCTTTTGACAAAGTAGCTACTCTGCAAGTTCAAGCAAATCAGACCAGAACCACTGGGCACAACTTTACATACTTTTGCATTCAGGTTTGGGGGTTGATTGATGGTAGTGAGATACCCACAATGAGACATATACAGACTATCATCTCAGTTGTCTGTTGTTATGAGAGACTGGTATTTTAGTGTCATTATTGTGTGTGTGTATTTTTTCTTAATGGAAAGCTAGATTTTTAAGTGGTAACCAATTAGGGAACACTGAGCATTTCACTTAGATAATCTTTCATATTCCTCAAAATATAGGCTGTCTAATGTTGTGTACCCTTAAGGAGAAAATTTATAAATTAAAATTGCCTGGTTATTCTTTCCTTGGAAGATGCCACCTTGGCTGGGCTTGTGTGTACTGTGCAAAGCAGAAAGGCTCTAAGTTAAAGACTAGTTTATAGAGACAGGCAACCTATAGAAGACAGTGACTATCCACTTATTCTTGAAAAACAGATTTATAATGACCAGGATAAAATTGCAGGGACCATCAGTCTTTTAAGACAGAGATTGGTCACCAGCCAGGGTCAGAAAGTAATTCATAACCATTACTATTGGAGCATAGCATTATATAGTTTGAAGTACTCTGGATGCTTTTTGGTTATTCAGGATAGAGAATATTTTTTCTATATGAATTCCTTTTATGACATTGCAGCTTCTCACTGTGTTTAGAAAGGCCAGGGAAAAATACAGAGGAGGAACAGAGAAAGGAACAAACCAGAGAAAATGCAATCAACTCAAACTCCTCAGATTTTACAATTTTGTTTCATTTAAAGCAGATAGATTTTCTCTTACTGTTCAGTTGTGTACTTAAACACTCCTAATAGGCCAGGGAACTAAAGAACTACCTTAAGCAAGTCTACTCGCAGATCCACATTCAGCCTAGCTATAAAAACCATCCATCATAAACACATAAATAGACACATCCTAAATGCCGGACAAATTACAAATGTGTTAAATAAGTGTTATAATGAAACTAAAAGTATATACTACTACATGAAAAAAATTTTGTCCTTATGATCTTAAAATATCCCTCTAATTTGAACCATAATCCTCTTAATGCACAAAGAAATCTAACTCCAGCAAAAGTGTTACATTCTTCCAATGAAAATAAGCCCCTTTTTAGATTTACCCTTCCCTGGAGCTCTTGTCCTCCATCCTATCCCAAAAAGTGAGGTGCTTTCAGCAAGAGCCAGTTGAAAGCACCAAGCAAAAGGCAGCCTATGCTCGAAGCCACTTGTGAACATGTGTTGCCCTGGCCTGGCACTCCCATGTCCTATTTCTACTCACTCCGCAGGAAAGCTCCGAGGAAACCACGCTCTGAAGAGTCAAACTCCGCCTCCATAGCCTGAAGCATTGCTGTCTTCAGAGCA
>JAWLRI010000918.1:2148786-2173570 GCA_034781795.1 Crypturellus tataupa | reverse complement strand
TTTTATTAAAAAGTCAGTGGACTATGTGGGCAGTATATATCACTGTATTTCAACAGATGTACAAAGCCCTAAAGAAATGCAAGGTGAATTGTTTGGGCTTGGAGGAATGAAGCCTTCAGCAATTGGAAAGGCTGCTTATTCTAGAGTCTATAAAACAACTGTGTTCTGTGCTGGAGAAAAAACCACAAATCTTGAATTAATTTTTCTGTCTGGTCCCTTTGCCTGTAGCCTGCACTTTGTATTCAATACACTGTAGGCTCTTTTTGCCTGTTCAGGCAACAAAAAAAATTATGATACTGTTTAACTGTTTGGAAGACATGAAGAATTTGCATCCATCCATTTAAAGTACTCACCACATAAATGCCAGTTCTGATATTACAGAAATGAAAGATTTTTATAGAGTTTTAAATAAATATTCTAAATAGTCATTTAGTCATAGTCATCCAAGGAAGAATGCCATTCAGTCGACTGAAAAGACACATGAAAAATCTTCAGACCAAAGAGGAAAACTTCCCAAGTCAGAGTTTGCACAGATGTGCATTTTGCTTTTCTGCCTCAGTGATTCCAGGACTTTGGGCACCCTGTTAGCCTTGCTGTTCATACTAGGATTTATGTAACCACTGCAAAATTTCAATAGTCATGCCTGCAATAATTTTTTGACTCTGTTAAACCATGCAGAACAAGTGCAACAAGTTTTCTAAGTCTGAATAGGAGAGCCAGAGAAACATCAGATTATGATTTTGAAGTGACTTTCTTTTGTTGATTATCTTTCTGGTATCTTCATTTATTTCTTCAAGTAACTTCAGCCCTCAGCTTCAAGCCTCAGCCAAGAGAAGTCAGGGTCTCACTTGTCTTACCAGTGCAACAGGATCTTGTGAGTTACAGCAGGGACAGCTTCTTAGGACTTTGAGGCAAGCAGCAGCTCCATGGCAATCAACAGAATAACATTTTTGCACTTGAGAATGCATGACATGATTGATAATATCTAATTTTACATGACTTTTAAACAAAACAAATAGAAAGATATGGAGACTTTTTAGGAGTGGAGGGAGAATGAAAAGCTGAATGAAGAAAATTGTGCTACACATCATCTTGTCTTATTACTGTGAATGCCAGCAGTCATAATCAAGAGTTTATTGTACAGGGCAATCTGGATGATTAGAAACTGGATTCAAGTTCATAAAAAACATCTTGACATAAAACTCAGTTTTTCACCAATAACACCAGGAGGCAAATTTACTCCCTCCCTCTGCAACCTCTTTTAATTCAGTAGAATTATATCAGAGATAATTTTAGCCATGCATTGTCAGGATTCTTTTAAACTCACGCTTCAAATAGATTTACATTTGTAGAACTGTGTCATGTCATGACTAAAGGTATTTATATTGTAAATGTAGTTGTTTTTATGGTCTGCCATTTGTGTATTTGTTACTTGGAAAAATACAATGTAAACAGGGCAAAGAAAAGTGCAATTATTGTGGCTGGTGGGATTTTTTTTCCCCCAACCTCTTCTGTAATTACAAGAGAGAGTAACTTTCTTTGTGGTCTCTTCTCTGAGCTTTGTCACGGAGCCAGTATCAGATTCTCCTGAATAAATAAATGGGAAGTTATTGCTAGAAATTTCATCAAGAAACGAACCATGCATATTTCCAGAGACACATCAAAACATCTTGGAGGGCTTATGCAAAGTTTTTTTTAACGTTGCTTAACTTGACAAGATTTTCAGATTGCCTTTCTTCCGAAGGGATTTTTATTTCTTCTCACTGCCAAGTTTCTTTTCCTCATTTGCTCTTTTTAGCTCTTAGGTGTCAGTGCAGCAGGCAGGTCAGCAGTAGGTTCTTTCTCCTCTGCCCAGCCCTTGTCTGCTGGAGCCTTTTCCCACCCCACATCTTAAGATGTAAGCCGCCTTTCCTGAGTACCTCCTGACCTATTTCCTCTCCCAGGCTAAAGCAAGAGGACGTTTTTTGGACTGACTGGAGCTCTGGCCTACTCTAGATTACAACTGTTACTGCTGAGCTTGATTCTTTTCTCTGTAGTGACACTGACAGCTTATTATTAGCGAAGGTCTGCTTATGAGTTAGCAGCTGGTAGCTTTGTAGGGACGTTGCTGCTGTTCTTACCTAGCTTAATTAACCAGCTTGGAAAGATGAGAAGGCCTTACTGAGCTGTGGCCTTGTGACAGGAGAAGCTCCTAGGAAAGAGGCTTGTGAGCAAACTTGTATCTCTGCTTCATGGGTCAATAATGTTGTGTGGTATGATATAGACATGCCATATGCTTATCCAGGGCCTTTATACTATATATACTGCTGTATTAAAAGCATTTCATTCTTTGAAAATGCAGTCACGTCTGGAGTGGTACATGGGTGCTCTCTAACACTGAATAGCAACTTGGTGTGACAAGACAGGAAAAGAACAATGCGTTGAGAAATATATTTATAGTGCAACTCAATAATGCTCAATCGCATATCTGCTTGCTCTCTGAGATCTCCAAAGTGTTCATAGGGATTATGTGGGATTTAGAGAAGTTTAAAGAGTCACTAAGGTTAAATAACTGGGCCTATGATATGATGAAAAACATTCTGTGGTGCTATCACAGATCTATATTATATTTATTTCTGCATTTAAACTTTCATTTTATGAACAGTAGTTGCAGACACTACAGATGGAAAATTGAATGTGGTGTGATACAGCACATCAGGAACTAGTTAAGGTAACTGTTTTGCAATCTGCAATTTACTCTTGTGAAAAGATCCCATGGCACTTTATGAGGGTAGGGGTGTTAGTCCCTGTATGCTGGATTTGTTCCAAGTTCTGCTGTGTGCATCTGGAACATCTCTGTAGTTTCAGGTTGATGTGCTATTCTTCATTTCCCATCCTCAAAGCTTGTGCAGCGCTCCTGGAAATAAGGAATCCATATGAGTGCCCAGAGTGGGTGTGATCTTAACCTGTGTGTCTGCCAGGAAGCTCCAGGGGTTATGTTTCCTACTGGAAAGAGACCTGTTTCAAACAACCAACAAAATAGTGTGCTTCCTTCTGCAAAACTTCAAGTGAGAATGAGAAATATTTGGGAACAGCACAGTTTGTGTGCATCAGAACAACAGTAAGAAAAATGTTATCTGTTTAGCGAGCTGAAATGCACTAGGTAGCCTTTAATTCAGCTTACCCCATTTTGAGGATTTTTCAAAAATGTCATGCCTTGCCATTTTCACTTAGCTGCTAACCACTTTAGGCTGCGCAGTACAGCAGCATGTTAGAACATGTGCAAGGTACTGTTTTTGCTGAAGACCTCGTCTGGTCTGCAGAACTGTCTTAGGGCAGGAAGTTAAATTATATGAGCAGCGCACACTGCTGCTCTTGGTTAACAGTAAAGCTGACCATGGCTTAAGGCCATTGTTTATAGTAGCTGACATCTGCTGCACAATTGAGATCATAAATGTGTCTTTTGAGAAGTGGTGCCCTGCATGCTGCAGAAACATCAGAGACAGGCAATAATAACCCATATATACCTTAACTTTTCATATTCTTCGTGTACTCTCAAAACAGAGAGCCTGTGTGTAGTTAAGTAAACTGATAAGTTATTACGGTGCATAACAAGCATCTGAGATAAAATAGGCTCTGCAAAGTCCTGATGCCTATTTTACTGGGTACCACATGGCTCCTATGTCCTGGTAAATGTGCTAGGGAACTCTCTGAAACACAAGAGGCTTCATTTAGCCTCAACACATAGTAAGTAAATTACTGCTAATTTTGTTACAGCAATGGAGATGATAGTCAAAGGAGAAACTGCGGTGTTGGAGAGAACAGTATAAACAGCCTAAAAAGCAAACATCCCCTCCTATTTTTTTTCTTTCTCTCTCTGTAGTCATGTTAAGCAGGGCGCAACCATGGAGGATGTTTGGAGAGGCGTTAAAAATGAGAAGCCTTAAAACTTGTTTTATCAATTTAGTAGTCTTGCCAGGAAATGAGGAGGGCAGAAGCATGTGCTGATGCATGCATTGCTTCTAAGCAGTGCCCAGATGCAGATGCACACACTAGGAAGCCAGGATTCGCTGTTTTATGGCAAAGATGACTGAAATTCTGAGCCTCTGCCACTTGCAACACAAAAGCAAATTACATACATCAGGCTTTAAATACTCTTCAGCTCTTTGCTTCTGCCAGGTCCAAATGACTTTACATGTAGGCTAGGAGCACACTTCCCTCTTTGTCTTATACTCTGGTTTTGTATGGGGTTAAAAACATCTTTTGGAGGGCTCAACAACTTATTCCTCTTTTAGCAGCAGCACACTGTTCTGGAGATGTGCTGTGGGGGGTTTGGGTTGAACACAGCCTGCCTCTGAGATTGCTTGCTGCTGGTGTGTGCCAAGGTGTTTTGAGTTTTTGAAGACAAAGCTGAAGATGAATGAGACTATAAGAAAGCTTTTGTTAACTCCTTTTGGAGTTTTATCAGAGTGAACTGCTTTTTATTCCATTGTCAGTTATCATATTTCAGCCTAATTCCACCTAAGTGAATACAGCTATAACGAATTGAACTGTAGGAAACCTTGCTATGCATGGGTTAGCTGGACTGATATTTGTTGAATTACTTTTAAGAGAGTTACCTATTTTAAAATCATGCTCTTATTTGGGAATATGAAGCCTTCTATTCTTACATGAAACAGTTAAATTTTGATTTATTGCAATAAATAAAATAAACCTTAGGCCATAGGGAGGGTCCTGCAGATACAGGATTTGCAACTATGGAAGTGGAAATAATTTTCTTTAAACAACTGAGGAACAGTTAGTCTTTTCAAAATGTAGTGGTGGCAGCTCTGTGTTCAGTGTTTACTGTAGATATTCTATGCCTGGTTTTAGATTTTTGTTTGACTTTTAGGGATTTGAACTACTAAAGAATTGTATTTTCTGTCAGCAAGTCTGAAAATGGAATGATCAAATTAACATGATAGTGTGTTCAAGCTAATGTGCCTGGCAAAACCACAGCTGCTGTGATTCAGTGGCTTCTCAAACTGGAACTGACCTGCACAGGTAGGAGCTCTCTGAACCCCTTTCAATAAACATGTGTAAAGCTCCTCCCAAAGCCTAAGCCCATGTCCCTAGGTACAGCAGCAGATATTGTAATGCTTTTAAAATCTGGTTCTTCATGGTCTTCACATTTTCTGGTGTTTATCTTGAATGATCAAGTGTTAGACACATTGCTGTCTGCTGTGTAACTTTCATTTGGTTCTGATGTTCTAGCAGTTCTGATGTTCTTGCCAGGCAAGGACTGCATAAAACTCCCGTGCAATTTTTTATTATTAAATTCTAAGTGAATTCATGTTTAATAAGTTCACACTCCATTTGTGTCTGCTTTTCACATACATCCTTGCAAATAAGCTTGGCTGGAGGAATGTTTGCAGAAGCAGCAAAGCTTTAAGTGAGAATAAAAAATATTTGGGGAAAGCACATTTTGTATGCATCAAACTACTGTAAGAAACATGCTGTTTATTTAGGGAGCTGAAATATTAAACTTGCTCAACTTTTGAAGTTTTAGCTATATGTAGATAACTTAACAGGGCATAGATAGCAGAACCTGTCATTGATTGCCTCACCTTACTGTCTCCACATCGTATTGCAGTCCATTTTCTACACTGATTTAGCTCCCTGTTAAAAGTGAGAAGAGTTTCTGTTCCTGATGGGCATCTACAGCAATTACATAGAGCAACAACTGGTCACTCTGAGGCAAGAAAATATCGGAATAGAAGCTAGCAAAAGGCAAACTCTTACTCCTTCTTTGCTTCAGTTCTTTACAAATAGCACCCTTAGTTCATAACATTTATATTCAAACTGTTCACTGTGTTAATATTCAAAATGTGACTGTTTATTTGGAGATCTTGTCACATTCCTTCATTGACTACGTATGGATGAGTTTTTCCCGTAAGATAAAATAAGAATTTGATTCCAATGAACACTCAGCTCTGTTTCAGATGGATTAGTTTTCAGCAGATGTTTCTGTATTTAATATCCCTGGCCCTAGTTTCTCAGGCCTGTTTTTTGCTCTCGGGTACTATGGTACCGCTGTGGAACAGGTGCTCATAAACCGCACAGTATAGGCAAGATGCTAAAGATCAAAGTAGGCTGAAGAGTGACTGACTAGAAATTACTCAAAATTATTTCTACCTTCACTTGAGAGCTGGTTGGTGCTTGTCACAGTGCAGCTGGCTGAATTGACATTGGATTATTCAAAGAATTGTTTTTACTTAACAGTTGTAACTGTTTTATACCCATCACACCTTATATATTCTTATGGTAAGACAGTTATATGGATTTGAATTTAGTGCATGGCACACACATTCTTCCTTTTTTTTAACTTCAGATTTTATTTTCACTAGCTTGTCAAGCTTGATATAATTTCAAATATTCACTGATTTGGTTTCAGAATGTAGAGTGATACAGTGCATAACAGGTCTTCACTGGTTTTCTCTATTGATCTTCAGATATATTCATCTTTTTCACTGGCTCCGAAAAAGGATAGAGATCACTTTACCCTTTTGAGTAGTGTTCTCATTGTCTTGATCTGCTCTTTTCTCTGTCTCTATTTATAAGACTTTGCTCTAGCATCTAGACACGTAGATAATCTGCTGCATTATTCTATGCATTTTATAAAAAATGACAAGTTCAGTGTATAGAGACAAAAAACAAAAGGAAAAAAAAAAAGACTTGTGAGCGCCTCATCTACAGGGCTGTCAAATCATCCCAAAGGCGTGCAGCTTATCAAACAATTTCCTTATTATCCCTCATCACTATCAGATGCAGGAAACCTGCCAGTGCTTTGTATCTTATTGGTTTAAATTAAATAGTGGAGTTTCTCATGATTGAATGGAAGCCACATTGAATGGTTCATATTAAAATGATGTTTTGGCCAAGAACCCAGATATGCCTATGGATATTCCATGTGTGCTTTCAATCAAACATTAACTTTCTGGCACAACTTCTTCCTTGTTATTTTTTTATGCCATGAGATAACACTACAATAATACCTAAATGCTGACAGGACAGAAAATGCTGCCAGTTTGGACTCTCAGGCACTGGCAAGCTTCTTGTTATATTTGCAACCTAACGCTCTCTGTGAGCTTTGCAAAAATGTTCCTTTTTCTAGATAGAGGTGGAGGGAAATGAAAAGAAATAACTGGCTTTACAAAGTGTTGAGCTGGAGAGGCTAAATACCGTGTCGAAAGGAAGATATTCTTTGGCACATCAGAACCTTTCTCTTTCATTTTTCCTTGTAAGTGTGAGTTTTTCACTGGCTTCTTCTGCTCAATAGGTGCAATTCACTTCCATTCCCCCATTATGTCATCTATAATTTAAATTTATGAGGCAAACCTTCAACTTTGCCGGGGAGCAGCTGGAACGTTCTATTCCCTTTAGCACGGAACACGTAGATAGGCTGAACGTATCATATCTGACCAGACCTGTTCATAGTACTCTATCTCTTCTGACAAATATCCATCAACATGTAATATTTATTCCTCTGTTTCAGTCTGGCTGCAAATAATTGACTGTCCCTCAGTGAGGAGTAGCTATCCTGCTGAGACAGCAGCACCTGTACAGCTTCACTGGGCCTGCTGCAAGTGCTCCAGCATGGAAGTTTTCAGGAGTCTGTGGGATAAAATGGATGGAACAGAGGGGAAAATGAGGTGAAACAGAATTTTCTCCTCAAAATGAATTATTAGTGTTAGCATTGTTCCAAAGCACCTTTATATATGAAAAACACTTCACTATAGGCAAGAAAAGACTCTTTAGACTTATTTTCTCTCCTTTCATTTTTTTCCTAACTAACAAAACACTCTACAGTACAGTTATACTCTTAGGCTGTCCTTATGCTTCAATGTTTCAGATTGCTAAGAAGGGATGTTCTTTTCGAGGATGACTAGTTATTCCATGTAGGAGAGAGACAGCAAGAGATTGATGGGACCAAATTTCAGCAAATCTTACTTTTTCCCTCTTTGAGAATCAAGTGCCTCATAGAAATGGCTCAGCCTGGTCACTCACCACTTTTGAGCACTGAAGTAATTGGGAGTTGCATTTGCCTCATGAAAGCAGAAACATTCATATAACTTTGTAAGGCTCACATCTCATACCAGAAGAGCTCCTGAAGTTGGTATATAACCAAAGAACACAGAAAGATTCTTGTTCTTCTGATAGTAAAACAAACAAAAATGCCACTTGGGCTCTGATTCTGTCTTATTTATTGCAAGCAGTGAGCCACTACAAGAACATAACTTGATTTTTTTTTTCAAATGCCAGAATTATGTTTGGAGGTTTAATTTTTTAAGCTAATATCTTCAGTGAATTTTTCTTTAAACGTAAGTGGCATTTTAGTAAGTTCTAAAATAAGATTGCTCAGTGTACTGCCAGTATGGCATCTACTGATTCTTTTGGGGACAAACCCTGCAAAACTGTGTTGCAAATATTGCTAGGTAAACTCTTTTATGTTTCCACATCTTAATCCACGTAGATGAATGTGTCCCTCAGAACCATGGTTCTTGCTCTTTTAGGTCGTGATCTCACTTTTAGCTCTGAAGGTCTTGTTAGGAGAGTTCAATGAAACCAATTTCATGAGAATTAATTTTATTATTGGTATTTGTTTTGCACTAGAAATCTCAGTGAAGAACTTAACCTAAAAATGCAACTCTCTTATGTTAGCTTTCTGCAGCAGGAATAGATGATTTTTGATCCATAGACAAGTACAACATCCTGGAAACCTGGTGAAGTAGATTCATGGGGAATGGAAGTATGATGAGAAGTGAGACACAGTAAAAGGCTGTGAATAATGTGATCATTTTTTTGTATATTTTAAATTGATGCCTGTGTTTTTTAAAGATTGGTTGTTTTCTTGTGAGGCTTAATTATAGCAGAATACTATTAGCCATTGCTCTATCATACTAAGATCTAGTGATAATAAATATGAAAAAATATTTCTGTTCCTAACTATCATGGCATTAAATGATTTGGCTACTAAAAGTAATTTTAGAACTAGACTGGGCCAGAATTGACTAAGATCTGTTAGGAATGAGGTTAAAGGAAGTTTTGCTCCAGGTGCAATGTACAGTGGGATGAAAAGTAAAAAGATCTATAAATTGATCTATAAATGCTACTCTTAAACTCTATTATTCCCTGCCATCCCATCCAGGACTTTCCAAGCACGAAGACATAAGCTAAAGGAAAGCTGCTCCCTCTGGTTGGTCTGTAGCAAGGCAAGGTGTCACTTATTCGTGGAACATAAATTCAAATATATGGGCTGGATCCTGATCCACTTCGAAGTAAAATAACTACTTGGACCTGAGTAGTGCTTAACAACTTCAGAAGAGCTGGAGACACCACTGGTGTCCCTGGTCATAGAAGAGTCAATACGAAGATGCATTTACAGAGTTTAGCCTTCATAAGGATCACAGGCCTCCCCAAAATCTTTTCTTCCTTCACTGTAAAAAGCTAAAGTTTCTGAATAAATGTGTCTCAGAGAAATGCAGTATTTTCAGAACTGAGCATAGGGAAATAAAGCATTCAGTAAGAGATGGCCTAGAAAATGCAGAGTCCCATGGCAGAGCAATGAATTAAGATTGTTGTCATTTTTCAATATCTATTACAGAATGAATTGACTTCACTCTTTATGGACAGGAAGGAAAGTGGTCTTTTTTTTCTGTATCAGTCCAAAACTTTCATATTTAGAACTTTTTTTTTTTTTTTTTTTTTGGCAAATCTTTTTCTGAACATAATTCACAGTCATTTCTTATGCAGAAATGAGCTCCATTATTTTTACTGAGTTGGATATTGGGATAATTATCAAAAGCTAATGAGTTTTTAAAGGTTTCTAATATGAACCTATGATTTCAGAACCTGTTTCCTGTCATAATCTGACTAGGTTGCAGACAACATGACATGATATATGACCTACTTCTGCCAATGGCTAGGGCATGAAGATACAGGTTCGTATGAACATCACTCTTCTTTGCACATAGAGCGGGGAGAGCTTTGGAAATCTGAAATGTGAAGCCTATGTGCTATTGGAAAATGCTCCAGAAGTGAGAGGGAAGCTAATGAAAAAAATAAATAATCCCTCTTTGTCAGTATTGAACAATGTTCAATGAGCATAGTTAGGGGGAATAAATTTTGAGCTGGGGAACTGGGTGCTTTAAGTTGTCTTTCTTTTAAGAACTGACTCATGCTGAGACTAAGTGAAATCTGTTACCACTTGGTGGCTTAATAGTTTTGACAAGGGTCAATAGGTTCGGTCTCTTCCTTAGCAGACAAGTACAGACATCACAAAACCATCTTCATAAAATGTGACACCTTTCCTGGAAATCTCGGCATGAGAGCTAGCACAAAATGCAAACTGCTCTCTGATCCTTAAATGCTTTCCTCCTGACTCGGGCTTGAGGCATTCTGTGAGTGGCCATGGGAGAAAAGCTGCATGGCTCATAGCTTTCCATCAAGTGGATATGTATAAGAACTCTGTAGGTAATGGAACATTTTCAGTGGAGTCTCACCCATTATCTCTTGACCATCTCTTGAATTTTGCCACCTCTTACAATAGCAGAAGGGTGTTGGTTAGAACTCGAAAGATTCCTAATGCTGTGACTTGCTGGTATTCACCTTAATTATTGTAGTGACAGAGTTTTCGGTAACTGTGAGTTATGACATAACAAAACTAGAGCCGAACCTCTTTGTCTGTCACCATTGCTAAACTACCAGAATAATAAAGTGCAGAATAACCTTCCCTGTCAGGAGCCAGCTTATGATACAATCCCTGTGCTGGTATATTAAAGACATAGAGTGGGAAGAGCAGAGCAAGGATAGAACGGAAAAAGAAGTGTCGTCTTCTCCGTGATAGTTTCAGTTAAGAGGTGGGAGGTCAAATGAAGTGGTCAGCAAGAGTGGTTCCTTGCCAGATGTATAACATATACCTTCATTCTGCATTGTTCCTTGAAAAAGAAAAGAAAGAAAAAGAAAGCTTTCTCTGTGGAAATGTTCAGAACTCATCCAAGCACAATGTAACGTATATATGTCCGTGTAATCTATCTATATTGGACTGGAGTTCTTTGGTGCTTTGAGACTCCATTATTTTGCATGTGTTTTCCATTTGATTATTTTTATAGCTTGTTGGAATTTATTTTATATCTTTTGAGACCTCTAACCATTCTCTGGCTAGAAAGATGGAGTTTCAGAGTGTTCGATTTGTTTCAGAGCTTCTCATTTTTTGTAGCAATTCTTTGTGTGTTTAATTCAGTATTAGACTTAATGTTCTCTGATTCCAAGCATTGCATCATTAACTAGCCTCATTTTTCCTTTTGCCAGCATGTACTAATCTTCTAGAAATAGTGTCATTTCTTAATAAAAAACAGTCTGGATTTTATTATTTTTGTTCTATCTTTATTGAGATTTTTTTTCCCTCAAATTCTAATTATTTGATCATATTGTTTTTGATGATATATTATGTTTTTCTGGATCCATTTTTTGAAGTCTGTATGGAGAGAAGGGAAGTATAGACCAACTTTTACATCCATAGGGTTGCTTGACAGCTTTTGTCAGTCCTTCCACTGTGAAAGTTTAATAGATCCTGGAAAGTAAGCTGACAGAAGACGACAGACCGTGCCATAGGGAGGACCTAATTGTGAAAGTCTTTACTCGCTGTAGTCTCACTGAAGTCATGGCAGCCAAATCAAAACTGGTGTGTAAGGAAGCCAAATGCAGACTCTCTTGCAGGTGTTTGTATTTTTTTATGTTATTTGCTATGTCTTGGGGTATATAAGTTTGCATAACTCACACCAAAGTGATGAAAGATTTTTTTCCTGCAAGCAGTGCAGAGTCGCCTTCAATTTGCTTTGTCTTGCTATCTCCAAGTTCAATAATTTGGGGATTGTTTAATCACTCTGCTTTATTCTGGGTTTCCCGGATTGCGACTTCAGACCTACTTTGGTTCTAGTAGTTAGAGAAAATACCTGATAGAAAGGAGGTTCCATATTGTGTAGCTGGATGATACAAATAAGATAGTGCTTAAGTTGTATCACTCATCTAAACCTCTTCTCCCTATGTATTTCTTCTGTTGTTGCAGTTGGAGAAATTAATTGCTTATGTGTGTGTCAGCAGCAAGAGTAGCTTTCCTTGCAAGGGAAGCCTGGTCAATTCGGTGCATGAGAGAGAGCCAAATCTCTCCCATGCCCTTTTATTATGTATTATATATTCCCTTTAATACGATGTGCTCTGTTTGTGGAGGTAGCAGCAAGAGTACCAACTTCATCCATGTGTTTCCTCGACCTAAGGCTTCCAATCAGGTCTCAAGGAGCTTTATCTCCTGTAAGCTTGTAGAATGACTTATACATCTAGATAGTAATCTCACCCAAAAGTTGGAGGACTTAAATTGATGCAATGTGTATTATCTTTGATATATTCTGTTTTAGACATAAAGGCACAAATCTACCTGGTATCTAACAAATTCTCGCTGAGCTGCAGTCACTGCTGATGTTCCGTGACTCGTGTCGGTTTAAAATGAATCCGTTTTTCTTGCTCACCAGAATGGGCTCCAATTGGATTCATCTGAGCTTCCTCACAGTCATCTGCGACTTAAGTAGGACTAAGTACATGAATGTGAAGTACCTGGTAATAATAAAGGTTGGCTGGATCAGTTCCATAATGGTTGCTCATTGCAAGAAAGCTTCATTATGTAGCACTCTTATCTTGATGTATACCCCCCTTTCAAATGGAAATACTGTCTCTGAGCAGGGGCTATCCATATTTATGTACCATACTTGTATTTTTTACAGAGTAGTGAAATACCTACCTAGGGTAGGTAGGTATTGCAGACCAAGAAGTCCGTGCCTGTTTAATGGATAGCCTATATAGTGGTGCACTGCATTATATGGATGAGTGGGAATCAGTGTTTCCATGTGGTGACTGCGGTGCCAAATACGCTAGTTAAGCAGAACCTGCATGCTGAGACTTGCCATTATATGGCAGTTCTGAAGTGAAGCATGAGCTTTGTGCTTGGACAGGACACATCAGCTTTCTATTAGCCAAGCACACATCAGTGGCCATAAACAAACAAAGATGAGTCACCCCAAATTAAGTGGAAAATCTGAAACTGAAAGCTTTCTGCATCAGACAGATTTTCTAAGGATGAGATCCTGGCCAGTGCCAGCATGGGAGCTCAGAGTCAGACAGGACATGCTCTTTCCCCCTCACTCCCTCACACAGTGCCAGTAGCGCAGAGCGGGGAGCTGGGGAAGGCAAGTGCGTATTTCACACCATTACAGCTTCTGACCCTCTTGGCTCCTGAGCAGCGGTTTTATTCTTGTCTTCTCTTTTCAATTTCCTGTCTGCGAACAAAGGACAGAATGTACAGGCTGATGTTGATGGAGATCCAGGATATTCCATAATTAATGGCTGCTACAGATACTGTGATGAGGTTGCTTCCAGAGCACTCTACAGATTTGCTCATTTTCTTTCCGCTTTTGAGATTTCAGTGGGTTTCCAGCACAGGAGCTCCTGGATTGCAGCCATTTGTTCACTCAACTTCATTTTAGAGCCTGCACGGAGAGGCTGAATGAACTATGCCCGCAGAAGCTCTGAACCAAGCCTCTTCCCTGAGTGGGACAGGGTCATAAGGAGGACAGTCCTCGTAACTATGGACATGGGAGATGAGGGTCTTTCAGAGAAGGATCCGTTGTGTAAAAATGTGTGATCCTTGGGTAAAAATATGAAGCTTGGATGGGAGATATGAAGTGATTTAAGAAAGGGTATTAAGAGCTTTGAGGAAACCTGAAATTTCCTCTCCCCTTTCTCCTTCCTTCTCCCTCTCTTAAGCAGAACTCTTAAAGTTGTGTAGAAACGATCCATTACTGACTCTCAGCTGAAATAGGGAAAAAAAAAAAAACTTGGGTGAGGTATTTATGAATAAATAACTTCTTTGTAAAAGTTATTTTCCTGTAATTGTCAGAAATAGGAGATAAATCAGGGCAAGATACAAAATACTAGGTTAATCTCAAGCCTGTTTTTAACATAGTCCATTGAGATTTATGTATATAATAAATAAAAAAAAGAGCAGCTAATATCTTCAGTTGGCTATGTCCTTCTTAATTCTATGTGCTATCAGGGCTTGAGATAGAACCTATGGAGAGAAAACTAGGAGAAACGGGTTGATTTTTATGGTATATATGACAAAATACCGTTTTAGAAGAGAATTGGTGAGAGCATGGCAGGTATTTTTACTGAGGAGAGAGAAATAAGAGTTAGATGGAAATGCTGAAGAGTAGAAAAATTGCAGCATCATTTTGCTAGCCGTAAGGAGCTGAAAGGAAGAGAAAGAAAGGTAAGGAGTTAGGGAAATGGTGATAAAAATGGAGAGATGCTAGGAGTATTTCGCAGTGCGCTTTAGCCTCCCCCAAGCTGTATGAGCTGTGACAAGTTATATTGATTTTACTGTGTTTTATGAGCCACAAAGATGATTAAGGGACTGGAGCATCTATCACATGAGGAAAGAGTAAGTGAGCTGGGCCTGTTTAGCCTAGAGAAGAGACGATTGAGAGGAGATCTGATCAACATGTACAAGTACTTTAGGGGTAAATGTACAGAGGATGGGGCCAAACTCTTCTCCGTGATGTCCAGTGACAGGAGAAGGGTGCAAGTAATGGGTGCAAGTTGAAATACAGGAAGTTCCACCTCCATGTGAGGAAGAATTTCTTTCCTGTGAGGGTGACAGAGCTGCCCAGAGAAGTTGTGGAGTCTCCTTCTCTGGAGATCTTCCAAACCCGCAAAGGTGCCACCCTGTGCCACGTACTCTAGATGTCCCTGCTTGAGCAGGGGGTTGAACTAAAGGTCCCTTCCAGCCTCAACCATTCTGTGATACTGTGATTTATTCAAAGAACAACACTAGGCTTCATGGGGTGTTTTATTAATACAAACTGCTATAGGGACCAACGAAGAAAGTCACCATGAGATTATATGTGTCTCCTTTAGCATGATTCATTGGTGTTTATTCTTTGGTGTTTATTTGTCTGTCATAGTGCAGAACAGTGTCTTAGCTATTCTAAAAGTGCAAAATGGAGAAAATGAAATAGTACCATGATTCCATAGTCATTCATCCAGCTCCCCTTTCAAGCACAAACATCCGTCCTATCGCACAGAATTAGGGTTTCTGCCTCTGAAAGTGTCTCTGCTTGCCTAGAGAATTATATGATTGGACTTGCTGAGGTGACTTCTTTCTCGGGCCTTTTGATTTCAGACAAACCTCCATGCCTGTATTTCATAATCTACTAGTATTATTCCAATCTGAATTAAACAGGTTTTCTCATACTGCCCTGGGCTTTATCTTCAGGCCTTTCATCGTCATGACTTGCTGCCATGTAAATGCCTGCCCTTCCATGCCATCTTGCCATGGCCGTGCACTGCCATAAGCACTACTAAAATCCTTTTTCCTGCTCAACGCTTTCAGGGAAGCATTTCTCTAGGCAATTCTTCACCATGGGATTATCCTCTGCTTCTACAGTGTGTTCTCTTGGAAGTTGCTACCCATTTCATCTTACAAGAGCAGTACAGTTGGCCCAATGCTAGTAAACCGGCAAGGATGGAGGTAACCCAGAGGCATATTCTAGCCACGGTTTTATTTGACCAGTACCTCTGATAACATTCCAACTCCAAGGTTATCTGCAGACATTCACTGGATCTTTTTGTTGGGTGATGAGAGGGTTTTTTGTTGTCATTTTTCTTTTTTTCCCAGCATTGCTTGCAAAGCCACTCCCAGGATTGCAAGCCCTAGCCTGGTACACTCATCATGCCTATATTTAGCACTCTAATTTCTGCAACCAGCACTTGTTATACTTTTCTTGACATCTCCTTGTATAGTTTCTGACATCTGCTTGCAGACTCCTGCAGCCTTTTCAGTCCTCATACTTGTATCGTCTGATGTTGCAATCATGCTCCTTAGATATGCAGATTCATTGCTTCCCTTGGAGCCTTGTTGGCTCTTGCATCCTGGGACACCCACTTCTGAAGGCTTGTTTCTATCCCTGCAATATTCTGTGTTGTTACTCAGCCCCAAATATTTTGAGAGCCTTTGGGGAATGATATGCTTTATTGACATGGGAACATTGTCACACTTTTGACTGAAAACAAATAAACTGTAAGTTATATGCCACTCTCATCTCCTGTGTGGATATAAGGACACAGGATGCAAAGTCCTGTTTTCCTACATAATTCTGACAATGTACTGGTAATTGTCGAAGTGTGAGGGATTGTGAAAGGTTACATTGTACTGTGAGAGGAACAAGGTGGGTTTGTCTCCCGTATGGCATTACTTCTTGTCAAAAACGATCCCTTCAAACTGTGGAAAATTCCAGCAAGTGTCATGATTTCCTGACACCATATTCATCAGTTATGATTTTTAATCTTCCTTTTTCTTCTTATTGTAGGTACTTGTGGGCTTTAGACCTTTTCGCAGCAGCATGGGTGCAGACATCGTGTTTCCTTCCACCCTGTGCCCCAAAGGCAGGGTGCGCCTCTTCACTGTAGCTGTGCACCCAAGCAGTGTTTGTGTGCGGAAATACTAAGATACTATTAGGATAAATCTCTGTGATTCTGGGTAATTTTCATCATGTGATCCTCAAATAACACCAAAATTAGTAAACCATTAAGCAGATAAACAATTTGAAAAAAAAAAATGCTTTGACAAATCTGTTTCATTTTCTGTTTCAGATGTATCTATAAAGAGACCACATTTTTTTTCTAATTTGCTACTGAAAATTGTTCAACTGTGATGCGTTATGGAAAAAAAATATCACTCCATGAATTCTTAACGTGCTGTTTGCTAAGTCTGCTGCTTCCAGGGTTCTCATTCGCTGCTCCCAACATAATTGATCACGTGCTTGTGCTCCTGCCTGGGCACCTTTTTCTTCAGAACAGGAGGATGGGTTGGTTTAGTAATTTGTAGCAACATATGATACAAGCATAAATATATGTGAGTTCCTGTGATGCTGCCAGCACACACGTTTATGTGAATACATCTCTGTGAGCTGACTTTCACTGTTCTTACAAATCCTTACAAACCCTTAAGCACACAAAACAAGACCCTAAATAATATCCAACTGAATTCCTATTTTGATTTGAAAAATAATGCAAATACTCACAGATTTATATCATCTTACACTCTTGACCAACTTATGTTCTCAGTAGACTGGTCTGTGGTCACATTACTTTCAAGTCAGAGTAATATAACTGAGGTAAGAGTAGGCTCTCAATATTTATAGTGCAAATGAAGAACAATCAATAATACTGTATTTTTAGTTATTTTAGTACATTAAATAGCCATAGAGCATTTGAGGTCAAATTATTCATATGCTCTCAACCTTATAGAAAGGAAGAAAGGAAGCTGTTTTTTTTTTAACTACTGGGAAGAAATTATATAAAATGCCAAGTAGAGAATTCTGTATTTAGATTACCATATTCATACATAAATGAGATTAATAAAGCCCTGCAAGTTGTAATCCTCTTCTGGACACAAGATGTTTATTTTTCTTTTGTTGTAATATTGCTGTTTCATATTGGTTGTGAAAATTTCACTTAACATTTGGAGTCATTTTTAAGTCAATGATATAATGCTATATGTTTCAGCAAGCAACACGACCAATAGTTGTGTACCAGTATATTGAAGAATATGAAACAGCAGGATATGCTATCTCAACTCTACTCTGAATACCCACTTGTTAGGAAGATGTGCATCTTGTCTGAGGTTTTGTAAAATTCACAGGCTTTTTGTTTGCTTTGAAAAAAGTCCAACACCATCATGTTTTCTTGTTTACCTTCAGTAAGTTTAAGTTCATGGCTAGAGCCCAGGCTAGATTTCAGAAACTTCCCCAAAGCCATCCAGGAATGGCTTGCCCAAAGAGGACTAGAGCCAGGGTGGCTATGGGCAAATGCCAGTGGGACGGCCCCCCAGTTTTGTCTTTTATTAGAATTTTTCTGAGTACCCATTAATTTTTCACAGACTCTTCTAAGTGGAGCACATAACCCATGAAGTCAGTGTTCTCGTCACACTTTGAAACTTAGTGTTCAAATGGGATCAAAATTAGGCAGAATGAGTTCATCTCGTCTGCCTTGATTATACTTCATTTTTTCTCCAGGCATCAAGACAGAAGATCTTGGTTGCAATGTAAATTCAGCAATAAATCCATAGAATATCATGCAGCTGAAAACTACTGATCTTTGGTGTGTAAGTAAATTGTTCTTGCCTCAAAAGTACAAAAAGTTGCAAAAGGGAATCAAGGACATTGAGAAATATATGTGCTCCTGCAAGACTTGTCTTTTTTTCTGCATGCTTCTGTTCCACATGTATAAAAACTCTCCCATTTAAAGAGAAAAGCAGCTTTTTTGGGGTGAAAAAGCTGCATTCTCGCCTTTTGCTTTCCCTACAAAAATTGCAAGTGATCTTAGAACTGTGAAGGAACTGGTCCGTGTTGTACACCAATCTTTTGTCAGTATTGGGCTTATACTGCTTTTTCCCTCTGAAATTCCATCCTTTTTGGAGGCATTTAACAATGGTATTAACCTGTGCATCAAGAATACTTAAAATCATTTATTTTTTGGTGAAAGCTGTTTGCAATAAGATGGAAGAATGGAGAAATACTTTCTGATTTCATGACATTAAATATTTTCCAATATGTGACAGTATTTGTGAAAGATAGTAGTTCAGACTTTATTATTTTTTCTAACTGTTTTTAAAGTGGGGAGGTGGGGAGACAAAATGGAGAACTGATTTGCTGCAGAAATTGATGTCTCTTTAAATCTGTAAACACTGAACCAAAGCACTTGACTTCCTGAGGTGAAATAAGTTACTTCCAGACATTGCTAAGGTATCATTAATAATCATACGTGCAATAAATAACAACACAAGAATTAGTTCCTAAGAGATATATGGCTGCAAATTGCAGCAACAAATCACTATGTGTGTAAAAGAATGATCATTACTCTAATGTGTACAAAAGCTGTTTTAACAACTGTATTCTTTATGGCGAAGCTCACCCTAATTAGCCTTTCTGAGTCCTGAGGGAAATGTCTGCAGTGCATTTGACATTGGGATGTTTGATCTTCCAGCGGGGCGGGAGATTTGTTTCTAAACCTAGAAAGCACCAGGGCACAGACTCAGCTTTCAATTAGGTCACTTCTTGTAATAGGAATGGAAAGTACGTTGTCTTTTTGAGCAAAGAGTTAGGGAGTAAATGAATAATTAATCAATTTAGTGCATGTAAATGCTTCACAAGGTAGCTGTTTAGTGGCAAGGCTGTCTTATTAACTGTACAGGTGTATGGATCCCCATGCACACAGCAAAATACAAGTGTGTTCCTGTTTCTTTGGTCAGCTCTGGGTCAGTGAGGTTTTCTTGCTGCCGTGCCCAGCTAACAAGCCAGAATGCCAAAGCAGTTACATGACCATAATTCCCATGTATTGTTTGAGAGCCCACATGTTTGAGCATTGGGAGGGAGGATGCCTGGACTCACACCTGTGTTTCCATCCTAGGAGTACCCAAGCAGCAGACTAAGGATGTCTGTTAAAACACAAAAATGTAGAATTTATTTATTTATTTATTTATTTGGAGACCTTTCCAACTGGATCACTGAAGTTGCTACCTGCCCTTTTATTTTCGTATATTTTATAGAGAACAAAGCGAGGTTCCTGAAGCGATAGATTCTGCCATGATGGTGAGTAACTTGGAGTCCTTCTGTGGATTTAAACTGCTTCTTACCTACGTAACACCCAGGGAATGGTCTGAGACAGCAATGTTATTTGCTCAGGGATTCCAGCCATAAAAGCAATGAATCTGGTGTCTGCAATTACCTTTGACTAAACAGGTTTAAAAATCAAAGGGAAACAATTTGATAAGGCATGCACACATAAATCATCACATTAAAAAAAAAGTTATTAGATAGTTTTGCTACTGTTCTGCTGATTTCTTGTAGAATCATATTTCCTAGGGTAAAAAAATGCATTTTTCCCTTCCTCTCTGCTCCTCCTCCCAGCTCCCTCAAGCAGGGTATTTGCTGTTACAAGCAGCTGATGCAGTCTTTGAAAAGATGCGATGGGCAACTTATTTGTATATTACAAGAGTATATAGTTTCTCAAAAATGTATATGATTAGGTGTCACAACATTTGCAAACCATGGCTTTTGTGCTATTGTTTTTATAAAGGCACATTCCTTGGGAATTTAGGTGTGGGAGGCCTTTATATTGTTGGGCCAGTCTGATGCCATTGAAATGCAGGCAGTGACTTTCTGGACTTCTTCAGGAATAAGCCTAAGCTGAGAAAGGTATTCGCCTTGTGCTCCTTGTATTAGGCAGTGACACAGCTGTGTAGATTAAGCAGCCTGCTGGCTGCTCTGGAAATATAGTTTTGATTTAGTCTTTAGTATGAATTTCTGTAATATGACATATGCTTGCCCAGTGAAAATGTGGTAACTTATAAATTCATAAATCTCTTGTACTATAAAGTCTAAATCCTGCTTGTAGGGACGAACATATAGGTAGCTCTGAGCTAAAGATTCATTCCGGAGACAGTCAAGTTGTAAGGTCCTGAATCAACAAGCACTTGAGCATGTGCTTAAGTCCCTTTTAAAGCCAGCCAGACTCAACACATACTTAAGTGCTTTACTGAATAAAGGTGGGAACTAGTGTGTTTAGCTTTTAGCACATGCTCAAACCTTTTTCTTAAACAAAGGCCCAATTCCCTTAAAAAATAATAAAAAAAATTACACACACATGTACTGGCACCACATGCTAGACAGTTTATGAAGAGTAAGTTTTTCCACAACAAAATCAGCAGGAACTATTATTAAATGCAGTCATGTCAATAATGTGTGGTGCAGATCTGCGAGCCAAGTGGAAAATAGCTGTTGTGTTTAGTGATCTACGCTGACGGGAAAATGGGACTCTGAATATTGAAGGAAAGTAAAGATTATCGAGTAAAACTGATAAGTGGAAAAGGATACTAATAAAACCCCAGATGCTTTCTGGAGCATATATGAGTGTGCATGAAGCTTGAAAGCATGTTCATTATTAAAAAGTAAAAGGGAAGAGGATCAGGGAGTAATGCTTTGTCTGGACTTGGGCTTTTCTAATCATTGCTGTTTTTCAAGATGCACAAATCGAATTTGGGATTTTTCCTAGTGCACAGGCCTCTGGGTAGTGTCCTTGCTTATCCTTTTCCTTGTTCTTTTATGTGTCAGCAATTATTGACCTCAACTTTCATTTTTGATGAGCTATATAAAACATTAATAAATGATGAGGGGAAAAAATGTGGTGCATAATAAAATCACCTGTATTACAAATATAATGTTCATTTCTGAAATTGCCAGCTATTTTTACATTCAGTGCTTGAAGTGTTTGAACACAGTAGTACTTTAAATGAAATGAAAAAGAAAATCCATTAAGAAATGGGTTTTGCTAGAAACAGGGAAATGCTGGATTTCATATTTTAGTCAAAGTAGTCCAAGGGAGGGCAAGAAAGGTTTTTGCAGAATTATTCCCTTCCCAAAGGGAAAATAATGCTGGTTCATGCTCCTTGTGTCAGGTGAGCTTTGTGTCTGGTTTTATAACAGGGTTAACAGCAGCTCTGCAAGAAGGCAGAATCTCGTGCACAGTAAAATTGCAAATTCAGAGCAGCTGACTTTATCTGAGCCTCTCTCCCTCTTTCTATAAAAATGTGTGTCAAAGAGAAGGCTATTAGATTTTGAATAAGACTCTGTCTTATAAAAATCTGCTGCTTTCGTGTTGCAGCAAAAGGATCTGCATGAAGGCAAATACTGCTTGCTTTAGGCTTGATTTGAAGATTGAGTATTTGAAGCTTGATTGAAGATCTCAAAATCAAAGTTCAATTTATTCACCAAGTCCTAGACTGATCCCTTACCTTAACAGAGATTTTTTGGGGGATGTGTGCAAGCAGCTGGCCATGACAGGCCATTCTGACTGCCACGTGCTAGAGGCGCTGTGTTAGGTGGCCTTGCTGGGACTGGGTGGCACGAGAGTGGCAGGGAAAGCAGGATAGGAGGGTGCTCGTTGGGCGTCTCCGTGGGCCTGGTGAGCGGCTGGGCTGTACTGAGTCTCAAGGCTAAGCCCATGCTCCCCTGCCTGTTTCAGGGCCGGCTGCTTTCCCTCTCTTCTTGCAAGACCATGCTGCCGACATACACCTCCCTCCTTAGCCCATGACCTTCAAATCAAAAAGAGACAAGCCCCAGTGTTGAAACAAAAAGAGCTTTTTTTCCAACTTAAAGGAATCGGGTATATATTCTTGTGGTTAGAACCACCTGAGGGAGAGGAATCTTGGCTCTCTTTCCTTTCTCACTAGTAGGGCGAAGGAAGACTTAGATCCATGCACTCTTCCCCCCTTGCCTTTGTCTGAGCCTCCCAGCTAGAAGCAGAGAAGGGCAACTCAGAGGATGGGGTTGATAGAAGGAGCTCTTCGAGCACTCCTAATTCCTCTTTGTGGCAGATCAAGCAAGTCTACTAATTTAAAACATTCTGCTGTTGCCAGGCAGCATCAGACAAGAAATTCCTGAATGTGGGGCAATGAGATGTTTATTCATGAAAAACATTGTTGGAATTTGGGCCATGAGATAACGTTTCATTAGTAGACTATAGGACTGTATTTTTGGTATAGGATATGCTATTAAACATATTAAGCATGTTGGCTGTGTATGTTTTCAGTGTCTGGGTTTTTTTTTTTTTTTTTTTTTAAGAGGAAGGACCCTGCCTTTTAAAGGATGAATGGTGGATCCTAGTTGTGTGCAAGCAGAGCTCTGGCACCTGGTTCTGATTCCAAGCTCCTGGCCCAGGTGTGTGTTGCAGCTGGGCCTTGGCTCTGCGTTAGGGTGAGACCTAGGTCATCACTTCCATGTATGCAAGTCTGGGTGCAAGAAAGCCTGGGTGCATTCCTTTGAAGAAAGGTAGGGTGCATTTTAGCTGTACAGGATGTCTGAAGGACTGGGATCTGGCAAAGGGCTATGCACAAAACAGAAGTTAAATGCACACACATTGAAAATCTGTGCACATTTATCCACGTTGTAGATATTCACCGGCTGAATTTGTTGCATTGTTGCTGGTCAAATTTGAGTGAGTTGGTCTTTTCTTGAGATCACAAACTATGTGGGCAAATGAGCAACACTATGGTTAACAATGCAAAAATTCTTTAACACAGTGTGGCTAACATTAGGCACCAAAATCCATATTTAGGCCGCTAAAAATAAGTTTGATTCTCAGAAGGTCATCATTTTTTTGAGTACAAAACTAGCAATTTAGGTAGCTAGATGTAAACTGAGGTGCCTAAGTTTAGCCAGTTGGGCAGTAGCATTTTTGGTTTCAAATCCTGCCTTTGGAGAGCAGGAGCATCCTTACTGGAAATGCAAGAAATTTGCATGTACAGTGCTGTACAGAAATGCTCTGTTCTTAATTTTTCCACAAAGAAACAATGATTAAAAAAAGTCTGTGAGCTTTTTTAAAGTAGAAGATAATTAATGTAAATCAGTCCTTAGAAACAATACAGGCTTATTTTCACATTTGTTTAGGATTAAGCTGCTTCCATAAAGTACTTCCACATGTATGCTAATTAGTTCTCTAACAAAACCATCCAGCCCGCAACGAGGAGTGAAGACAAAAGTCTTCTGCACCATGCCCCATTCAGCTGGCGTTTATCTCAGCGCTCCAGGCCAGTGGGGGCCTTGCGGGGCTTAGCTCCTTCTGTGTCCTTTCTACTTCCATTGCCTGGCACGTGGCAGGCTGGGAAGACCTCTGGATGCTTGGGAACGGGTAACAGGCTTCCTTGCAGAGGGCTGCAGGTTGTTCATGTACAAGAGGTCCTAAGTACTCATACTCCAGAGGGCTAGTCAAACACTAACCTCTGTTCTGTGGTGCCCATCCTGTAAGAACCAGAGCTTCAATTGTTTTATTTCTTGCCCCATTGAAGGATTAATAGTATGAACTATACTGGCTATTGCTTTTTCTTTCTTCAGCATCAAACCCAAATATATTTAATACCAGTGTTGTCCAACCAAGAGTCAGCAGCTTGTTCATATTTTCCTTACTGTGGGATAGTTGTGTATTCTCGCTTTTCTTCACTTTCCAGTCTTTCATCCATGCTTGTTCCATGGGATCTGTTCTGTGACAGGGTAGCATCTTGCTATGTACCAGCAGTCCTGGTGTAGCTCTTAATGTATGAACTTCTAACCTCTGGAAAATGCAGGCAATCTTAGTGTTATCTTATTGAACTACTTTGTGAATATCATAAATGTGAGGTGAGGGGCTGTAATTCTAGCGTCCTGGTTATGTTAACTCAGGTAAGTTTAAGGCCTGAGCCAGGCAAAGGTTTGATGTTTGCAGAGGGCCAGAGCTGTGACAACTTGGTGTGGCCTGCACCGCTAGCAGCAGTGGTGGAGATGCGGCTGTTGCCTCCCAGCCTGTTCCTAACCGTTTGTTTCCTGCCCACATGCTTGACTCTGCCAATGTAACTATTTATGGCTCTTCTTTGTAAACTGGATCATTAAATGACTAGGGCTAAAAATAAACCCTTTTGGAAGGGGTAATGAAAGTGAACTTTCTGTCCAGCTTGCTGGATGATGTCAGCATGTAACCAAAGCCTTAGAAAGCTGAGAAACTGTTACAGTCAAGCCTGTTTTCATGGCTGCGTTCACCTTCTTGTGCCCTTTGGCTCTCTCCAAGTTTCTGGGTCCTTAGTCATGTCCCTTGAGCACCTGTTTTCTTCAATAGAAGCCAGAATATC
>JAWLRI010000918.1:2125677-2139449 GCA_034781795.1 Crypturellus tataupa | reverse complement strand
TCTTCAATAGAAGCCAGAATATGGGGTGAACTAGTGAACAGACAGATCTTGTCCTGATACCTTGGTGCAGGTGTACTGACGTGACCTGGGCTGCATACCTAACAGCAGAAACGAGATCCAAAATCTATGTGTTATCATTGGGTTTCCCCAGGAATTTTCTTTTTCTCTTGTGTAGTGTCCATCTGCATTGTTAAATGATAACTTTATTTAAAGGACTGAAGTCATACTTTTGCCACAGGCTCTTGTTTTCCCAGAACCAGGGTAAACAACTAGACTGTTGAGAAGAAACAGCAGTGGCTGCCTTTTTTTTTTAAACTCGGGTAGGTGTCACATTCATGAATTACAAATTTAAACCTGTATCAGACCTGTTATTATATCTTGTCAACTGAATGTGTCTGATCATCAGGTCCAGCATGCCTAAAGCCCAACCATGTTTTGGTTTATTGATGCAACTCAATAATTATCATGTCCCACAATTGTCATAGATACAAATGAGGTTTAAGATATGGGTTAGGATAGATGACTTCTTTCCTTTGCAGAGTGAAGAGATAATCTGCTTGATTAGACTTCTTTCAGTATCTGAACTGTAGTCGATTTCACATTGTAAGACCACTTTGCTTTTTGTTGACAAAGCAATTTCTTCTGCAGTTTCTTCAGCTGCCTCTCTACTTCTGTGGCCTGATCCTCTTTGCTGTCAGTGACTGCGTGGACATGTTATTTACAGCAGTACAGCCTCTCTGTCAGAAGCTTGAAAAGGTTCTGCACAACTCTTACACTCTCTGAGCTTTGTCTGCATGTTTACAGCGGTGACTACCAGAGTCAATAGTAGGAGTGGTAAATGGAAGGAGTACTTGAGTGCCTTTTGCTGGTTTGACTTTCAAGGACAGCTCTTAAGTGAAACATGTCAGTACTTCCTTCCTTGAAATCTGTTCTAGGATGAAATAGGACAACTGTTCTCCAGCATACACCCACTTTATGCAACTTCAGATCCAAAAGTGAGGTAATTCAAACCAAGAATGCATTGTGAAGGTGGTGTGTTAGAGCCTCGGCTTTTTGGGTGATAACAGTTTCTTGAGGAGAAACTTAAATCACAGTACTTTTATCTTTAGAAAATCATACAAAGGCTAGGAGAGATAAGGTGTAAGTAGAAATGCTTCAAGGCTACAGCAGACTGGCTAGAAACATGTGCTGGCTCCAGGGGCACATTTAAACAATGAGATGCACTTAGGACTTCTCTGTAGAAGAAGTTATGTTGGTCTAGTTAAAGTAATAGGCCTAGCAGCATATAATTCTTTATATAGTCTACTTTTATGATGAAATAAGAGTGATTCTTTTTTCAGTTTACTGTAAGCTGTTTTCAAATCAGCATAAATCAAGGCAGCTAGAGCCCAAATTTAGGTAGGGGATAGGGCGAGAGGTGCACAGCTGTAATGCCCTTCTGTGAAACCAAGTGAATGTGTTTCTCCAGGCTGCATGATTTGGGGAGAGAGGCAAAGCCTGTCAGCAGCCCCAAGTAAAGCTGTGCTTGTAGCCTGAAACAGAAAGAATGACTTTGCATGTCACACATGGTGTGTGTTATTCCAGTATAGCTTCCACATATAAACATCTCTTGGGCTAGATGGAGTGTTTCCTCATGATTTCCTTCTAGAAAAGTGTCTGTCTTATACTGGAAGATCAAGTGAGTTCTTCCAGTGGGTGAGCAAATACAAAGAGGAGTAGATGTAGGATTCGTTTAGCGTTCCTGATTGTTTTGCACAGGCAAAACTTCTGAGTAAAGCAAATATTTGGCCTGGCAAAAATTTGACCCATTATCATTTCCCCTGAAATGATTCGGCTCTCAGAGAGGAGGACAATTCCATAGAATGATTAATTCATATGACTGCTCAATAGGTAAATCTTTTTTTTAATGTTTCTAGTGTGCTTTTTTTCTAATAAGTGCTAGCATCAGTGCATAGGCTGATGCGATTTCATAGCACAACAGGAATCATATGGCAGCTTAGAATAGTTTTTAATCTTCTGCACAGTATTGAAAACAGCTGGATTAGGGCGGACACAGCCCTGGAGGAGATTAGCCAAGTAAGGTCGTAGGGGTGCATTTTCAAAGCAGTGCATAGTGATTTAGCCACGCGACTCCCATTAGTATAAATCACTAAATCACTATACACCACTTTTTAATGTAACCCCTGGAGTTACTTTCTTAAAGAACTTCATTGAATAGTTTCAGAGAACAAGTCCGAAAACCCCTTTTATAGCACTACTATTTTACTAAGCCCACTCCTGCAAGGATATTTGCACTACTGCTCTTGATTAATTATCTGGCAAGGCTTGTGCAGGTGTTTTTCACTTTGCCATTGCTGGTTGTTATCTAGGCTTCAAGTAAGACTTTAGTAGAGAGGTGGAGTTGCCAGAGATCTTGCATATTTTTCTGTTTATCTTTATTCAAGAATGTATATATCACAGTTTTCAGCAGTATGTCTGTGTGCATTGCTAAAGAGCATGATGGATGCCTAGGTGTCTTTCTGAATAGACCTGAAATAGCAGATAAGGAAATGTAACTATTTAAAAGAGAACAATTGCTTTAATTTTTTCCTCTGTGTCTAATAGTTAAAAAACCCAAACCTAAATTTTCCCTTTCAAAGTAAACTGCCATCCGCTTTTAACTAATAATACATTTAACTGCTTGACACATCAGCTGGAATGATTAAATTATGTAGCAGTAGAGATATCTCGGGAAGCACTGACAGGTGGTACAAACCTACCAACAGTAATTTAAAAGGGTGAGGGGGGGAGGCATTTCAGATGTCAAGACACCAGCATCAGCTTTGCTGTTTTCACATAAAATGTGCTTTCTGGGTTACATGTACGTGCTATTCTAGCACAGTTTCTTGTCTTTAGCATACTCATTTCTGTTTGGACTGGGAGCGAGCGTTTGTAGATACCCACAGGCATATAGGTACAGGAGCATCTGGGTGGGCAAGTCATACTTTGGCTTCTGTTTGTTGCATTAGGAGGAAGCTTGAAGGAAAGTGCTCTTCCCAGACGGACCCTGTAGCTGCTGGGGCAGATGTGTGCTGGAGGCTGAGGGCCCCATGCATGATGCACCCAAGGCCATGTTGTGATTCCCCCTTGATTGCAAGCACTGGACAGAGAAGGGCAAATGGAGGGACCATTACAGATGCAGCTGTTTGCTTGACAAAATTGTAGTTCTGGCTTTCCTGGCTAATCCAGTTCCCCTAGACATTTGAGGATGGTTTTCCTGCAGCTTGAATGACATGCAAATCCAGCCTGTAGCACTGCTAGGTGAGGATTGTGCTGAGAGGTGATACTGTAGTATGGGTCTGTTTTTCCTTCAATGTTTTATTAGTCTGGGAGTTATGTGTATGTATTATTTTGCTTTAAAGTTTGTCGTCATTTATTAGAGGAGTTTTCCGTGTTATTTTTATATACAGGAAGGCTTAGAAAGCAGTTCCCACTAAGTTACTTGGGTATTTATAAGAAGCATCTTTAAAATCATCCTCTCCTTCACAGTGTGAACACACCCAGGTTCTGTCAAAGTGCAAAGTCGCTGCAGCCCAAACCTGTATCCCTGGTACAGATTCTGTGTATATCTGCTGCATCACTGCATTTTAAAACATTAGCTTTTCAGCAGGAGATCCTCAGACAAACTAATTGGGGTTAACCTCACAAGAGACTTGCCTCTTTAGCTCTTAAAAATCTGCTTATGCTTGCAAATGCTGCTGTGTGTATTTGTTGTAGACAATATAGACAGCAGCCCTTTCTGCTTCCGTCAGGGTCTGGATGCCCTTTGGTTGCTGACGACCTGCTAGATTTGGGAGTGCCAAGGAGCATGGCTGGCATGCAGCTCAGTGTCCAGCTACCCCAAACTTGAATTGTACAAGCACAAAAGTCATGGAATTGTTTCTCTGGTTGGTGGAGATGATCCATGCTGAATTTCCTATGCTCAGTTTTAAACATTGTAGTTGTTAGTGTGGAGCTTGCTCTGCCTGACTTGATTTATCCAGTTCTGTGAATCATAAGGTTCTGCAAAGACTCATGGCCCTTGTGGAATTAAAAAGTAATTATTCCATTTCTCTAATGGGACAGGAAGAGGCATGCCCAGTGATTCATTTCCTTTTTTTTTTCAATGGTTTTCCTGCTCCTCAGAGGCAAGGGCACATCACTCCCTGTGCCCCTCTGTGCAAGGCTCTATCTCTCAGTCTAACAAACATTCTGCAGCAGTGACCTCCCGAAGAAGCAGTTCCCAAGAGGCTTCTCTCTTTGCAGGAAGCCCACATGCTCTCATTAAAGCATGAGACATGAGGCATCCTTTGGATTTCTTTTCCTGATGTGAACCAGAACTGCCTAAAAATGTTAATTCTGTAACCAGACATAATCACAGGCACTGTACCTTCATTTTTGGCTTGTTTATAGGGAGTTGTGGGCAAACAAGAAGTACATCAGAAAGGATCATGAGCTGAGTTATTCATGATTGTTTAGATCCTCTCCTAAAGTTCATGAACAGTTGTATTTTCCAATGAATATCAGTGTTTTTGCTTGTAACATTTTTAGAAACTTCCCAAACAAAGGATATGGTTCTGCTCAAGACAAGAACAAGGAGATATATACGTGATTGGAAAGATCCCTGTCTACATCATGAGAAGAAAAACACTAGCTCTTTCTGATACAAGTTACATAGTGTACGCAGAATATATAGCTCATTAATCATTTTAAAATGCCTCATGTAGTTTAGACCTTTTTGTCTAGCAAACCATTTAGTTTAAACTGAAGATCTGTAAACATCCTTTATTATGTTCGAGAGAAAACCATCTTTCAGTTTCATGCAAACAAAATCCACAATTAAAAGAAAAGCTTAATTCTAAATTGAGGCAAAACCTTGGGTGTTTTTTTTTTCTCCAGAATTGAAATTCCATAGAATTCCCTTTAAAAATAAGGAACATTAAAAACCATTTGGTGTTCCTTAAAGAAAATATGTTTCTTAGGCTTGCTAGGCTCTGTGGCTTTCCACAAGCTGTGCTGGCAAGGAACTGAAGAACTTGGGACCTGCAGGGAGCTAGAAACTTGGTGAATGTCCTGAGGATTCAGGAGCCAGACTTCAGAGCTCCCTTTCAGAAAGGCTGCTAGGGAGGAAGCCTTTGGGACTTCAGATCAAGGGTTCTGGTGGGTAGAAAGGAGTTCAGAAGTCATTAACTTAGAATTACAGAATTCACTTAAACTCGTCACGAAGGAATGAGACCAATGTGTGGCAGGAAGTCTGTGAGGAGGGTGTGATTAGTCTCCAGAGAGATGAATGGCATAAGGTCAGGAGGCAAAGTAGATCTCCTGAAGCTAAAAGATAATGTTGATACATGTGATAAGTGCATCATTAATTAATTTTGGTGGCAGATGGTGTCTCATTATCAAAGCAATGAAGATGTGGAACAGCCTTCCAATTACAAGTAGCTGGGTTACAAAACCTTAACTTTTGGAGTTGCAGCATTCTTGTTCTAAGCTTTTCATAAGACTATAGTGTGGCAGCAGGGCATGGACTTGATGAATCAAGAAGAACTCGAACCTTGACATCCCATGTTAACATACTGCTTTGTTTTTTCCACATCAGAATTTTTCAACAACGGTGTCGAGTGACAATTGAGGGACAGTTATGTTAGCTTGTACCTTACACTGAAAATATTGCATCAACAGCTGTATCAGCAGTACTACTTGAAAGAATTTCTAGTGCCTGTGCCAAAAGAAAATCCTTCCCGGAAGGTTCTTACTGGCAAGGATATGTTTCCTCAAATTTCTTGAACTTTCTTTTTCCTCAGTAATGTCCAACAATGGAATCTATCTTATTTGTGTCACGTGTTACCTGGAAGTAGTCTAGTTTAGGTTTTTCAAGATTTCAAAGTGTTTCCAGTTGTGAAGATAATAAACTATACAATTGACGTGGAAAAAAATCCCAGTAACATAGTCTGAAAATAAAGCTGCAGTTCATTTCTGATTTAAAGACAGCTTCTCTTAAGCTGTTTAAGCGTCTGGAGGATGGAAGATTCCAAAGCTGAGGAGCTGTAATTTGCTACTCGAGCCCAAAGGGGATGTTTCACTTGAAATTATAAGCCTAACAATATTAGAAATACCGGAAGAACTTTAACAGTAGCCCACCTAAATTGCTGTCAAGTTCTCTGAAGTGTATTTCATTCTTTTTGAGCCATTGTCTGAGAGATACTAGTGGAAGGAAGTCCATCGCTTTATTCCCTCTGTCCTTGACACTTCATGCTTCTCTAGAGCACTCTGAAAATACTGGTCTTAAATGGGAATGCATAGTGGAGTGCTGGACTTACCTTTTTATTGCTGAGCTCTTCTGTTCCATTTTCCCTATCATCGCAGCATTCCTGAGGTGGTCAAAGGCATTGCTCAGGGCCACGGCATGTCTGGGAACATCACCTTATTTGGAGTGACTTGTCCCGCTTCAGCTTCCTCTTTCAGCATGTTCAAGTAAGCAACCCTGATAAACAGCGATAGTGGCCAGAATAGGTCTGCTGCAGCACTCCCTACCTACTGTGTTGATACTGCTCACTATTGCTTGTTGTTTGCTAACTAAGGAGATGCTCAGTTTGGGTAAAGACAACATGATCATGGTCAGTGTTTACAATTTAAGAATACCAGTTTGTGTTGTGGACCTATCTCCCTATGTTACATGCCCGAACCTTGACTGAAACCATAAGCCTTTGCCCTGAAAGAGAGAGCAAGAAAACACATATCAATGTCAGTGAAACTCTTATTATAGAGTCACATTCTCAATTTTCACGTGGGCAGCGGTTGTCTTTGTGCAATTTGTACTGGAACTGTATGAAATTCTATCTGCATGATGGATATTTTGTTGGTTTATGTGATTTTTTTGATCTCTAATGTTAGTTCTTTAGGTTCTTAATTTGACCATGACCATTGGTTCCTCCCATGAAACAGTAATCTCCCTGCTATAGAACAAAAGCTAAGCCACAATAAAAAGCAGAAAGTGGCACAAATACTGCTATGATACTTTCTTTCCCTGTAGGCACAAAGGTGGCAGATTAGTGAAGGAGCTCCTAAAAGGGCAGGAAGAGTGGCTGTGATGAAAGATCTCCTTTGGATACATTTTTCTAAAATGGGAGACAGGATTTGCACTGCTAGTGAAGCATAGGTTCACGAACTGCTGTTGGGAAGGATTCTGGTTTGCTAATAAAAAATGGAGATTTTTAAAAGATTAAGAGATTTTAAAAAAATCTCAAACCTGATCCAATTATACTTTTTAGCTCTGAACCCAAAATGGAAGTGTTATGTTCTCTTCTAAAGTACTTATAGCTTTTTGCAAGACTACTCATTGGCTGAGGAATAGACATACGAGTTGTTTCAGTATCCCATCCTGTTAGCAAACAGTGGTAGTGTTCAGAAACTCATTTTATTGCTCTATGAATGTTAAGGTGATAGCCATTATAGCAACAAATGTTTGTGCATTTTGGATCCTTAGCTCTAGTGAGCATAGCTGAAGTTAATGGAAAAGATAATGGTAGCTTGGTGGATCCTTTATTCTTAGGTTAGCTAAAAATCCAACCCTTAAAACAATTTAGTGTAAGCTTGAGACTAAGATATACCTTGAAGACCTTGAGAGACCAATTTGTCAATCTGTGGCCACTGAATCTTCTCTAGCAGTGCCTAATGATACCCAAGGGTCAGAGTATAGCTGGTCATATTTTTTCTCCTAATTATGTTCTTGATGAAGGATTTTGTTTTTACTGAAATGGAAGCATTTTTAAAAGTGTCAGTGACAATTATATTTAGGATAAAAGAACACTAAAGGCAGAAATGTGATAATGAAATGTTCTGGCTTGGCGTTCTCAGAACAGAATGTTTTGAATTTTTTTTTTTTTTTCATTTCAAAATGATTTTGTTAAACATTCCTTTCAGTAAGATGTGTAATATGGGTTAAAACAATTGAAGTCATAATAAATTACTTGCAAAAAAAAACCCAAGAAAGGATTATTTTTATTGATCCCAGGTAATTATAAGTCTTAGGAAAGGGCTCTTAGAAATCTCAGCAGCCTGCAGGACTGAAGAACATAAGGTTGTCTTTGGGATCAGGTACCTAAAACTTTCTATCTTAATCAAGCAGCTATTCATCCAAATCTAGCAAGAGCCCAGAACTCATTCCTTGGGTTCTAAAGCAAGATGTTTCAGCTGCGCTGCTTCTGCACCACTTGTGTCATTTCATTAAAAAAAAGAATTACTCTGTGCTGGATTTATTGCTCTTTTTTCTTCTTCTTCTTCTTTTTGATTCAAAAGGTTTTGAAATCATAGAGGTTTTCATAGAAGAGAAAAACTGGGGTTTGTAGGTTCATATGACTGCAAGTGTTAGATTAGCCTTCCATCACTGGGTAGTTCACACTACTGATTCAAAACAATAATCCTGAAGTCGATTTTCTGCTATTAGAAAAAGAACAGATGAAAAAATTACATGGACTAGTGAATTACCTTATCAGTTTCCTGATGATTTACCGCTCAATTTTTGTTTGTGGTCTTGGGCATATTGATGAGGCCAGCTACCATATGTTCATTCAGGTAGCCTGCTAAATATATGTTTAAAAAATGTACAAAAAAGCCTGGTATAGAAGAATACTGAGCATTATATACACTTGTCTAGTGCATGGAGAAGTTGAAATCTGCTTTGTAGCCCTGTCTTCTGGATGTTTTGGTACCCTGGATCAAACAGGAGTGTGAGATAAGCATTCAGGACATCTCAGGTATATATTTTTGAATATATTTAGCAGTGCACCCTACCCTTTACTTGTTTTAGTGTCAAATCTTTTCTCCTCTTCATATCTCCAGGAAGTCTTGCTCTGAAATTTCCTTGCCAGTGTAAGAAGCAGAGGGGCAGATGGCTAGGGGAGAAGAGCTTGCTGTATTTCTTTGGAAATGCATTGAAATGCCATATTGGTATATGTGTAATATGTACCTTCCAGTGATCTGTGAATTATCTGAAAACCTATTTTACAAAATAAGAATTGTAAAGGTTTGCTAGCTGTCTAAAGTTGAGGTAATATTTATGAAAATACTATACTTTACACTAAATGCACTTCCCAGACTGCTAGCTATGGGCAGTGGTGCTTGCTTGTTCTTGTTGCAGCTATGCTGTGAAGCAATGCTATTTGTCTCTTACTCTGTAAATTGAAGGTGAAGTTTTGGCTTGTTTGGAAATATTTTGATAAAATATCTGGGGTTCCAAAGAAGAACAGCCTTTAGATCCAAAAGGACTTAGACATCATGATGAAAGGCACCTTTGATACAAAATTTTTGAGATAATGCTGTCTGCATTTTTTTTTCCAGGGGATATACTTGTATTTCCTGTTCTCAACACTATGGTTTTGAAACTGCAGCTAGAGATACTGATTTATATTGCTATTAGGCTGTTAGTTTTCTGTAACTGAAATGATTTTTTTTCTCTTTTGGGAGCACTTTATTGTTTTCTCTTGCATTTCCCATAAATGTGTGTGCAGATGCTGAACTGAGAAAAATAATCAAAGACTTTAGGACATGTTGTTTGTTTGAATTGATGTTGATAGCTCCTTCCATTTCTTGTCTCTTGTAATATTTAAATAATGTCTGAAAAATTGCACAGAGGTATTCTCTGCTTGGGAGTGGATACTGTAGCTTTCAAAGTGGAAGAAGGATGGCACACAGAGAAAAATTCTTTTCCCTATTCAAGCCCTAAACTGAACTGCCACCAGGACAGATTGTAGCCAAAAATAAATACGGAATTCTCTTTTCTTAAAAACCTAAATATTTTACCATACTAGCTTTAAAAGAAAGCTGCTTAAACATTTCTCTCTGTCATGTTAACCATTCTTGTGCTTTTACCTTATGGAAAGCAAAATGTGTTCTTCTGAGCCATACTTTCCATGAACTTTGCAAACTTTGGTCCCTTCTTAGAGGCAGTTTGAGTGTGCAGGCCTTATGCTATCTGGGAGATCATATGTGGGCTGTGGAAGTCGTACCTTCCAACTCTGGACTGTCAAATTAAACTCCTCTGTAAACAGAGGAAGCAATAACAATAATATATAGAGATAAGCTGCATAAATCACCATATGTTATACTTAAATAAATCCAAAGCCTGTATATTCACGGAACATGTCAAAATTTTGGTTTACATGTGTCATTTGGGAGATCAAATTAATAAAGGAGAGATATTAATGTAATGAGAGAGCAGATCATCTTCTGTGACTTGTCATGTGTCACTGCAGCCTTTTGAATGCACTCCTAGCTGTTACTGACTGACATTGGCTTTGCAATTAGTGACACAAATGAGTACGTGCAAGTGCAGTGTCTGCAGGAGAGAGGCTACATTTTTTACAAGTTCTGGTGTGCACAGGAGAAGTGGGGAGATGGTGTTTTTGACCTGCTCTGGTTGTCCCCAAGTCAACAGCTGTTTTCATGGTCTGTTTGATACCTCACCGTCAGGGCCTTAGTCCAGCCCTGAGTCTATGGAGGGGCTCTCCGGTTTGCTTAGACTGCTCAGAAATCTCTTTCCCCTTGTTTCAGTTGATACGTCTGGTTTTCTCTCACTGTCTGCAGCAGCAGTGATTAATATTCCAGGCAGCATTTTTAAAAAGATCTTTTTTGCCTTTTCTTTGTGCTACATGACTGATATCTCCTCACTTCAAGGGTGATTTTCCTATTGGCAAGAGGAGGAAGCGCCACACCAAGTATCATCTCCAGGAACAAGCAATATAAGTACTATAATGAGATGGGTCTTTTCAAAGCCTGTAATTGGTGACAAAGCATGGCAGCTTCATATCAGACAAAGGTGTACAACATAGGGCTTATTAACGAGGATGGAATAGCATAGTCAAGAGCCTTCCAGTGAGTACTAGACAGAAGAATGTAATATATTCTGTGTTTTGTCCCTATGCCCAGTATCTCCAGTTTGTATTGTAAAACCTTTATGTAGCCAATTCAAGCTAATCCAGGGTGGGTTCCTGCTCCGTCTTAGATGGATTATAAGTACTATGGCCTGCAATCCATCATTCCTGATCCCAGCTCTCACAGACAGCACCAGCCATCATCTCAACTTGCAGATCTGCTCAATTTAATTGGATTAGTTTAGTAACCCTCTTTGTATTGAAGTCAACTTGAGAAGAGATGTAATATTTTCAGTTATGAAGACCTAGAAACTGGCTGTAGTAAGTTTTGATTATAGGTCAAGAAATAGGTTTTTCATCATGTTAAGAACTCTTCATGGAAATATATATGGAACAAAAAAATAAATGATTAACAAAGAATTCTGCAAAGATGCTACCAGTAAGGAAGCTGATTGGACTTGATCTGTTCTGGTTGGAAGGAAGACTTTGATGTTTTATTATTATTGGATTTGTGTATTCTGGATTTGTGTTTTGGGTATGTTTTGAGTGTTAGTTGGAAGGGAGGGGGAAAAAGGCAAAATAAAAAAAACATACTTTCTGCAACAACAAAAACATTCCAGTGAGTGGAATTTCAGGTAAGGTGGATAAGACTCTTCCTACATTTAAATTACCATAGGTCCTCCTTTGAATACCTTCCCTCCCACATCTGGACTTATTAGCAGAAGAATTGACTGTAAAATGTGAGTCCACACATAGTATGCTGACATGGTAAGGTACATGATTTCTCTTTTGTAGAAGCAATCTTCCACATATTATTACCTGACATGAGCTAAGGTCTGTTGCAACTGTATTAGTATCATGAAGTTTGGTAAGAAAAAAAATGGCAAAAGAAATAAATCTGATTCCAAAACACCTTTTGGTGTCAGTCGTGAAAATCTCTTTTGAAAATATCTTCTTATCTCAGTACAAACATTCCCAGAGCATACTTCCAGAGAAGCAGAGCTCCAAAGTGCTGTCAGTTATTTAAAATGTTTAAAATGCAAGTTGTGATGGGAAACAGTCTGAGATTTTTGTTGCAAGAACCTCCATTGCTGAAGTGGTACCGTTTATGGCATGAACAGAAGAGGGACAGCCAGGCAGCATCCCATTGCACGGTTTGTGTTCCTGATAGCAGCTAAATAACACTGCAGACTTAGTCTAAAACTGCCTTTCTTTTGCTGACGTTTGTCATTCAGCTGGACTCGGGATAACTCCAACAAGCTTACTTGTTTGTGGACAGTTTTTTGGGCAAAGTGTTGAATGTCTCGTGGTGTCTGAAAAATAGATCCACTTAAAGAAGTACATCTGCCTTTCTTTCAGTATAGATTTCACTTAGCACTTTCCTTCAAGTCTAACACATTCAGCTTTAATATTTTTTTGTGAGTGTTAATGATTAAAATAATGACCAGGGAACTCACAGTCCTTTAAGAGGCCAGATGTGGACATGCATTTAATAAATGCATGTAATAAGAATTTCTTAGCTTTTCTACTGGAAGCTTTTTTTTTTCTGTTAGCATTTTAAGGTTTTGCTTTATTTTCCTGGTCATGGCTACATTCTTGTCCTCTAACTTCCCTTATGCTATTAGCTAATGTGTGACCCTTTTGCCCACTAAGCTGTTTCTAATATCCAGACAGTGGGCAAAATGCAAAGTGTAGAGATCTAATGTGGCTTGGAATTTCTCATGAATATTAAAATCGGATTTTTTAAATTAAGATTTTCATTAAATAATTTCTTAGTATTTTTAGTGACTTTTAGCAGAACTGCGTAATTAACCTTATGGGAGAGGAGGTTATTTCCTCCCCACAATCAAAGGAAGGAGAACTCTATCCATTGTCTGTAAAGGATCTTGAGTTAAAAATTTATTTTTTCAGTGCTGAATCTCCATTGAATGACTTTGGAGGAGCTGTCATAGGATTTTTATTTGTGAAAGCCTGTTAGAGGAAAGGGACCTTAGACTTTGAAATGCGGTAAGATCCAGTATCTATTTGACTCCTGGAAGGAAGGGCAGGTAACGAAAAGAGGGACTCCCAGCAGCTCCTGTGTAGCAGGCACTATATCCGATGCCTTCATAGTTCTTGGGCATCTTTCTCAGCTTCTTCTCAATTTCTTTATACTCCTATGTGCACTATTGGGTGGGAACCCACACAATGACTGAGTCCCTCAGATCAAGTCGGATTAAGGAAGTTGTGAAGTGGTGGTTAGTCCCTCTGCCTTCTCAAACTGATGGGGACCTTTGAGGGCTGTAAGAGAGTTCCTCTTCGTTGTGTCAAATGGCTCCCATGGGAAGGGAAGGTAGGTACGTGGCAACCCTGTGACAGAGGGAGTGAGCAGCCCTCTGTTGTATCACCTGCTGCGAACATGTGCATGTTATGTCTCAGGGTAGGAAAGAGCCCCTGAACCCCACAGAAAGAGGCAAAAGGGGGCACTCTGTCAGGGAAAAGGACCCTGCTGGTACCTTGTTTCTCATGGGGATCTGATAAACCCGTCAGGAAAAAATAGCGATGAATGTGGCTATGAGCTGAAATAATAGTTGGCGTGAAGTTTCTCTGCTGGTAGGATCCAAACTGGCCAATGCTGATTTCTTGCCATGTTGGCAAAAAAGTACTGGATCAAGTTTGTTTTTAGACTAATATAAGACAGTTGGTGGCTTTTAGCTTTTCTGGGATACCCTACCATGTAGTTGTTCAGCTATAAAGGCACATAAGTTCTTTGCTAAATAACCGCTTGATAACAGTTCACAAATGATGGGCTACGCTGTGATTTTGCAGTCTGATTTACAAAATTGGCCCTGCAAGTCTCACTGAAGTTCAATATGGTTCTTGCAAGGCTTTGGTGTATTCTTT
>JAWLRI010000918.1:2087647-2108006 GCA_034781795.1 Crypturellus tataupa | reverse complement strand
GCCCCAGCATGTTGTCAGGAAGTTTTCTGAAGCACGGATTATTTTCACATTATCTCAACCTGCTTTTCCCAGAACAGTTTATCTTGGCTTGACTTTTTTAGTGTGTTCCATGGGTGAAGAGGAAAACTGTACTGTATTTTGAACACAGAAATAATCCACAGTGGAATGGATTTTATCTGATACACTAATTCAAATGATTGAAACTGGAATATTTTCAGAGATACGGAAGAATCACAGCCAGGTCGTACTCTGTGACAGACTGAGTCCTGCACCTTTCCCCTTTCCTGAATTTCCCTATAATGCAAATGTTTTTGATTTGGAATGATGGGCTCTTTGTTTCTTTTTTTGGACTCTCTCGCGTGCATATTCTCGGGCAGCTGGATACCTCACTTGCTACTGTCATATCTATGAGGTAGCAAGTTGGCAATCTTTAGAGTTTCCAATATTTAAGCCCTCCCAGTTGCAAATTTAGCCCTGAATATTTTGCCATGATAGTTTCTGTGATGATGGAAATTATTTCTTAAAAGTATTTCTGTCTCAGCAGAAGGTAGATGTTGAGGCTTTTTTCTATTTATTTTTTATGTCCTTCATGCTTTTTTGAACTTGTAATTTTCCCCAAACTCTTCCAGGTTTAAGGAAAGGAAGCAAATTGATTGTGGCTCTCAAATTCTCTTAACAGGGCCACACAGCCTGTCGTTTTTTTCAGGTATAACAGATCTAAAGAGTTTTGGTATGCCATACAATAGGGAACTTAAAGAGTTAACTTGGGCTCTATGTCATCCTTGCACAGGGACACAGCCTTTTCTGAGTGGTGTTTGATTGATTTTCAGCTACCCACATACAGTTTCATGAGACTCTTCTTACCTGGTTGCTTATAAAGGATCCAGCTTACTTAACAGTAAAAATTTCAACGGCAAATGGCAAGTAGCAGTGTGGAGAGGTCAGCAAGTTCCCTTCTTTCTGTGTGAAAGCTTTCATCAAGAACCTATCGTGGTAAAGGTGTCTGTAATGATTGGTAGAAATCAGCCTTCCTCCTCCAAGGGATGAGCATTTGGATGCAGAGTCTATGCTGATGCTCCATGCACTCCTCCCTGAGCTGCTGCTCGTTGTGGGGTCAATTCAGCAGTTCTTGGTGTTGCAGACTGCGCTCGTGCCAGCTCTCCTTCACACTAGGACCAAACTTTTGATATGAGATGTTTGTAAACTACTCTTACCAAAATACAGGTTGAAGATGGGTGTGAGATGACTGCTGAGTTATGTGTTCAGTTGTTTGAAAGCACGTTGAAGATTCTCTTACAATTTACCTGAACAGTGCAAAAAATACAACTTTTTGATAGTGACTCCTCCTACCTAGATGAGAGTGAGGAAAAAATTCTTTGCCAGTGTGTTGTATTAAGCTGTTGCAGGACTGTTGCTGTTACCAGTTTTGTAACTCTTCTGCAAGACAAGGTAAATAGTGTGTGAGGAGAAATAAAATTGTTTGGGCAATACTAAACAGAAACAACCAAAAAAAAAAAAAATCTAAGAACTTGCATCACTTGAAATCAAAAGCTCCTGCCTGCAGCTGATGTTGCGACAGGAGGAATACCTTCTAAGAGATATAAAAGGGCCGAGGGAAAAAAAAAAAAAAAAGCCCACGATTACTAACAGCCTGTCTTTCCTCAGCTCTTCAAGTGAAACAGCTATTCTAACAAAAGCTTTCTTATTTTGGCTCCTAAAATCTTGTCTGCAGTAGGGAGATTGGCCAGAATGAGCAATGTTGCAAAAAATCAACCAAACAATGACGACAAAACACTCTTAACTGACATTCCTATATGAACAAAAGTTTGTAGTGAGTCTTGGCTCTTGTTTCTAGTTGCTCCTTACAAAACCCAAGGTCTTATGCTGAAAGATAACCCAGAGAACTGTTAATGACTCCAATTAAGAGGTGTGAATATCATTTACACCTATCTGTTTCCTTTTAACAAGAAAGAACATAGCTAGAAAATCACAGGCACATAATCCTACAGAGAGTATTTCAAATAGAAAAGGTTGAATTTATTTGACTCATACACTTCCTTATTCTGAAAAGGAAAATAAGAATTATGTAGAGTATTTTAGAAGGACAAAAATAATAGTTCTCCTGCTGTGTGTTCTCACTTTGAAACAAATGGAAAAGAACAAGACAATGATTAAATAAAGCTCCAGAATATTGAAAATATTCTTTATAAAAATAAATAAATAAAAACAATATGTGATTTAGAAATGTGAGCCCAAAATATGCTTAAAAAATAGACTTGTGGATTTTTTATTTATTGATAACAGGCACTGGTAACAAATTTTCAAATTATTAAATTCTGTTTTAAGCTTTCACCTGCAAATGTAAATATTCCTTGTTTAAATTTGTTGTCTTCGTAGAGAGTGAGTATAAATGAATCCAGTTTTCAAATTTACTAGCACTTCTTGTGGAGTCTATTCAAAGTGCTTTAGAAAAAAAATGAGACCAAAGCAGAATTTCCATTATTATAGGTTTATTATAGGTTTTTATTTTAGTATTATAGGTATTCAAAACTTATTTTTTTTCCTTAGTAGAAAAGTATGTTGCCCAAAAGATGGGTTATTCTGTAGATCTTATGAGATAGCTTCCTGCAATGTTGACCAGTATCTGCACTGCTTGTTCTGTCCTTCTGTCCATCTGTTGATTAATAAGCTCTGTAACAAGCAAGACTTAATTTTCTGTTATTTGCTTCTACAGCAGTTGTTAATGCGATGGGGATTCACGAGTGAATTCCTAGACAGTTTGTTATTTTGAGTAATGTGTTGTGCAGTACTGTCTTAAAAGATGTCTTCACTTTTTTCCCTAATGTATCCCTTTGTATAAGTTGTGACACTTTACTACAAGACAACTTCCATCATCAACCAAATATTATCATCACCCTAAGCAGTCTCATAAAGCAGGTTTTGGCTCGAGTAGGTTGTCAAAGACAAGATAAAATATATGACTAGCACAGCAGAAGTGACTGGGAGAATCACGACGTTGCTGTGGTCATTTACAAAGAAGTTTATGCTTTTCTGACTCACATACTCTGAATTTCAGAAAAAGTGATTTTCTCTGTGGTGATCTGTGCATCATCTTGGTTTCTCATCATGCCAGCCTTGATGCTAATTCATCTCCAAATGTGTAGGGACCACTTGGCTACATTTAGGAACAGAGCTGATAAAAATTCCTTGCTGGAAGTGTTTCAGTGCAAAACTGTATGAACTCTTTCTTCAGGGAAAAAAAGAAGTTTTAGGTGCATTTGTTCAGGTTAAAAATGACCAACTTGACACTTAAAAAGCAAAATTGATAGGAAGAAGGATATGTTTAGATAGAAGAGAGAAAATAAATCAAGCAGCTGAATGGGAGCTGAATGGGAGCAAAGACTGTTTGCCAATATGCAGGTGTGGAGAAAGAGGTGAGTGGCAGGTAGAACTGTCTCTACATCCTATTTGCTTCGAGTGCGAGTCTATTCCAATTAAATTTTGTATAGCAACCTCCTGCGCTTGCCTAATTCTCTCTACTGGAGGATAGGTTCTGCTGACAAAATGCTTCACCTCTTAAAAGAGAAGCTCTTAGTATTTAGGCCTGTGTCTCAAACACTTTGTTTCCGTGTTTGGGGCACAGGCAACAACAAAACAGCTTGGTACCATTTGTATTTCTCTTAGCTGGAAGTGTTTACAATTTCCCATCCTATGCTTTAAATTGAAGCAGTCTAAAAGACTACTTTAAATAGTTCTCTACAGTCCACAACATGTGAGCTCTACAAACAGACTATCTCTGTCCTGAGCTGAGCTGCACCCCAGCATGTCTGAGGTAGATAAAGTGCTGCTTACCTAGCTGTGCAGCAGTTTTGCTTATCAGCCTTCTGAGTAAGAGATGATGAGGGTGTTTCTGCCTGCAGTCCTTGCAAGAGAACCTTAAAAGCATCTGGTGAAACCGAGATTCAGCCACCTTGTTCATCAGAAAGAGTAGTCATACTCTTTGTTTTTGTTACAGATGAGTAACATATCCTATTTTCACTCAGTTTACCAAAGGCAATGACTCACATTATTATTATTTCTGTTTAGAAAACCACTATATCGTGCTTCTCACTGCATCGTCACTTTACAACCAGGTTGATATTGTTGGCCAATATCAAATGGACAATAGTCCATTTGAGGCATAGAGACACAAAATGATTTGTCCAGTGTCATGCAGCCTTTCAGTGGGATTACATAGAAAATGCTATTTCTAATGCTTATAAAACATGTAATATTTTGGCATTGGCTATATCTTTTAGAGTATATTTACAATACAGTCAAAATGCCTGACTTTACAGCCTCTAAGCTGCAGGCTGCTATGCCTAAGTGTTTGGCCTCAATGAGCTGTTTCAAAGCACTTCACATTCAAAGCACTTTTCAGATCCCCTCTACTATCAATGTGAATATTTGTGAAGAATGTTCTTCTTGTGAAGAATGACCTAAAAATCAACATGACTAAAAGGAAACCACAAGGGGAAAAAAAGAAATATGTGATTGCACTTGTCCTTCCGTGGAGCTTAGTCATGGGTTCCTATTAGGAGGCTTTATCGAGATAGACTAAAAAGGTGATTGGAAATAGATTCTTCTTGCTTGTAGGAATACTCCAGCTATTAAGCTAGAGCCCAGTTTGTTCTTGTTTGCTTTCTCCACTACTATGAGTTTTCCCTGCCTAAATGGGAGAGGGGAGTATGTTTTCCCTCCCTAATGTTGTCCTTTTTTTTTTTTTTTTTTTGCATTTAAGGTTATATCATAACTTGACAATGCAGAAGGCAGGATGAAATTTTCACAGCCTGAGAGCGGTCTATGTTTCACATCTTCTCTTTCAATCGTGACTGTTAAATGCACGATTCTCTCTTGCAAACAGCATGTAGAGTTATCTTTCCATGTGCTCCATGTCTGCATGAATATCATCCTGGATGCTGTCTTTGGGCTGAATTCAGTACTCTCAGTGTACAGCATGCATGCTCAGAATCCACAGGCAGGTGATCTGGAAATTAAGCAAAGTTTCACCATCTTCCTCTTTGGTCTGGTTCAAAATAGACCTCTCTGGAAGTTTGGTACCTATGTCTCTCAACTGCAGCACTAAGTATATGTAATGAAGCTTCTGCTACTTGGGAGTTTTTAGACAGAAAAGGGAGGTAATCTTCTGAAATATGTGAATACTGGTTTGAAATAGATATAGTTTAGGATGATTTTCTAGCTTACAGAATTTTTTGAGTCTGTCTCTGGTTTTCTTGTGTTGAAAATAATGTGTTTTGGCATGGTAGATGAAACTAGCAATTAGAAAGCAGTTTCCTGTTAGAAGGATGTCCATCAGAGTGCAAAAAGGGAGAAAATAATAATGTTTGAAAATGTAAAAATAAATAAAATGAAGACAACTCTCCCTTGGGTGTCATTCACACCATGCTTTTCGCTTAATAAAAAAGCTCATAGCATGATTTTTTCCAGTCTAAGCAGTTGGTGTTAAGGTGTTGATGGTCATTAGTGGGATCTAGAGGCAGCCAATTAGATTTATTTTTGCAGCAAATTAAGCTGCAAGACTTCAGGGTTTGTGCTTAGCAGAGCCTGCTTCTGACAGGATTTTGGACAAGCTGATTTCCTAACAGTAGGAAGAAAAGGAGAGGGTTCAGAAAACCTCGGCCTGTCAGAAAGGAAAGACTTTGTAACGCTACAGAAACAGCCTGAAGTGTTGAGGGTGGCAGAGCAGATGGGTGTGAGCTGTGACAGTAACCCTGGGAGGCTGGAGAGGTGAGCTCTGAGGAGCAGGGTCTGATTCAGAACATTGATAATGATGAGTTTTCACCACAAAGTCTTGCCAGAAGGAGTGGTGGGTTTTCATTCTGATAGAGGAAAACAGATGCCTGGGGTACCTGAGCAGAGCTTGGAATTCTGCTAATCCCAGGAATTCATGGAATTGCTGAGATTGGAAAGCCCCTCTGGTGCTTTCCAGACTCGGATGGTCTAGTCCAGCTTCCCCTGCTCAGAATAGGGTCATGCCCAGTGTTGCATTTTTCTTATCTCTAGGGATGGAGCATTCACAGCCTTTCCGAGCAACCTGCTCCCATCTTTCACCAGCCCCACAGAAGAAGAAGAAGTTTTGTCTTATGTTTAAATGGAGTTTTCTGTTTCAGTTTGTGTCCATTGCCTTTTGTTGTGTCACAGGGCACTGCTGAGAAGAGTTTGGCTCTGTCTTCAGGACTCTCTCTCATCACATGTTTGAACACATTGCTAAGATCCCTCCTGATTCTTCTCTTCTCCAAGCTGAACAGCCCCAGCTCACTCAGCCTCGCTTCATATGACAGACGCTTCAGCCCCAGAGGCAATTAATCCCAGAGGGAATTAATAAATGCTGGCATGCCTTGTGTAAAGTGAGGGATAAGCAAGTCATTACCCCCGAGAAATGAAGAAGCTTCAGGGTAGAAGTTATGAAGAAGATGTGAATCACCTCTTGGGATGGGGTAATTTGTGCCTTGTCTTTCGCTCACAGCTCTGCCTCAAGTCACAACCCAACTTTTCTGAAAGAGCATTCGCTGCAACATGAATCTGCAAGCAGGGTGAGAAATGCCTGTAAATTCTATGTGACAACAGTTCAGTAACCTGTTAGATACAGGCAAGCTTAAAAAATAATCAATAGATAAGCGTTACAGGAAGTACTTTGCTGGTAGTGGCAGTATAATTTTGGTCATTTAGGATAATCTGGCCTAGGAAGACTGCAGTACTTTCTATTGCACTTCACAAGAGGCTATTACATCCAGCAGTACTTGGGAGATTACTGTGCAAAATACAGAGTAATGTTGATGAATATTTCATAGTATGGAGCCTTTAAGATATACTGGTAGTGTTTTGGTAGTGTGAAATATTCAGGAGTGTAGTTAGGTCTGATCAGATATTATTTACTATGTGTAAAGAAGCTCAAATACATAGTGGTGGTTAGAAAGATCAGGTTCATTTCCTATCAGAGTTAGCCCAGTGATTGGTTAGATTAGTATTTTCCTGCCCAACCTGTCTGCAACATGTGAGGGGATTATTCTGCCATGGAAAAACACTCATTTACTAGAAAAACCTATTCCATTAAGATATTGAATGTGTGATGTAGCTTTTCGGGAATGTTGCAGGACATTTTTCAAAGGATAGATCATTTTTGAGGACATTTGGAAGACATTTTAACCTATTAAGGAGGCCATTTTAACCGATTGCACCAAGTGAACAGGTGCAATAGACTCTGCAGGGTAGGGAGCTAACATTCTTGACCAGAAAGGTTCACCTGACCAGTGATATCCAGAAAATGTGTTTGTGTGAAATATTGTCATCCACCCCTACATACAAAAGCACAACTGAAGTCTTGGCATTTATTTTGGGTCTCCTTTGACTCCCGTCATATTAATTATTAAGCAAAGAATTGTCCCTTAGAAACTTGTATTTACAATCCTGTGCTCATCTCACACCTCTATACACAAGACTCACGTTTTCTTTGATCAGACTGCAGCTAAATGTAAACTGTATCATGACTTGTAGCTCCTACCATAGTTATCTACACTGTGCATCTTATTTGCAGAGCAAAGCATTTCTGTAGACTGGTTTCTGAATCATTTATCTGTTTCTCGGCTTGCCTTTACTCAACATGCCCGAGGGAGGAAAACTGGGCAACAAAGCCAGGAATGGTGAATTATGAGATTTCTTGGATTCAAAGCTCATAAATCCTAAGCTAAATGTCAAAAATCCCTCCCCCCCCCCCCCCCCCCAAAAAAAACCAAACAAAAAAAAAAGGGGGGGTGCTTAAACCAATTGGGTCATGCCCATACTTAAAATCTTAGCAAAACTTCCACAGTTGGATTAGATGTCAGTAAATGTGGAATAAGAGTGTAAAGGTGATAGTGTAATGCTTTTCTGGAAAACAATAAGGGCTTAGTTACCAATACGGGCCTGATGTAAAAGTTAAACTTGTCAAGTTCTAGACCTGTGAAAGTGCTTAGCTGCTTTGTGCCTTCTCTTGACCAAGATGTTATCCATTTGGCAGAGGACTGCATCAAGCTTTTCAGAGTTATGACCTGAAAGATTTTGTGATCCAGAAAGACGTGAGACAGGAACAGACATTATTGCCAAACGACAGATCGGACATCCAGTTATGAGAACATTTTTACATTTTCTGAAATGTCCTAAAGTGCTTGGATCTATATTCTGCTTCCTTGAGACAAACTCATAAAGCTTGGCAAAAGATCTACAAAGAATCTGATGTTTCAGACTGAGTTCTTTTGTAGACGCAGACATGTTTGGTAACTAGTGCTTTGGGAGTTTGACTCAGGAAATTATATTCCCTTTCTCTATTTTGTTAATCTCTCCTTTCCCTCCAGGTCGTAATGAAAAAAATTTATCTGGACACTGACACTGTAGATTGTTTCACATCAGATTATAGATTTCCATCAAACGTTCCCTTGGTAGTTTTCCTGGTTATTGGAGTATTTTCAGGTAGTGTTTTATAATCTCAGATTATAAATCACAGTAGGAACAATCCCATCAAGTCAGACCTTTTCTTTAGCATCTTATTTTCTGATTTGTAAAATCCACATCTGACAATTTTACCACATAGTTTCATGCAAGGTCAGTGTAAGGAAGCTTCATGATATGCACACTTTTCCTGTGCTTTCCAGGTGAAATCCTTATGTTCTTCCTTCTTTTCCTGTATGTGGATAAAGGAGCAACTTTAAGAACGTGATTGTTAAAGAAATTACTTATCATTTACTTTTTTTCCCCAAGACCCTAGAAAATGTGCTCATAATCCTAAATAATGTTTATATTCTTTTGTAGAGTACCATCAATGCTGAGACTGTATGATAGTAGTAGTGGCAACATGGGAGGCAAGAGGTAATTTAATTTGTGGCTTGCTTTCTTCCAAACAAGAAATAATGAAGGAGCAAGATCTAAAAGTAGATAGGTGTTGTACTGAAATAACATCATGTTCAATATTCAGTGAGTCATGCCGTGAAGCTGAGTGTTGCCTGCTCCCTAACATGGCACTACTCTTTCATGCGTCAGCAGTACGACGGAGTTGTGCTGTTATCACTGGGTCAATCTGAAATTCACTTCACTGTAAAGCAGTCTTCCTAACTTCGTAGATCCCAATAGTATTATTATTTATTAGAACAATATTAGCAGTAACATGTTTTACATGGGCAAATCAGCCTCTGTGCTTTTTATACATACACTGTAATTACAAAATCTTGTAGTGTTATATTCTTTCAACTAAAAAAAAAGTATTTTAAGGACAGCTTCCTAATTTCTGTGGTTCCCAAGTGTTTCTGAAACTGACTTTTCTACTATTGTGAGTGCACTTAATGAACAAGCAAGCAACCTGATACCCACTTTGAGGAACTTATTTTTTTTTACTTCTTGTTACCTTTTTTACTTTTTTTCTTTGCTTTATCTTTAAATACTAATCTAATAAATAAATATGTCCACATAGTCACATGAAATAGTCATCATTTTTGTGTTTTTAGACAGCAGTATAGCAGAAAGACAACAGATTCCAGTATATAGTCTCAAACACACAGCAGTTTTTCTTCATGCAGTGCTGAACTTCCTTTCTTTGCCTGCTTTTTTATACATTTGGAAAAAATAAATTCAAGCCAATCAGAGAGTGAACCAAGAGCAGGGAAACAAGAGCAGATTTTTTTGTCGTCAACAGATAGATTTATCCTTTAGTCTCCTACTTAGAAGAGTTCAACCCATCTAACACTTTTTTTACCTTAAACTAATTGAAAAAGTAAATCCCAAATTGGATTTTTGTGTGCTCATCCAAAACGGAATCTGGAAGTACTTCTAATGCTCACAGGTATTGAGCTCTCCAGCACTGTGCTGGCAGTGCACAGCAGAGGAGCCTGTTCTCTCCATCGCAGATGCAGAGCTGCGTAGCAGATCCTGGGAGTGCTGTCTGAGGGAGCTGCAACTTCTCACTAGTGCTGAGGTCGAGGAGGTGTAGGACCTAGTTCACAAAAAGTTGCATGTCTCCAGAGTTCCATTCTGAAGGTCAGCATTGACAACAAGCAATTGGCAAACAAATTCTGGAGCTACAGTCAAGCTAGAGTTGCCAGCTCATTAGCTGGAAAATGTTGGACAAACTTTTAGCTGTAAAAAGAGACCCTGAAGAATATCTTTATGGAATATAGGAGCAGGGTTTGGAGTTTTTGTTTTGCAGTTGCCAAAGTACTTCAGTCTTGTCCTCTGATTGTAACAAAAGTCACAGCTGAAGATTTTCTCAACTCTGATGAATGAGGATCATACATAGCAGGCAAGATTACTTCTGTAGAGGAGCTGCCAGTTTCAGAAACTTTTGTCATAATATTATTCCAGCTCTGCTATAAATTTCTTCAGTTAAAGGCTGGTCTTGTAACTCTCATGGCTTGTTTCTCTCAGATGAGTATTCTGCCAATAGTTCTCTTTTTTGTTTTGCCTGGCAGGCATTGACCTAACATGTAGCAGATCATTGCTGGTAATGTGATCAGATAATGAAGTATGGTCAATACTCCTGATGAGAATAGTGGGGAAGTGGAGTTTTTACTTTTGTTGTGAAGACATGCTGCCCCTGACATCTCAAAATTTTCTAAAGCAGGAAGAAAAATCCTAGTGATTTATTCATCTCTCATTCTGCTTTTTTATTATTTTTTTCGTAATTCTTTTTTTCATAAGTCCCTTCAGCAGGGTGGATGTTAGTAGCAGATTAGCTCATCCGTTGCTCATTTACAGTGGTCTTACTGCAACTACACGTGTCACTTCTGCTGATGCAACTGTCGCTGAATGTCTGTCTGTCCTCTTTAGCTGAAAGGAACAATATCTGTGTATTTTTGAAGTATGATATTCCACACTGTATGATTTTTTAACAGAAAAATAAAATGGCTGGCTCAGTGCAGTTGAAATGGCTATGACTTTCTCTCAATAGAGAAAAATGCATCCTGGATTACTTTAATGTAGACCTCTGCCAAAGAGCTGCATTTTAGTCCTTGGCTGTTTTAATCAAACTTCATGCAGTTAGAAACAAAGATTATGGTTACAAAGTGCTTCATAGATATTATAAACTGATTTGAATCTTCTCATTCCATCTGAGATTGCAAGAAAAATTATCCATTAATTAATATGTTGTCCTTAAATTCTTCCTGATCTTTTAGGCCTTACATAGACACCTATTTGCAAATGGTGGCAAATGCAAACGGAGGGTTAGTTTATATCAGTTTATGACTCCTTTGCAAAGGTGCAAAGATCAAAATTGTTGAAATGCAGGTTTATTCTATATTCTATAAAATCAAAAATTGTGTGTACATATGTATATATGCACTCATTTTCTTGTAACAGCAACCTTTAATTATTAATTCACATCAAAGGTTTGGCCACCTCCTGCTTAATTATGTGATGAGTCATAGCAACAACCACTGGAAATGACTAAATCTGTATAAGCAGTTACCTTACAAGGGTAGAAATGGGAACAATATTAATTGCTGAGGTGAAAAAATGAAATAAATTTATTTAATAGCAGACCATTCTGTCATATGCACAGTTAAAGCTGTTATCATTAGGATGTGTAAACTGAGGAAAGTCAAATATTGGCAGTAAGCTTATCTTTGTATTTTTGTTGTTTTAAAGCACTTTTATTTGTGTGGGATGCTCGAGCTAGAGCAATTTAAGTATAAAAGGGGTCGTGATGTGTTGGTGATACAAACAGAGTGACTACTGTAAACCACCTAAATACTGCTTTTCAAGTTAGTAGATGTACCAACTTTGTGGTTTGCTGTCATGCATGCTTTCTCACATTTTCCAACCACCCCTCATACAGTAACAAAAACATTCAGTTCCTGTGACCCTTTCTCTTTCTCTCATGAATTATTCGGGGAAGAACAAGGGATTTGAACAAAAATCAGTCAGATTAGGTTAAGACTGAAAGCAATATATTTGTTTAGTATCATTATTTTGATGCTTGGATGCGCTGATGTGCCCAGAGGTGTTGTGCCTCTCCTCCATCCTACAGTGTCATTGCAGCAGGTACATGAAATGAATCATCCACCTTTTAAAGATGCTCAGTTTGAAGAACTGGTGCTGCTTGTCTCAGAGGGACAGGAATGTGTAAGATCTGTGCTTGAGAGGAAAGCTTGATTTCTTTCAGTCTGTATGATATTTGGACAAGTTTTGGGAAAAAATACTCTCCCAAAGTCTTTAAAGCTTTTTATTTCCAAACAAGTGAAAAAAAAAGGGGAGTGGGGTGAGGTCAATGGAAATTTATCTAAATAAGCCAACTGTAGTGTAACCCATTCTAGACATTAGGGAGGACTAAATGAGAAACACACACCAGCAAATACTGCGTTCATTGGTCTTGTGTTAGTAGAAAAAATGCATATCCAGTTGTAGCTGAAATCGCATCAGCAGCAGCTCTAATGGCTCTATATTCCTAGAGTAAATCCAGCTCACTGTTGCAGAGAATCAAGCCTATGGTTTCTGGTAAAAACTAGTCTTAATATTGCTGTCCCAAAAGGGAGACTAGTTTTCCGCACACTGCATCACTAAGGTAAATGTGGAACCGTTTATGGATCATTTGCAAAGATTGGAAGTGAATGTCTGAAATCTGTCTGTTAGAAAAATTGTTCCTTCACTGTTACAAAGGAAGAGTTTTCTGAAGGATGTGCTTCAACCTTGAAATCTTAGTTTATTTTAATGATATATTTTTTTACAATCTTCTGTTCTTTGTTAGTTACATTTAGGTTGATTTTGCCCCAGAGATCTCTCATAGAAGGAAACTTTTGTGTCTGGATTTCAGCACATTTACCTGGAGGTGGTGGATTCAGACACAAACAAAATGACAGAGTTAACACCTCTCCTTCAAGCCACTCAACACTTAAACTGTGTGAGCAGAACAACTTTTGTTGCATCTTACACATTTTAATGAAACATCCCAATAGCACTGCAATGAAATGAACTTTACCTGAGTATATTTTTACATTAAAATGTAGAATTTTCCAGTAATTTAATTTCCTTTTCTGCCCTCTCTGCTCCCCACCCCTCAGCCTTGTATTAACCCCAATTTTCACAATCCCTGTGAAAGGAGAGTTACTTAAACTCAAAAATCAGAGGGAGTGAGTATGTCTGAGAGCAATGGGAAAGTCAATAGCTCTTTGAGAAGTTCTCACAAGTAACATAGTGCCTTGTCTGAGCTGTCATTCATAGTGCAATAATTCAATTTGAAACATAGAAGGAATCGTACAGAAAGATGTATCTTTAATATGAATTTGCATTTGTGAAATACTCCAGATGATTTTTTTCTGTTGTAAAATTCACAAATTTGCTGTTGATATCACACATGCAGGATCATTCACAATGTTTGACTAAATTGACCTCTGTTGACCTCTATTTGACTTTAAACCTCTATACTGTTTAAATACAATAAAATGGAGAAAAGTACAGTAAGTTTATTAAAACTGCAAAGCAACACTCTCCTTCATTTTGTACATTTTTCCAGCCCAGCAGCAGTTTCCCACTTTCTCTGCAAGTATTTGATGCCTTTTGGACATTGACATTTATAGTCAAAGCCTGTCCCTGACCTCTGTGTTCACTGGCATAGTTTGAGAGGGAAGGAGATAAACACCAGTGGGGCTGTAGGGCTCACTGGGATTCACCACGGTGATTGAAGAAAGCCCCAATGACTGGGAACAAAATTAACATTATGGATAGACTGTGCTTGACTGTGAGCCATGAACTGTAACAGTAAATGGCCTAATGTCCAACTGGTAGCCAGTAAAAAATGGGATACTTAAGGGGTCTGTTTCGAGGTCCAGGTCTCAGCAACCTATAGGATGAGAAAAGGCTTCATCCTCAGCAAATTTGTTGTTGACACTGGAGGAAACTTGAGGAGTGGTGGGCATGAAGGCAGAGTCTCAACCCTCAGTTGCTACAAGGGTGGCTGAGTGGGATGCTGACCTGGGTTTATCATTCTCGGGAAGAGGAGGCTGAGGAAGGTCTTATACCAGGAGACAACTATGTGAACTGCTGTCACAAAGACAAAAGAGCTGAAGTCTTCGAGGTAGTACCAGGCTATATTAACAGGGAATAATGGCTACAAGTTTGGCTTGGGAGATTCATATCAGACATCAGCAAAATCTTCCTCAGCAGGAGGTAGTGGAGGCTAGAACAGGTTACCCAGAGAGGCTGAGGAACCTTTTCCTTGGGGATTTTCATGACTCAGCAGCTAAAGATGAAACTGGCCTAATGTAGCGTTTGTCCTGTCCCACTTTGAGCAGGAGGTTGGAACTAAACCCCTCCGAGGTTCCATCCAATCAATGTTTCTGTGATGAAGTATCACATTAAGGCTACACTATTAAGAAAAAAAAAAGATATTTCACAAACATATGTTTATTTTAAATAAACTATGTGTGTCTAGCTACTGGTGCATATAAGCGTTTTTGTTTTTCAAGAAACAAACACGCAGAAAACGCGCTAATCATTTGCAAAGTGCATTTGCAATGACAGCTCTAATATGTTGCCCTCCTCTCTGCAATGCATTGTTACACGCTCTTCCTTAGCACTAGTTGTTGCCTGGCTTGTTTGTTACCTCATAGTAAAGCTGAAGGCATTTCTTTCCTTAACAAATTAGACATTAAGGTAAGCAGGGGACTGGAGAGGATAATTGCTATTACAAAGTGTGAAAGTAATGATACTTCCATTAAAGGGAAAAAAGGCTCCTCTGCAGTTTTCTGCAAGGCACTATGAGAAGAGAGTTGTGATAGAAGAAATCTATTAGGATTGTAGCATTTGCTTTACTTTAATTTCACTACAATTTCAATAATTTCATGCAAAAATCACTTTGAAATTGAAACCAGCCTTATCTGTATTGGTTTTTAATATGCCAAGTAAAGACAGCGAGTGATTTTAAGTGCATAAAGATCAGTACCGCTAATAAGAATTATGCAACTTCTGACAGAGTTCCAGGAAGAAAACATATTCCTAAACTTGAGTTCCTTGTTGAAAGAGTACAGTTACCTTTATACATGGAATTGATTTTCAGATACAAATTTAGAGGTCTGTTTTTCTTAAATGCAGATTTTCAGTGGGATTCTTCTTGCTTGAAGTTTGTGTCTCCATTTGCTGTTGTCTAATTCGGAGTGCATGATCAATGACACCATGACCGTCATAATTTCAAGGCTGAGTCATGATGATCACCACCCTAAACTGCACTGAGTCACATTTTATGATAACACAGCATGATTCATGGCTGTTACACAATCTAAGGAAAATAATTTTCCATTTACTAATTTGTATTTTGTTTACAGTACTCCTGTAGCTCTGTTTTTCATCCTTGAGTTGGGTATTATACCTTTATATTGTCATGTTGTTACTACTTCTGTTTTCTTTTTGTGGATGCACACAGGTAGAATAGATGCATGGAAGTCAAGTACTTCAACAGAGGTCCCACTTTGAAATGTTGGTGCCTGAAGAATACTGTATCTGTGTGAGCTGATCCCTACTTACAGATTTAGGTCAAGTAATTACAGTTTGATTAGATGTCTCGTTACCAAATTGCAATGATATATGTTCATTCACAAATCCCAGTTCAGAACTTGTCTGGGCAGTAGAGATGAGTGTGCTTCTGTGTTATGGATGTTTCTAGCAATTATTGTATAATAGTGAGACAAACATTATTGGCATGATGCTGCTCAAATCAGAACATTTTCCATTTTGCAGCATCCAAAGAATGGTAGTCACCTTTACTATTGTTTAGCATATCTTTGTGGGCTAGCAGAGTTTTATGTTGTTGCATTTTCCTTCCTCATATTGGAAGAGGATGTTTGCCTGTCTCCTTGAGAGATGGACCTCTCTGAGGGTGGTAGGTGCTACGTGGAATGAGCTTGTTAGAACAGCCACCTTTTGGTGCTAATAAAGCAAGAACACAGCACATTTTGGGGGTCTTTTTTAATCACATGAATAGTAAAAATATCCCTAGACTTCAGTGAAATAGTGCACAATTTGTCTGAGTGGCACTTCATAATAGCACCTGGAATTCTCAGATGCTCCACTCTCAAATAAGCCATACCAACTACAAATAGAGAATTACCTATTAGCTTTGGGCAGATATCTCTATTCTAGGAAAACAGAAAAAAATGTAGCCTTACTACATACAGAAAAATCTGTTTAACAAACTGCACGAATGCTAGACTAATTAACTCTTGATTTCCAGCAGAGGATGGGAATTGATATAGTTTTTTCTTTTTTTTTTAACACCTTGTAGTCTGTGGTGACTTGGTGAAGATGAAAGCTTTTCTAATATAGCTCATGACCCTTGGAACAGCACCCTTTCTGCAATGAAGTAGGCCATAGCAATCCCTTCTCAAAGGTGCATGGTTTAAAAATCAAAATTTTATTAATGCTGTCTCACAATTTTTTTATACCTGACTTTTTTATAATTCTTACTGATAGATGTGCACTATTGTAATGTACAGCATTTTCAAGCAGAAGCCAGAAGATCCTTTCAGTATTCCCCAATACATCAACAAGAGTGTAGGTTTCTCTGTTGGTTATCAGAAGGCCCATCAAAGCCCCTTAAACTCTGTAGGAAAAAGAAATAATTATGTGGTGCGTGTCTTTTTTTGGTATCAATTTTATTATTTTGCAAGAGCTCCATGCATGATATAGAATTGTTTAAAATGATTTTGCTTTATAGTCAAATGAAATATTCACAGTGTTTTTTTACAACTTTGTCATAAAAGCTGACAAATGGTACATTTGTTTCCATGTACAACAGAATCCTGTTTGTCCAAATGTTGGGGAAGAGAGGGCTTTTTCTTTTTTTCTGAAAAAAGGAGACTCAACAGCAATGCACACTCTAAAAATATATATATATATATAATGCACTGACATACATATATTTACTACCCATCATGTTGGCATATCTTATATTAAAATAATGGGAACCTTTTCAGTAGCAGCATTTTTATTATGGAAAAAATGGCATGTTTTAGTTATCATTTAGCTCTCTTCCTGTTTCCTTGCTGATATATCCTGAACTAGCCAAATCTCACCTCTAATGTATTTGTGTGTTCAGTCCACAGGATGCCTACTAATGATTGTCTTCATTAATTTTGTCTCTTTTGGTTCATTAATTTTATGTTGTGACTCCAAAAATGGCACTATAGCAACAACTGTGCTTCCAGCCAGATGACTAGGAGACAGTCATTTGCAGTTCTCTTTGTTAACGCCAAGGACCGAAAATCAGCGGTCACTTACTAAGTGGTATGAGCTGCCCGTTAGTGAACTGATCACTAGACTGAGCTGGGAAACAGGAGAGCGGCCAGGCGGCAGGGAGGCAGGTGCAGGTGGTGGCTCGCACGTGACATCGGGCTGGCCACGGGAAGCGGCCGTGTCCCCAGCGGCTGCTTTGCTGCTCACAGAAGGCTTCGGGTCTGTGAGGACAGGTAGCGGGATGCAGAGCAGCTCCGCAACTGCCCCATGCCCCAGCCCCAGTTAGCGCACGCAAGCAAAGCATGCGGGATTTAGCTTGCCAGGATGAAAGCATCGCTTGTGGTGGCCTCTCTGTGCCCAAGGGGATTTTAACCTTTAGGAGAGGAGTGACACGGACAGCTGAAAGTAAGAGCTAACCCAGCCTAATCCACTGATGCATGTGAGTCAATATCTGAGAAGGCAAGGATGATAAGGACCCATCCCTACACACTCTTGTGTTTGTTGGGTTGCTGGCAGCCTTTCTGTCTCATAAATCACAGCGGTGTGTTCCAACCTTAGCTTTACCCGAAAGTATAGCATCTTTAAAAATAAAGACTTCCCAATTATATTAGCTTTAAAATTACGTGTTAGAAGCACACATAACACTAATAAACTCTTCATTTGCAAATTTATTTTAATATTTTAATGTAGTTATTGACAGGCATGCAGCACCTCTATAAACTTATAACATGAAAACAAAGACATATTAGAAAGCTCTCTGGAAGGAAGGACTTTCTATCTTCCTAATGAAGCAGGGATTCCTGTGAGTAGCTGTTCACTTTGACAACAATTGCATTAAGATCAAAGGGGATATGAAAACCATGACAATATGACTGTATTTTATGCACCATGAGGCAGGGTTAGTGTAGATTAGACATATCATTAGTCAAGGGGATCTTTTTCCACAGAGAACTCTTCAGCTCCTCAGTGTCTTTTCCTTCCCCTTTCCCTTCCAAGTCAGTATCTGTTTAAGCAGAAAACAGATTCCTTCCCCCTAAGACTATGACAGAAATAGGCTACGGATTTGAGGCTATGTCCAATCAGTGGCAATATGCATAGTAATATGTGGCACAGCTTGTGTAATGAAGTTCCCAGCATGCAGCCTGGAAAGGTATCCTCAAGTGTACAGGGTGATTTATTTCCTCTGTCAAGAGGCAGGACAGGCAGGACTTGTCCTTCCCCATAGTCCCTTCAAGAATACTCTGTCATCCTGGGAAGCCGTAACAGCTTCTGGAAGCTCAGCCTTTGTTACATTGTTTGCAGCCCGTGTTTTAGCAAGGTTACTTCCCAGCTCCTTTTCGATATTTGCACTTGTAAAGAGGTGCCCTGTGCAGAAGAATGCCAGCTCTTTGCATTCTGTTTATGCATCCTGCATGAAATCTAAGAACCGATACATGATAGGTGTTTCACATTTAATTCTTCCTGTTTAAGGCAGCTACAGTGCGTATGAAGATCATACAATGTTCGCGTTAGGCTGTAGAAAACATTTTAGCCTAAATGACATGTTCTAGACGATTTTTGTCCTCTGAAAGTTTGTGTGCTAGTGGAATTTGGTACTGATGGAGTTAGTTCCTTCATTTGTGCTTCCCCTCTACCCCCTCCTCCCCCACCCCCGCCCCAGGCCGGTATATTAAATTTGCCTGCTTAAGCTATTAAAAAGGCAGCACTCAGATTGAAACTTAGCTGCCTCAGAAAGACATTGCTCTTTCTCATCTGATTTGTTCACTAAGTCCTGTTATATTGTAGTAGCTCCACCCATATACCTATGTTTTAATTGGAATTCAACAATGATTAATGAGATATGATATTGTCATAATAAGAGATTGAGCAATTTCTAATCTTTTCTTTCTTTATAGATTTAGTGCTTCTGCCCATTTGAAAGTAATTTCCCAGAGAACTCATTGGTGTTTATCTGCTGCACTGTAACTACAGTACCTTAGTTACAATAGGTAAAAAGAATCTTCCCACCTAGATGAATAGTTTTACACACGTTTAGCAAAAAGATTTTATTTTTAAATCCCTTTGGAAACATTTTAAAACACATACTCCTTCAGGCTCAGTTGTATAGCATCTTAACTTAAATCTTAAGGATTTATAAGCTTGTCACCTTAGTTTCTAAACAACTAGTAAAGTAATTAAGATTTGTGGAGTGCTGTTATTGCCTGAGACTGCCTGCCACAACTTAATATTTTTTAAAGATGCCTTGGGAAAAGTGCAGTATTCATTATTTATCTGTTTACTCCTGACGTTCCCAGTGGCTAGTCAGAGTATTTGCTGAGATATGTACAGGCTATACATTTCCATCTGTTGCACTGTAGGAAGTCCTAAAAATGCGCTGGCATTCACTATGTGAATGTAGTGTGACATAGGCCTTGTTCCCAAAATTATTGCAGGAAAGAGTCTGTGTGGGAGAGTGATGAATTGAAAGATAGAGCACACATAGAAGTCATTAGGGTGCTGATTGGTACTTGCGCTCTTTTATGATATTTTGTTACTTTTTTGGCTTAGAAATGGATATAAGAAATTCTGAGGTGTCAGTTTATCCAGGTTATCTCCAAACCTTTTAATTAGTATAACATCAGAATACTATTCTGAAGCACTTTCTGTTTCTTGAAATCTAATATAGACTTTGCCTTAATTTGCTGTGAATCAGTGGTACTACCCCTTGCAGGAACTGTGATATCATTATGATGTTTCATATCAGACAAAAGTAGTCTGCTGTGTTTTTTGATGGATGGAAGAATACAGGTTATATAAAAAGTTATCCTTGTGGAACTCTATGGTGTTCCATAAAGGGCTCTCTAATAACGAATTAGTTAGGAATAACTGAATTCACTTCAGTGCTACTATTTCCAGGAAGCCCCAGGGATTCCATTTTAAATGAGGATGAAATTTGGCCCTAGAAAAGAATTAGGTGTAACACTTCGCACCCAGTTTCAGATCTTCATTTCTCCATGAAATTGATGGATCTTGAAAAGGATAGAACAGTCTAGGTGTCCCTAATATGTGAAATGAGTTGGGATCATTTCTCCAGTAATTCATAAATCCTTCACGAGTTCCTCTTGGGGTCCTC
>JAWLRI010000918.1:2066605-2086713 GCA_034781795.1 Crypturellus tataupa | reverse complement strand
CTCTATTCTGCCAAACAGGGTAAAAGTTGTTTGATTATGCATCTAGTAGATATACTTTTTAGGGATATTTATTCTCTTCCATGCAAAAATAGACACATGAATCCATTTATTTTCAAGGATATCAAGAGCAGTGTGATAAAATTAAGCTCAGTTCTTTACTACTGAATTCAGAAGTAAGGAAGGTTTACTCTCAATGTGTTGACTACAAACGGGATTACTTCCTCTCTTTGTTCACTCCAGCACAAGGTGGAAGCGGCAAGTCAAATCCCAATAATGTAGAAAGCCTTTTGTCGGCTAGGATTTTAGCACTCAGGTACTTCTAAAACAGATTCAAAAGATGCTAATAAAGTCAGAAATTTCCCACTGGGGGAGTAATGGAATGCTTTTAAAACGGTCTTTCAGTTAATGACTAAGGCATTTTTGCTAACAGCAATTTGACTTCACATCCCAGGTAGGGAAAAATGCATTAAACAGTAGATTAAAGTGTGCTTTCTGCTACCTGGTAATGCCAGCTGCTGCAGGCAAGTGGAATGGCAATTACCTGGTGGCCTTGGCTGTTGCAGGGGATAGTGAAGTGGATCCTTTAAGCAGGAATCCATAGTAAAGGCAGGAGGTAGGCTGCTGCAGTGCACCGTGCAGCTTGGTCGCTGCAAATCAGGTTGCTAATTACCAAGTGACAGACTGTACTGCACGGCCACACCGTAACCTGCCGCAGTTCGAACAGCCTTTATTTTCGCTTCCATGGACTTAAGTGTTGTTTAATAGGAGGTCTTCACTGAAAGCAGAAGATGTCTATGTAAAAGTGGAGAATGGATACATTAGCTTAAAATTCTTACCCCATTCATTATGTGCGCGTACGTGCGCGTGTTCGTGACTTGCAGTTCCCTTGGGCGTTTCTAAGACAGCTTCCTCAGTTCATAGGCACAATATGTAAATTCCACCTTCCTTCTCTCTTGCTTCAGGGGACTGAGCTCGGTTGGAAAGTTGGAAATAAAATCTGAAACCTAAATGTGAACTCAGCAATGAATTGCATATATACAAGGAAAGAACAACCTCTTCTGTTGCCAACAAATACTGTTTTTATGAGGCACACATGAAGAAAAAGAGGGGAAAATATAAGTTACTTTAAACAATGTGCTGTGTGTGTGTCCTTCTGCAACTCATGCACACTTTTTCTTCACTTTTTCCATCATCTTACCTGGTAGTTCTTGTTTCTACATCTCAGAAGGCCAGTTTCTCCTGACCTTACTTAATGGCACCCCCACTCTGCACAGTGGCAGGATTAACGGGACATTTTTTGCATTAACTGGATTACATTACATTAGCTGACACTGTTAAATATGAGACCTGTTTTAATAATGCTGGTGATTAGCAAACCTCTGAAAGTTTGGAGATTAACACTAGAAGCTTATCTAAATTTCCTAATCCCGAGACTGCAAAAACGCCAGTTTCCTTTCTGCGAAGGGCAAATTTGGAAGACTCATGTGGGTGGGCAAAGCAGGTACTCAGCAGTGGTTACTCTGCATAGAGGATAGATTAGAAGCTTAGGAGAGAGAGGAAAAAGACATTCTGTCTTTGTGTTTTTGACAGGTTTTCTGATCCCTAGAAGACTAAAATCCTTTTCTAAGTTTTAGGTTCCCCAGTTACCTGTGATAGGACCCCATCTAAGACCCTTATGGATCTTGTGTAGTTTGGAAATACAGGCCTAGATAGCTAGTGTAATTTCCAAGGTAAAATAATAACTCATTGTGGAAAAATATATCTGTATGTATTTAAAATTCCTTATTTTAAGCACTGAACCTTTATCTGATACTTTCTGAGTCACTGATGCTTTTCAGAAATCTTTGGGCTACTGCTATGTACTGTAATTGGTTTTGTTCTAAGTTTGCTCATCAGGTGAATACAAAAGCTTTCTAAAGTCAACCTACAAAATTTGTTTTAGTGATACTTATTTGAAAATATGGTAAACTGGGTATAATAGTCTGTCTGTAGTGTGTAACATCCTAAATACTTTTTTCATAGTAAAGAGATAAAGTCACTGGCTTGAGTTGAAATGCTTTTATACATGCTCTTTTTAATTTAGGAAATATGAACTGAGTATTAGTTAATTCACTAATAACTTTCACTTTTTCTTTTGATCTTTATGAGAGTTGTGTGGTTTAAAGTCACAGTCCTTTTATTTTTTTATATCATTCCATTGCCGATGAGTTTTTATGTAGCTGCAGCCATCTCTCTCTTGATTTTTTTTCACCTAGGAGAAGATTTTCCTACCTCCTGTGCCTAGAAATTAGTTAGCCAATAACTGTAGAGTATTTTCAAATTGGAAAAAATGTATAAATGCTATTTGACTTATGAGTGCTTTTAGACTTTTCTTTACATTGACAAGGCAACTGACAAGAAGAACATCTTTGAAAAGAAAACAACATGGAAGAATAAAAAAGAAATCAGGATAGCTGACAATGGAAAACCCTGCTACAGTATGCAAATACCTATAAAAGTCTAGATAAATTGCTATAGACTATAAATTTAGACTATGTATCTTTATGTTCCTCTTCAAGATAGAATAGATAATTAGAATCCTGCAATATCTCAAACTGAACAGACAGCAGTGAACTATATTTCTGAAATGAAAAGTATGTAAGCAACTTAAAATGTCAGAGAGAGAAGAGCTGGGAGAAGTTTTAGTTACTCTAGAGATTTGAGTTGCAGACTGGATACTTCCAAAGCAAGATGACAAAAACTGAAAACATGCAGAAACCAGGATCTAGCAGTTTAGAGCAGAAGAAACAATTACCTCATAAGAAAGAAGTGAAAGAAAGGCTAAATAAACTCACTAAGAAAGACCTTCTGAAGGAGAAAAAAAGGAATGTGAAGCATGTGAGTTAATGATACAATATCAGTGCAGTATTCCACAGACCAGTATTCCACAGACCAGTATTTCACAGACCTGCCTTTAAAGGCATAGGTATCATGGTTACAGGTATCAGCATGTAAGGTGCAAGTTAGAGCTCCAGTAGCTCTACAAAAGGGAATCTTGGAAGGAGGTGGCTATCACACCAGCCCATTTCAGTCCTGGGTGAGAACATCTACTCTGACTGGGGAGCTAAAGCAACAACCTCCCAGGTAAGAGGACCTGGCAGGTACTGGGGGTACTCAGATTTGATTCAAGAAAAGGAAAGTTCTGGAGCCAAGAGGAAAGAAAAGTTGTAGATCAATCTTTTGCTCTGCAGTAGCTGTTTACTTGCTCAAAATGGGCAACAGGTTAGTGCAGTAGTGCCTGGAGTTGTGTAATCTTGAGGATTGACATTTTCTCATCTCTAGAGACAATTCTTAGTGAATGAGGTTGGCTCATGTTGAAAAGAAGATTTTTATTCCTATTTTTTTTTCTACCTGCTCTGTGGTTAAACAATTTTACTGTCTAAGACTGTATGTCTAACACTTTTCACAAGTGCTACCTTTATTTACATGGAAAATGTTATATAAAAACAGACTTTCCGAAACTCACAAAATAGGCCTCCTCTGTTCTATGCTACAATTCTTGTCAGAAAGGAAATCAGGAAACTACAAAATGTTATTTCTATGATGGCTGGCAGTAATCAAAGGCTTATAATTTTGAGACTGTAGAATGTTCCCATTTTAAGGTGAAAATGTAGATTATTGCCATTTCATGCTGCCGTAATTACTGCCACTGGTTGCAAAAGTTACCTGCAATAATAAATCTGCAAAGGAAACTCAAGCTGTGCTCTTTGCTTGTTCAGGTTAAGACAGAAGAGATGCTGTTGTTGCATTCTTGTTTTTTTTTCCCCTTTTCCCCAAAGTTTCCAGTAGCTAGTAACAGGCATGATCCACACTATTACAAACTATTGTCAGATCTTTTCCATGCAGTTGTGAAGAATCATATTTGAAATCATCAGTTTAAAATTGTTTAGTGCTGACCAGTTCTCACATGTATACAAAATAACCAGTTTTTCTAAATCTGGTGAACACTGAAGAAAACTATTTGATTTTTCTATTCTATGCATGTAAATATAAAGGCACAAAACCAAATGATAGTACTTAATTTTACACAGTGGAAATAGTTTGGTTATTTCTCGCTAATACTGTTTGATTTTATTTAGTAACTCAGTTAGCTGCATAGTTCCTAGTAATTATGTTTAGGAAGTCCAAAAATTCTGTAAAACCTGCATTCTAGTTTATGAAATAGGAAAAGATATATATTTTTTACCCTATAATTAATTACTAGTACTGTATAATGATACTAATATGATTCCACACAAATATGTAGATTGAGTTTTCACACTGGAAAGATCATCGTAAATGACCAGCTTTTTAACAGAAGATCAAAGATTTTTCACCCAGTAATGTCTGCATGAAGCTCACAAATGTTATATTATTGAATTACCAGAATCTGTTTATGATCTGTACATAATCTAGGATTCCTTTTAATTAAAAGGTCAATAGATGTGATGGAATGCAAGAATGTTTACTTGATATTCATACTCTGAAACCCTCCATCAAAACTTTATTAAAATATTGTATAGAGAGGTTGTTCGTACATTATTATGTAAACTTCATAATCTAATCTAAATGTCAGACTCCAGCATGAATCCCTTGTTTTCTTTTCTTCCTTTTCATATTTCATGAAGTAGGCATTAAAAAACCCACAGGGAGAAGTGTTTTATAGTGGAACATTTTGTTTTGGTAAGGTTTTGTTGTCTTTTTTCCTGACGTCCTGATTTTCCTGATGTAATTAGACACCTTTATATTACTTTATATTTAAATTAAAGAAGTCTCTAAGTATGTTAGCTGCTAAACTGGTGATGCTCCTCAGCTCCTGTGGAAATTTGTGCTATGACAGAAATCTTGTTCTTGCCTTTACCTTTTTTGTAGAAAATTCAGCAGTGACAGAACCATTAATTTTGATCCAGTTGGTGATGCCAGTGTCTGTTTTAGATGGTGAAACAACCAAAAGAGATGGAGTCTGAGGTACTTGAATGCTTTGCCACAGGGACTAATAGCTTGACCATGGTTTAGTGTAACATGAGAAGCTCCTCTGAGGAGGAGAGGCTGGGCATCACTTGATAAAATCCAGTGATTTACAGGTATATATAGCTGGCCATCCTCTGTGACAAAGCTGTCTGCGATGGCAAATATTCACGGTAAATATTTCTGTTTGCAGATACCAGAATGTTAAAGTGGAGCTTTGCAGAAGAGTCAAGAATATATTTGATGTGCGGATCGTATCTGCTAGCCTACCTGCCATCAAAGATGGCTGCATCCTTACTGGAGCTCTTCTATATGCTTTCTTCTCCATAGTCAATAGTTTTCCAGAAATTAATTATGACTCTTGAAATAAGTAATATGTTCAGGATAGACCTGGTTTTATATCTATATATGTGTACACATGTGCACAAATACACACATATATATATTATCAATGTGTGTGTGCGCATGTGTTATTTGTTTTATAAGAATTGTTAAATCTTCTTGGTCATTTACTTTCCAATGGCTAAAAAGATTTTCCTTTTGATATCATTTAGTTAATTTGCAAGCATTTGACTTTAGCTTTGTCAGGTATTACACTTTATTTTTGAGGATGGATGAACTGATACTTTTTTTCCTTTTTTTCTGGCATTTCCATTTTCTCTGTGACTTTTCCATGCTGATTGTCAGACTTCAAGTGACTAATATCTAATTTCCTTAGCAGTGTGCGATTCATTTAGTTCAAATTTACTAATTTGTGGAAATTACACTTTTCATCTTCCCCAGTTGTTTTTCTCTTCCTTTCCTTCTTTTTCCTTTTTTTTCTTCTTTGTCCACTAGTAGTTTCTCTACCATAAATACAAACATTTCAGTTTTGAGAACTGAAACTCTACAGTCTGTATACAGTTTATTGCCATAGTCTATGGATATTTTTCAGTCAAACATTCAAAGCTCATTACAGTGATTTTAGAAATATACTTTTGGGCTTGTTGTCAGTTATGTTCCTAAAAGCTACTTTAAGGAGAGTTTCTAGTATGAACTGAAGGAAGAACGGTGGAAATTAATGAAAATCCTCAGTTTTAAATCAGTAAAGGTAAAAGTATTCTAGCTTAATAAGATTCACAAACATTAGGCTGTTGGAAAGCACTAACTTGACCTGTTTTTTTAGTAGACCAGTTATTTGAAAGTGTGTATAATTATGCCTGGCTAAAGAAAGAGTACCTGGGACTGGACAGACAGGAGGCTGATGATCACACACAGCCCTGAGCAAGGGCCTGATGTGTTTTATGCCTGTCACAGTCCAGGACAGGCGAGCAGTTAGTAAGACACACTCATATGTGCATGCTGTTTACTGGTTTAAAGCATGTGCTGGCTGAATAAACAGCGCTTTGCTTCAGAAGAGCTCCTGGTCCTGGGCTAGCCTGGTCACTGCCCCTGAAAGAATAAGCAGCAACTGCTTAATTGAAGTCAGGCCTACCGAGGTGAAGGTAATGAGCTCCAGTGGTTCGGAGCTCTACATCCCTGCTCAAGGAGAGAGAGTTTAGAGATGGCACTTCAAGAGAGGTGATAGAAAAGCGCCCTGGAGGAGATAACCACAGGGGCAAGTCACCGGAGGGACGGGTAACTGGAGACAGGTAGAGCTTTGCGGTCACCTGCGCTCTGCAAGGCTGAGCATGGGGGATGTGCTGGAGATGGGCGGCAACCCCTGTCCTCCCCCACCCTGCTTATCTTCCCTGGGAAGATAGCCCTAAGTAGCTTGCCAAAGGGTACTGGTGAGAAACAGCCCTTCCTAATATCCCAAATGTCCCATAACGCCATTCCAAAGATTGCTTTTATCTCTCACTCAGCACACCACTTGGTTTACTACAATCTCAGCAGTTTCTGTATTACCTAGTCCCTCTGGAGGAGCGTGTAAAATATTGATGAATGTCAAGAAAAATTAGAAGATGTATTTTATGAGCACCACAATATAATCTGTTCAGTGGAAACTTACCTTTTTCATTTCAATTGTGCAAAATATTGCACTTTGAGTGAAACCAGTTGTGAGGAAATTCCCTTTCTGTTGTCAGTACTTTCATAGAAAAAATGTTCTTTATGCCTCAGAGACATTGTTTAATTTTATAAATGTCATAGTATATTATTACAACTTTTGGGGGAGAGTTGTTCCGTATTTTTTAAGTCAAGTTAATTGTTTAGCGGGTGAGAAAAAACAGTTTGGAAAGAGTGGAAACCAAATTCATCTCTGTGTAAACCTTCTGTAGCACAAGCGATGGCAAGGCCAGTCTCTTTAAGGTACTCTGCCAAATTACCCTGTTCCTGAAGGGCCACATTTTGGAGTCAGTGGAATACTGTGGTTTCTTCTGTATTTACTGGTTAAAAACATCTTGGACCAATCTCTAGTATTAAAGTCTATGGGTAAGGAACAATCGATATCCATATCCCATATTGTAAAACTCTCTCACCTGCCAGAGGTGGAGGCCACATAGTAGATGCCTCCTGGAAATTATCCCTGCCCATGCTAACTCCTCAATTGTACCCAGTTTCAGTGCCCAGGAACATACTGGCAGCATTTAATTTACAGCTCGAGGCACACTTTCTATGACTAGGCAGTCAAGCCCAAACCATGCAATAGCAATACAGCGTGCTGGGATGGCTCTTTCTGGGAAAGAGCTGGTTTTAAATCACTGCCACTCCTCCTTGTGCAGGCAGTGCTTCAGGCCTGTCTGTGGATCTATAAATTGAAAAATCCTGTGAAAACCTTTATGTGAATTTATATTATAAAAGGAAGTTTTGCCTGAAAAGTGATTATCATTTTAAAAAGTAGGATATTTTTGAATATTGTTCATTGTATTCAGTTTTTTTCTTGATTTTTCTCTTTGTAATATAACTAAAAATGAAATGACAGAAAATAAGGAGTTAAATTTTTTCATGAATTCTTACATGCTACAGAGAAAAAAAAGTCCAGTTATATCTCTTGAGAGGATTTATATCTCACTACTTATTTTTTTAGTGATAGACTTGTATAAATTGGGACATAACACACAACTAGCATATCTTAAACCCTTCTGTAAATACAATATAATGGGCTGACTCCCACAAAAGCTAAAAATTGCTAAATAGAAAATATGAGAGCAGATACTCTACAATTATTACATAAGGAGATCTGAGCTTCCTACACTGGACGGAAATGCCAGCTTGTTTGATTTGTAGCCCAGCACAGCAAAAGGTTCTTATGCAGTTCAACAAAACTAACAAATATTTTTAACAAATTAACAAATATTTTGTTTGCCAATCTAAAGTCACCATGTGCTACTAAGATAGGAAATAGAAGTAAAATAGTATTTTTGAAAGAACTTCTATTCCCTTCGGGAATTTCAAGATTTTTCATTTCCATAATGCCTCATTTTAGCAGAGTGTTTATAAGTTCATATGTACTTGATTTTCTGTACTTTATTGTGACTATTTTACTATTGTTTCCTAGCAAGATTATTTATTGAATATTGAGCTGTTTTATATACCTAAGATATGAAGAAATAAGAAGTCCGGATAGGTGTCTAGTTAATATCCTCAGAGTGTGAATTGATTTGGCCTGACCTCTAATATGGATGTAGAAAGTTGTTCCTTTACCTGTCAGATTTAGAAATCTGTTTCAGATGTGTGGGTGAGATTCTGCTCCTCTGAAGACAGCAGTTCATCTCTAGCGAGAAGACTAATAGCATCAAAAGATGAGCAAATCAGTCTTTGATCTTGAGCTAAATTGCTTTGATCAGCCAATCTCTGGAGGGGGCATGTAGGTCCCATCAGGACAGAGGCTCTATGTGATCTCCTTAATAGTCGTTGGTGCGGCACATCCCTCATGCCTTTGGGACACAGCCTTGTGGCTCTACTCAGGTAAACTTTTGATAACATTAGCCAGTTTCCATGGAATATGACAGAGATGCTAAAGTCTCAAAGATCATCAGGGCTCTAAATCTCCTTGTAAAAATCAGTGGGTAGTTCCAGCAGAGAGGCTCAGGTGCCTCTGTGCATCCTGTTAACAGTTGCCTGGTCAGTCCAGTCATGTACCAGCCAACAGTCAGCACTTCAGACCTATGATCTCTTGCCCAACAGAGAAGTCATAAGGAAAACAGTAGAACTGATATGAAAGTGTGGTAACAGACAGAATGGATATATGTGAAGCAAAGCTTTATTGCTTTGGTTGCCCATGAGCAAGTTACTTCAATAATATTCAACACTGTCCTCTAGAGAAATATATTTTACAGTAATATTATCCCTATTCCATCTCTTCAAGACATTTTTGTTTAATGTTTATATACAGTAAATAAATATATATTTTTTTCAAACTGAGACAGACCTTGAAACATAATGTATCTTTTTATAGCATTATTCACCCACTCAGAAGAAAACAATTCACGAACATGAAGTTTAAAATACATCATAAAATTCACACTTCCTGCAGTACCAATTTAACTCAACACATCCCCTATATTAATAACTTTAACACATGGAAGTAGACCTAAAAGAATTTAAGATTGTGCAGTCCAAAAAATGTGTGTACTTAAGTCTGAGATATCAGAAATCAGATAAAATCTCTAACAGGTCTAGGAAGTAGATTTCATTAGGCAACAGGTGATAAGTAGACTTCAAACTGTTGCCAAGAAAAGAATCTGGTGTAACTACACATCCTTGTGTCAACAGGGCCCTTCTGATTCGGGCATTATTCACAGTGAGGGAAGGTAATAGGACTTTGCTTAATCTCAAATCATTCTTTTAACTCTCTAATGATTGTATGAGCTAAGAAACAGTGTATTTCCAAGCCTCTTCTCTTCTGCCAGTGCTTCTTAGTTTGTGCATGATACTGGTTATCTTGATTCTTCTGGCAGAGGAGGATAGCTTAAAAGCATTTTTCACTAATGGGAATTCCCTCATGCAATGAGGCATGAATGCTGTAGCAAGGTTGTATACCCCTTGCTGAAGGGTAAAACAGGACAGTTTTCTCATGTTTAAGTTTACTGTCTTTATCCTTCACCTTTCCAATGACATACCCTTTCTGAAGTAACAAAAATCCAATTTTAAAATCTGTTTAGCTGACCCTTGACTTCCTATGGTTGCGGACTTGCAACTCTGCACTTGTCTAGTACCTGTCTTGAAGAATACTACCAAACTGTTTCTGTGATGAAGTGATAACTATAATAGAGTGCTAAGATCTTTCCTGAAGAGCTGTCACGAGCAGCAACAAACCGGTACGTATTTGAAGGTAATTACATGTTTAACTCCTGCATAAATGTGGGGATACACACTTCAGTAGCTGGCTACTTGCAACTGACTTTATAATCAATTTGAACAAGGGCTTAATTTATCTGAACCCTAAAATCACTCTATTTCATAGTCTGTATCACATAAAAATGCTGAGAACAAAATTCTTTTTTATCTAATGAACAAAATTCAGTCAAAAGAGGAAACAGCTTCCGATGCTTGTCAAGTTGTCTCTGTCAGGTCCTAGTTTTGAAAACATTGGCTTGTAGGAAGAAACCTAGTCCATCAGCTAGCTGCTTGTCTTTGGTGTAACTGATGAGGCAAGAAATGGTCTGTTGCCTATAAGCACATAGTGGCAGAGAGATAGCTAGCAGCATGTAAATGATAACTGTAAGGATACATTCATACATGTTAGGGTTTATTAGGCTATAACATGTAAACCAGGTCATGCTCTCATTTTCAGAACCTCTGTGAAGCTGATGTTTTTGAGAGATTATTATGTATTTGGAAAATACGCTGGTTTTCTTTTCTTATTATTTTTTATAATCTCTGTGATCTTCTATACTCCGTGCAGAGCCGAAGGGAGAATACTGAACCTCAGTGTGAGAGGCTGGTTTTAAGCAATGTTTTTACTCTGGCTGATAGTGGGGAACAAAAGCAATTGGCACCAATCCTTTCCTCTAAGGCTAAGCATGACTAGTAGTTCACATTTCCTTATCTACAAGCAATTTATGACTGTTTCATTCAATATGTACTAAAATGTGTTACAAGTTATAGTAAAGATATGCTAAGGCATATTTATTATTTTTGTTCTTTTTTAACATATTATGAATACCACTTGATTTTAAAAAGGAAAACAAGAATCCTGCCAAGTCTCCAGGTACTCTCTAACACTCACGTTATATGCAGTTATGTTAATATTAAATATCACCTGCTAACTGGTACAAATCAGTTACTCGAGGTATGTATAACTAAAGAACAACCAAGTGTTGAACAAGAAGTGGATGTAGTCTATGATATGCCTCACTGGTGAAGTCATTATTTGAAAATTCTCATCAGACCAGATTTTAGAACGTGTAAAATAGCATTCTTTCCTCTTGCATATTTGGATAAAAAGTTTAAAGTATGAGACAGTCCAGTGAGTAGGTAATTACCTTTTAAGCAGGCATGATGTATGACTATTATTTAAGAACAGGTTATCATTTCTTGGCACAAATATAAACTTCTGTTCAGAGAAAGTCCAGAGAGCTAGATGAAAAAATAAAAGTGTAAAAGTACCATTATTACATTTTTTTTTTAAGAGAGGTTGCACCCAGAGTGCAGAGGGGAAGTGAACAGGCTTTGTGAATAACCACCGAAGGAAAAATGTCTCTGCACAAGTTGGCTTTTGCACCTCTCATTGTGGAAATAAGGAGAATCAGGATATCTGGATATCAAATTCCCAAACATTGAAACATGCAATGTAGTGGCGCTTAATATCTGAATTTCAAAAATTGGCATTCCTTTCTGACAAGGACTCAGACCTTAAGCATTTTATCCAGGTAGTTAATTATATGCAGAAGTTTTATCATATTTATTTTAATGCTGTATTCCACCCAGAGGCATCTTGGTGGCATATGGTGACTCATAAAATTTAGTTTAAGTGAGGAGTTGGAGTAACCTGAACAAAAGAGTATTTTGTTCTTACATACTAAAGTCAAATGCAGGTCAGATTATGCTCTCAGTTAAATTTAACTTTGAATAAGTTATAAATGTGAGATATCCCTTTCTTAAATCAGTAACATACAGTGCACTTTTTAGTTTCAGCAAGTTGTGGTGTGCTAATACATAAAAAAAAAATTTCTTTCTCTGGCTTAAATTTATGTTAGGTTAGGGCTTCTGCTAACAGAAATTGAACTTGATGCCTAAAATTTGTCTACTTCGCTTATAATTTCTCAGTCCTAGATGGAATAAAACCCAGCCATGTTTGGGGAAACCCCAGGTATCTGCTGTTTCTCTCTGTGTCCGAAGATTGAAAGAAGGGAATTCTGTAGCTGAATGGAACTGCAGTTAATGTTGGACGGAAAACTTGAAAAGAAATGGGTGATTTATGTGCTGTTCTCTAGGTTGTAAGCACGAAAATGGATATTTTAGCAATGGGGAAGAATACTGAGGCAATTGAAATCCCAGTTCTACTGCTGTGAAAGGCATCAAGTTGAGATGATGGTCCTGAATCAGCAAGATAGGCATGTTTGCTGTTTGCACACCTGTATGCACTATGCAATGCTTGGCATATTGAAGTGAATCCCTCTCCTTGCAGTTAATGTACAGGTAGGGGGAGAGAATTGCATGTTCAAGTTGAAATTTTACAAAAAGGGCTTCCAGAATAGTTTCAAAGGAGGTCACAATTTTGTTTGAACTGACCGTTACATAAAAGATGCTACTGCTTATATTTATATGCTGCATAAGTCACAACTATCAGACTGAGATAAATCAGAAAGTAGACAAATCTTCTAAATACTGAAAAAACCTCATTATTTTAAAACAACCCTGTTTGTCAAAAAGGTATATCTTTTTTGCTCCTCTTGTGGAAATTTAAATATTCATTATTATCTTCGATATGTAGAGTATTAAAATACTTAATTCCTAGAAATTTCAAGGAATTAGTTGAAGTACCTGGTGCTAATTTTGTTCACTATCTTCAAATATCGTCATTTCTACAATACATGCCATTTAAAATGTTACATTAATTTCGTACATGTTCTTTTAACTGATCAGTTTTGCCATTTTTAAAACATGAATTGCAGCAGTCGATCAGGGCAGATGAGAACATTTGGAGCTCACCACACAGAATTCAAGTTTTATGCAGAGATAGTCTGGAATATGCTTTGCAAGGAGAATACCACAAATGGTGTGGATGATGTGTGGAACCAGAATACCTGATTTTTATGTGATCCATATGGTCCTCCCTTTTTTAACAAGGTATCTATTTTTTTCATTAGTTGGATCTCTCCACTTTGCTTGGGCAAACCTTTGAAGTTCAAAGTGTGTCACTTTCTATGTGTCAGATGCATGACGAGTCGGAGAAGTGGGGGTTTTAACTTCAAAGATCATTCCAAGGAAAGACCGGTTGGGGCAGAATAACAGAAATCCAGAAGATACAGCTCAGTCTCCCCAAGGGAGACAGAAAACTTTTCCAAGGGAGAGTTCTCTTTCAGCTCTTTTTGATCTGTGGGCAGAGAAATTGTATCCAAAGAAATATCAGTGAAAACAAAGATTCAGACAACAACTTATGGTAAATGATACTGTTTAAAGTGTAATTTTAGACAGCCTATCAAACTTTTCAGATTCTGTAGTTCTTATGTATACGCAACTACTCATAAAATAAGACGAAATATTATATGAAAAACCATAAGACTAAATCCTGTTATTTGGGAAATGCATTTTTCTTGTTTTTTTTTTTTTTCATTGGCATGTATTAATCTTATTCCTAGAGCATGATCTTTGAAGTGTTACATAAAATGTAATCATTACTGAACAACAAATAAATAAAGACTGAGTATGAACTCACAAACATAACTAGATAGAGACCATTTCTACCAAAATGCTTATTCTTGATCTTCATCTCTGTGAGCAAATTGATCTGACTGTAGGGGTCTGTAAAATGATTTGAGATTGCCAAACTCATTTAATGTGTTTGATCTACAGGCCAAGAAGTTAGTGAACATAATTTTCTTCTAAACTTTCCGTTACATTTTCCCCCAAAGTTGTACCTAAGAAGGTTGTAATGAGCTTCTAAAATGCAAACCATGGCGATACCTACTTTTTTTTTTCTTCTAACCATACCAACAGCAGGGTAAGGTTAAAGTGCCAATGGGAAGAACGATCACTGAATTTCAATTTAGTGATTTCAATAGATAATGTCTTCTAAATTCATTTTATGGATTTTTAAAATATCTTCATATTAATAAGAATGCCTCATCAAGTACCCTTGCTTACATGAGCTGACATGTAAACTTCATGCAGCCTGGTCTAGATTCTCAGCTTGCATATTTTGGATCAGTGTCACTGTCCACAAGGCCATTTGTACAGATTGAACTAAGCATTAAGCTGCTGTTTGCTCAGACACATCTAATTTGCACCTTGTTTATCCTCTTTTTTTTTTTTTTTAATCTACCACTTGGAAATGAAGACCCAAGTCAGTGAGTGATTTGCTTTTGGTTGTTGAATGCGTGGGATTCAATGTTTTTCTTAATTGTATGTATGTCAGCTGTTGGTCCTCATTCACTTGTGCTACAGTCGTACTTTGGCTTAGGCATGTTTAACTCATGAGGATTGTCAGAGCCCCAGTCTGTGACTGAGCTGAGTATGATGATTCTGCATACGTGGTGAGAGCAGCACCTGCAAATGTACAGGTATATCAAAATTCTAAGAACACTGTGCTGAGATTTGTTGACTTTCGAACAGTCTGTTTCAATAACAGTGAAATATCAGTATAGAGTTTAAAATGAAGATAATAAAAAATGCCCTAATTTCTGATTGTAATTGATGATGGATAATAAGAGGACAGTTTGAGTTTCAGATCAAGGCTTAGGTATAAGTTTGTATTCGGTCAAGTATTTCCTCTATTTTATCAGATCCTAAGCCATTTTGATAGCTTAGGTTTCTGTTTTCCTTTTTGCTTCTTTAACTACACCAATGCTGCTCTCAGAAATAGCCTCTAGAGTAATATGGCTTTCAGCCACCTTCTGTGCTTCTGCTCCTGTCAGGGTTTCCTGAGCCAATCCTGAAGTGTATTAACCTTGCAGGTGTGTTTGGGTATGTGGGGTCCTTCAGTGCTTTGGGGGTTGCCTCTTGCTTGAGTTTGTCTGTACAGTCTTGCAATCTATATGGCATATGCATATCTCCAAAGTGGCCTAAGGATTTCTTTTAGCATATGTTAAATTGTGTGAATAACCGATGTATTGCCAGCCTGGGAAATAACAAGTTCCAGAGCACTTGATTAGATATGTTCACCTGCAATGTATAGATCAGAAACCAATAGTTACTGACCAGGAATCTTGGAGCATTTTAATTAAGTGTTAGCCATGGGCTGCTATTTCAGGACAGATTCTACTCTACTGCATGTGTGTTCCGTTAATTAACGATCTCAAAGACTATGACAGCACGATGCTTCTAGATCAAGGATCTCTCTGTCCAAATAGTAGAGATGCAGCTCAAGAAACAGTGGTTGGATGTTAACAAACATTGCAGTAGCTTATTGTATATTATCACTAAGTTGCTAAGCCAGCTTTGCATTTGAACAACAGAAAGGGGCACAACCTGCACCTGAGTTTTTCGGGTGGTTGTTGTAGTCTGATATACTGAATAATGTATATACATAGTAATAATATATGCATTTAGAATTAAAGGAATACCGGTTTTGAAAAAGCAAATTCACAAGTTTTAATTGTGTAACACAATTTTTTTAATAAGATTTATAGAAACATAATGAGTCAACTTTTGTTTTGGAGGCATTTATTTCTGCAGCAATTCAACAGCTTTGATTTTTCTGTGGATAAGAGAAACTGTTTCTAAATATAAAACCACTGCAAATATTCTCGTCTTACTGAACTTATTATAGCTACGTTCTTATTGTTGTTACCAGCCTTGATTTCTCATTTCTTTCAAGAGTTAAAAATAATGAAAATGTGTACACACAGTTGAGGTAAGACTTTGATGAAAATGGCATAAGGATGAACTCAGTCCCATGATACGTCTGGATTCAGTGTAAGCCTTTGGGGTTATATTTATTTCATGATTGCTCTGTCATGAAATATTTTTGAGATATTAACTGTATGTTGTAGTAGTTTTCATTGTGCTCTAATTGTGTGTGTATAAAATCCTCACCCCTTCCTTGATGTAGTCTGGTAAAAGAGCATCTTAAAATGTATCTTAAGACATATAAAAATATGTCCTATGCTCAGGACACCAATATTAATTTTAAATACAATAAGCTCAAATAATTATTTTCCTGTTGATCAACACTAATAAGAATAACAGAAAAAGGAGAAGTGTGAACAGAGTTACTGACATGTCTCAGAGGTGTTTGGGTTTGCCTAAGCGTGTGTGCACTATCTTTGCTGTGAGATTACTTGGGGAATATTTAAAAAAAATACATCCTTTTCTTGGTACAAAATCATATATTTTGTTAAAATGATTTTGTATTGCAGCTCAGCAGAATCTAAAGCTAGAATACTGTTGCTCTGGATGGCACTCAGACTTAAGAGTTAGGAAGTTTGAGGGGTTTATTGGAACAGCTGGCAAATCAGCAGGAAAATGCTGATTTTGAAAAACTATTATTTTTCCAGAGAATCAGATCTATTAAGCAACGTTATTATGGATGAAGACAAAAAAACGCATTAAAATAATGTTAAGTGTGAAGCAAAAATTTGAGAAAATCGACAATTTTGACTGGCCTGAGACAGAGGAGTGCTGCCTTCTAACAGATCATGCATGGTGAATTACTGCAGGTCAAGAACCCTTATGGTCTTTGTAAATATGCTGCAATACTGTTTTTATTTGAACAACTTTGATAGAGTTCATTCAGAAAATATATCTCCACTTTACATTGTTTCAGAATGAGTTTTAAAATTCCAAAGTAAAATCTTAAGCTCTCCTATCAAAACCTATAGATGTTTTTGGAAAACCACACGTACCTAACATTTAAGCTGGAGTTTTCTCAGGAAAAGAATCAAATGCGCATTTCTGGGAACTGGCTTAACCAACAAAACACATAGGCTGTTCTAGACAGGAGCACACCCACTCTTACTCTGTAGAATCTCCCTCCATTTTCAGTTTAGGATTTAAGAATCACTGGATCTAAAAGAGGGTGTTCATGTGTCACACTAAGCTTCCTGGTTGGGATGAGTGCCTGTGACCATCTTAAAAAAATAAATATTCTCCCCTCATCCTCTCTCAACTTTACATAGGAAAAACTTATTTTAATATAGCAACATTCAATATGAAGGATATTGGGAAAAAGAATTGAAGGAAAAATGAAAAAACTTCACTCGTGATCATTTCAAACCTGCACGTGTGAGTGTGTGAGCACATACGTGTGATAACAAGTATCACAGCTGCTGGTTTGGCATGAGGAGAACCTGCCCTGCGGCAAGAGGGAGCGCGGAGACTCTCCTTCTCCCTCCCGCCGGTCTTTTCTCTCCTGCTCCTAGGCACAGTGTACCTTGTTGATGAGCTCAGGGACAGATCCTGTGCTACTCGTAGCAGCAGCGATGGTGACTGTTTATTGTGCATGAGAGGCAAATGGAGAAAGACTTTTGCAGCATATTCCTTGGCAAAATATTCCATGAGTTCTTGTCACAGGTGGTAAATGAGGTTACTGCATTTTAGAGTATCACTTCTTGAAATCTTTTAAAAATGAATTTTGCATATATTGCTTCCTAATGAATTCATGTATGTGTTAGGAAGCAATGAATAGCACATGAATGGTAATTAATAGCATTTTTTTAGGTCAAATTAGTTGATTTTGGACAAGGACTGTTCTTATTTTTTATAACAGTATAGCTAGTTTCCCATCATTTTGACTGTAAATTTGAGTGTGTGCTGTAATAGCATACAAGGGTCCTTTTTCAACATGCATTGAAATCCTGTTGCCATTTAAAACTGAATCCCCATAGAGTTTGTTTGAAATTGTTTTACTCTGATAATGGCTTTATTAATGTGGTCTCAGTGGACTTGAAATGAGATTGTTTGACCATTGTAATGTGGTTTTCAGAGGCTTGCAGTAAAATAATTTTCTCCTATAATGTGGTTTCCATTAACTTGTACTAAAATCATTTCCCTATGGTAATGGGGTCCTCATGGATATTCACTTCAAGTGTTTTGCCCTCAAAATGGCACCATGGGCACTCTTGTGGTAAAGGACTCAGTGTAGTGACTTAGTGTGGCTGCTCCTAAATCTGCTGTGTCAGACACGGCCTCTGATATGAAGGTAATATTCAGCACCACAATTTTTCTAGTTTCAAATGCATTTTTTATAACTGCCTTGTGATTTCCCCCTTTTTTTTCAGTTTGACACAATCAGGACAGTTCTGACTTAAGGAGTTTCCATCCAAATGTTTTGCATGTTCAGCTGCTCCTGACTCTCCAGAAAGAGCTACAAGGGGCTTAGAGTTTCAGCTAATTCTCAAAAAGCAGTCATTTCCAGGTCAGGAGTGTTCCAGGACAGTTCTGAAGCAATATAGAACTGTCCTGGAACGCTCCTGCAGTATAGAGCAGTGCTGGGCTACTGGAATTTGTAAGGAAATGTTGTTGCTCTACAAGGGCATTATGCACTAACGGATAATGGTTGGAAATAACTGTATTCTTTCTTGTTCATACACAAACTGCGTATCAGGACCAAGAGAATGGGACTAGAAATGAGATATACCAGTTCTATTCCAGCTAGGTATTCTCTCACTCTGGGAAAATTTTGTTCCTTTCCTTGTTTACACTGGAAAATTCCAATAGATAAGTAGTGTTTTTCATCTCTCAATATATAGAAAGAATATGACTACTTATTTTTCCCTTCGTTCATTATCAGATATTTTCCATATCCATCTCACAGACAGCAAAATGAATATCTTCTAGTTCTCCTGGTGGCATTTGGGGAGAGTTATCTTGTGAAAGTTCATTTCTAATGAATGATTTTCCCTCAATCAAAGCTAGAAGCCAAGTGAAATTATCCGATCCATAGGATTATTTGGGAGGTCATGATACTGTTCCTCCCATTCAGTGATCACAAGGGTTTTCATGATCGTCAGTCTGGTGCCTTTTCTAAATAACAGATTTGCACAAAAAGTAGTATAATGTTTCCCAGACATTTAAATTTATGAGAATTGCGCACAGTCCAACTTATAATTAAAGGTAGATTCAACAAGATATCCAGAATTCCCACGATACTGGGCACTCTGCACCATTCCTAAACACCCTATTCAAGTTGGCTATTCTAACTGGCTGCAAAACAAGGGGAAAGTCAAAGCCATATTTGCATGGCTTGGGTTTCTAAGTGGCAAATAAAACTTACTTTGAGTCCTGAAATTGTAGTATGATTCTATTTCTGTAAGTAAAATTTTCTTAAACATTTTAGGAATGGGCCTGCAAGTAAAACAGACTGGTTGCAAAGGTTTTCTACAGCAACAGCATTTCTGATAGAAATTAGAACCCAATAGTCATTGAGTTCTTGTGTAACTAGAAAAAGCTGATTTATTTATTTCTTTTTATATGCAGAAATCCTGCAATGAAGAAAGGAGAAAAGGCTGAGTTTAGAAGCTGATGGTCTGAAGAGAGAAATCTTCTTTGCTCTTAAGAAGATTTCTGTAAATCTCTGTAAGCAAATGGAATATGGCATCTAGATGTCTGAACTGGTGATGAGACTTTTTATGATTGTAATGTAAATGATACTGTGCTTGTTTTTGATTGCAGTTAGACTATTTTCTTGTTGGTAGGAAGATGAAAAGGAGTAGGCAGGGTCTTCTTGGAATTAGATGCACAGAGAACTTCAGTTTTGACAAATGTGAAGTTTAGTGCTGGTTATGATATTAAATTAATGAGTTGTTTAAATGGATGTTTCATTAGTGACTCAATCTTGCACTCGCATCCGGTAGAGCATAATTCTGGGTGGGTAGATGAAAATAAGTTTCCTGCCCCTTTATATTCATGAGTTGAAAAACATTTCAGTGATGTTGCAGATCTGTCTAGAAGGAACTTAAATAAGCTCTTTAAAGCTTCATTACCATGCACAATAAATGAACAAACTAGTAGGAGGAGCCTACTTATGCTTATAGGGGGGTGATTTTTGTTGTTAACTGTGGTAAAGGATCCTCTTTCAAGTTTTTGTTAATGCAGAA
>JAWLRI010000918.1:2056094-2066595 GCA_034781795.1 Crypturellus tataupa | reverse complement strand
CACACAGAAGAAGCTCGATGAAGTGCCGAGGATAACTAAGGGCAGAGAGCTTAAATGTTAGAGGTGATTGTCCAGCTTTTAAGGCCAGGGTACATTAAGTAAGTTAATGTGGCTATCTGAGGACACAGAGCATGCCCAGTCAGTGGCAATAGCTTTTTAAGGACTCAGAGCATGCTTTTGTGCACAGCTCCTTATGCCACATAATCCTTAAAGATGCCATTTTATGCCATCTGGCTTTTGTTGTTATTCCCAGTCAGCACTTCTAGATTGTTTTTTTTTTCCACTGTGAAACATATTTCCCTTTCATTTCAGAGTTATTTTTTATTTTGCTCAAAGCTTATCCTGCATACCAATAAATCAAACCATATTTGAGTGTATTGAAGCATTTCTCCTCTTCTAGCGGCTTTCATAGACCAACTTAACGGTCATGTAGTCACCTTTCCCATGCTTGCCAAGTGACTTCTGGATGTGTCCAGTGACCACTGACCTCTGAAAGAGTAGTGCATGTAACATGCATCTGCTATGGCAGTGGAGCCCATAATTCTCCCTTTGCCATTTTGCTCTGAATTTCTCAGTTTTGCTTTCTCATTTTCACAGTCTGTGCATGTGTGCTCCTGAATTGTACTTTATGTCCCCTCCTAATTGGGCCAGGAATGATGGGGATCCAAGCTAACAGGATGGAGGTACTTGGCCATAATCGCCTCTTGGTTGGAGCTGCTAAAGGAAGTGTGTCAGGGTGTATAATCTAACAGAATATGGTGATTTTCTATTTTGGTGTCTAAGTGGAAGCTTTCAGCTCTAAAATGGGGAGTGCAGCTCTTCTGCAGTCTGTCTGTGTGTGTCCTAGGAGTCACACAGTGGCCAGTGACCAGAGCCACTGAGGAGCACTGTCCTGCAGGGCTACAGATACAGAGCAGTGGGATAAGGTAACACTCACACCCAGTATTACCCATTTTGATCAAATCAGGTTTGGTAAGAAGCTTTTGTACCAGCAGTCCAAACCAGAGGCCTCCATATACGGAAAGAAGACTTAAATTAAAATATGTCTTGAGTGTGTATCTGCTTGTCAGTGCCCCATATAGGCAGTCTCTTACTTTTGAGTTTGTGTCTTCACACAAGGGTCAGGAAGCTCAACTCGAGTTTTCTCCTGACTGGATCATTGGCTGCTGCTCCTTGTGTGATACAGCTGTTCATAAAAAAAAAAAAAAAAAAAAAAGGACTGAAATGGAAAGCACTATTAAACATTATTGATCTACCTCATTTTTGTGCTCGGTAACTTCTTAGTAAACAAGCAGAAAGCCATGCAAAATGGGAGAGCACAGGTGGGTGTGAATAGGGTTTGTGCTACACAGGCACAAAGTGGCAGGAAGAAAAGTGATTTTTCTTTGCGATGCAGTGTATCAGGGGGTGAATGGACCACTCTGTGCCTGTATGGTGATGAGCTTCTCTGCCTTCTGTTTAATTGGAATCTGCTAATTGAGGCAAGAGATGCTATTGCTGGGTACAACTCACAAAAGATATTTTATTTAAGCTTAGATATGTACCAAGGGAGAAAACCTCATTCATACTCTTTCACCCTGTGCTCCAGTTGCTTAGTGACACGATATCCCTTTGTCCCCAGATGAGACTAGTGTGGGGTTGGAGGCTGGATCCGTAGTCTCTTCCCTGGCCATACAGAGCAGCTGCGGCAGGAGGGCTGACCTGGTCGTGGCCACTAGCCCTGCGAGTCAGCAAGTAGCCAGGAGGAGAGCGCAGAGCGCTTGCTGCCCGAGGAAGGCTCTGACTGACAGTGAGCGGAAGAGAACTTACATTTTAAAATTTGAATTTAGAGGTGGCTGAAATTCTTCTAAACTGTTGCTGCTAATAACCTGATTCCTCTTTACTTTTGCTATTTCTAGTATATGCAGTTTTCTAGGCCATATAAATATTAAAACTGATACCTGTAAGAATTAGCAAGAATTTTTTCTGCCCTTGATAGATAACCTTACTAAGGATAGTAGATATAATAATATCCTGCATTGTTTTATTATGTTTCCTTTGATGGGGATGGATTGTTGCTGTGGATTTTGACAGTGTTCTAAAGAGGCAGAAATCAGACACAGGTGAAGAGAGGGCGCAAAAAAGTGATGGTCTGAGCTGCATCTCTGTGAATCAGCTGTCCTAACACATGGCTGGGGGAATAGGGGGAATGCGCGCCCCGTGAAGAAGGACAGCCTGTGGATAATCTCCATTCTAACAGCTATTTGGGAGATGTTTAGTAGCCGGTGAAGAGGAGCATGCTGTGATCTGTGCCAGTCAAGACCCAGTCAGCTAACCCAGTTTTGGGTTACTTTTTGCCTGCAGAAAATGCTTGTAAAAAGATCTGCTGATCAGAAATTATTTAACAGAGAACGATTTTAATTATCCATTAAATGGGAGAACTATGCAAGTTTCTTGAAAACATTTTTTTTTTTGCAAACAGAAACAGAAATTAGGCCTAGATTTTCAACCCTAGTGGGACTCTAAAACTAAGGTCCTATATCCATATCTAGGTGTCATCTTGAATAACTTCACCTCTCACTGTGCTTAGCACCTAATATCTCTTTGATTTGCATTCCAGAAAATCAAGGTCAAAGCTAAGCCTGAATTTCTTTCACCTTTTGCAGTGTTTACTACAGCAGATATACCATTGTCGTTTGAGGTATTGGGGCTCCATAGCTAAAGCTGCGGAGGACAAAGTTTCATCATTTAAGATCTGCTTTTTAGTCCTTGCTAAGATACATTTTTATACTGGTATTTAACTAAGAGGTAATCAGGTATCACTTGTTCTTTAGGTTGATTTCATTATGTGGGATTAACAAGAATACGAATCAAGCCATTAAAAGATTGTAGAAGGGTTGCAGTAAGAGCTGTGTAAATCAGTTTGAATTTCTAAATGCCATTACCCCTTGGCACATAGGCCAGAGCTTATTTACCCTTGTTCCATGTGTCCGGTCGGGACTGACTGAGGGCTGTGTTGTGGGCAGAGGAGCAGGTGTCTTCCTTCCTACTTTCTGCTTGTGAGGGGGAAAGGAAGAAGTTGTATGCTTCAAGGCTTAAGTTAATGTAAAATAAATCAAACCTGAGGTGATGTTTTTAAAAGAGAAAGCTGGCAGTTGCAGAGAGAAGGTGTGAGGCCTGGAAACATATTTGTCTTTTTTAAATGCTCACTTTCAAGCAAGTCTGTTTTCTAGCCCAGTTTGTATCAGAAGGGATCATTTTTTCCCCATTTCCCTGTTCTACTTTTGTGCTGGTATTGTCTGAATCCCAAAGTGAACTGCAATACATCATCCTGCTTCAACATCTACTAGTGCCCCCTCTCTAATCTGCCCAGATCCCCAAAGCCTTTCCCACCTGCTATAGCACCAAATGCTCATTATAGTACACAGCTACACCCTTCGCTGTCCTTTCTCCCAGGCTCTCAAGGTTAACATGGAACAATGACTGTTATTAAACAGGGGTTTTAACAATAAAAAGGCAGCTGAAGATGGGGAAGGGAGAAGGGAGGAATTGGGTACATGCCAGCTTTGCTGGCAGCAAAGATCGGCTAGAAAGCTGTGACCAATTTTCCAGTCAAAACATGACTCACTGAGCAGAGATGCACCCAAAATAAATAGCTTCCCTGTTCTGTGTCCAGCAGAAGCAGGAACCCCACCCTCCTGCAGTTTCGCGTCAGGGTACTGCGGGTACTGCTTGGAGTGGCTTGGTGGAGTGCTGCGGATAAAAATGGCAATTTTGAAGGAGCTGGCAGCTCTGGGGGTTTTGTTTATTACTTGGCAAACTGAGGTTTGTAAGCAATTGAAAGCCCTTTCTTTTTCCTCTTCCCTGTTCTGGTCCTCCCCTCCCAGCTTCAAACTACCAACCTGTTCCTCCTGCTTGTATCACCAGCACCTCTGACAGTGGAAAGGCTGGCACACAGGTGAAAACAGGCAGGCTGGTGAGAGGGGCAGCTGGGTAGGCACTGCTCCCAACCCCATCTCCTTCCTGGGTGCTGGGGACTGCCATGGGGCCAGCTGGAGAGTTGGCCTGGACGCTGCATCCCCTTGCTTTGGTCATGTTCTCTCTCTAGATCACTGGAGTGAGGTGTTCACGGACTTGCTGGAAGCTCTGGGGAGTTGCGTTTTTCTATTAATATTCCTGTAAATAAATGAAGGAAACTCTTCTTTGATAGTGTCTTTTGACCCTTGCAGTCCAGTGCACAGCCATACATTAGAATGATTTCAAATTTGCTTTGTGATGTCCAAGTAGATGGTACGTTTCCATGCAAATTCCTAAGACCTGATCCTGGCCTCTGTTTCTATTCTGTCCTGCCATATACATTCCCATTTCCAGACAGCTGTGCATGTAGCAGCCTCCCCTTTTTGCCTGAATATACAGCACACTGCCATATTGCGCAGAACAAGATTTTGGAGCCTACATGTCATGCTAAAGAGCTGAACTGCACCTGGGCATGTGCAGTGGCAGGCAGAGGGATTTGGAAGGGATGGCTCATGTTAGTGGTAGTTATTGCTGTCATGTGTTAGGCATTCCAGTCGAATGTCAGCATTCCTGGATTATGGCTGGATGGATGAAACCATGTTTCTTCTTTACATCTTCAATTTTGATTCCCTATCCTTTTAGCAAACTACTTAAGCTGCATATATGTTGGGTTTAAGCACATCATTGATTCACTCATTCCACCAAACAAGAACAGTTTCTTAGAGAAAGACTTAAAAATCCATTTTTATCTGGACCTATATTAACAAAGCTCCACTTAATGCAAATGCACAAAAAAATCATACTTCTGTGTCAGTGAAGCATGGCTGGTACTCACTTCCTCCTAAGTGTAATCATGACAGGAGTCTCAGTTACTGTGTACCTTTGGAGACATTTTCTTTTATTTTTTGGGTGTATACAATTATTTTTTTGGAACATACACTGCTTCATCTTGTTTTAGAATTACAGGATAAAAGAGAAAAATGTGCAGGCACTCCCCCTCCCTTCCTCTCTCTCTTCCTGTGTGTAAATATGTATACGTATGTATATAAAATATATCTATAATGCCATGAAGGTTAGAGCCTATGCCTGTCAATTAAAAAAAAGGAGGGAAAAAACAAAGTTCTGTAAAGGAAAAAACAGACTGATCTGCTAACAGTTGTGGGTGGCTATGCTTCAGAGATCCCATGAACCTCCTTCAGCTGCATGAGGTTTCACTGCAGTTCAGGATGGGTGATGAGATGTTTCGATATGTACTTCCTTTCCGTTATTGTCCGTTGGTTCTGCTGAGAAGGCCCCCATTTCCACTTTCCACCCGCAGAGCTGTTTCCTGGCTTGAATAAGACTGATGGAACAGAGTCTACAGGAATCCGCCCCCCCTTACCCTGATGACAAACGCAGATCCTCTGTGACAGATTCTAAGCCTTGCTCAGAGAGGTGAATGCAATGAAAGAAAAACTACCAGTAACTACTGAGTGCAAAGAATTTGGATAGATTTCCTAAATTTGCAATCATCTCTCTTCAAAAACAATCAATTAAACAAGCAAGTATACTTTAAATAGCACTAAGGAGGTGATACAAACCAAAATAGCCCAAGAAATGCAAAATTATGGTAATTATGGATGACCTTGACACACTGCCCTTTAATCACATCATCTGGTCTCCTCCCTCTACCAAAACTAGGGGTTAAGATTAGAGTGACCCTTCACTTTGAAAGTCTTGGATTTAAACCTACTTCTGTTTGAACTGCGCTTTTATGTTACTCAAACATCTTGGGACAACGACCCAATGCCTATGCCCAGAAGTCATCCCTAAAGCTCAGTGTCTTCATTTACCCACACAGTCAGTGTACTGGGTGTGCAAAACTGACTTTCACTAACCTGGACAAGCTACTACATTGACACATTCACATATTCCAATGAATGCCTGTGTGTCCTTGTATTTCTGTTGGAGTAGTGTCAGCACAGAGGTTTGAACCATATAGACATTATATCAGCTCTTGGTGATCCCTCTGTATCTGTGGAAGAACATACTTAGTACTTAATTACACATGCATTCCTGCAAGCTTCAGAAAAAGTACATTATTTGAAAATGTGAATAGCCATAAATAGATACTGTGGGAGTTATCCAAGCCCCTTGGATATATACATTATGGTTCTGTCTAATGACACGATTGAATTTCTTTTGTTCATATGACTTCCACTTCGCTTAGTAGATTGGAGGAATGATGTTTAGTTAGTGATCAGTCTTTCAAATTTTTTTTTTCCTGATTCCATGTATACTTAGGCCTCCTTTGTCTCTCACGGTTCAGAGTTGTGCTGCTTCACCACCCACTCTCTGACTGTGCCAATAAGGGAAGCGAGTTCCTGTAAACAGTAGCTTCCTCTAGTTTGCTACGGTGTAGACTTGCCTGCCTGTACCCCAAGCTCACTCCTCCTGCTCCATTTCTATCGCAGTCCAGGGTCTTCCCACTCTCCTTTTCCAAATGTCATTTTTTCATTACCCAGTCAGTCACAGTTTCCACTGCAAAAACCCAACCACTCTTCTCACTGCCATCTGGCCGTGCACTAAAGTAAAAGTCTTTAAAATTCCACTTGCACTGGCTCTATAAACCTTGTTAGACTCTCATTACTTACTGGAAATTTGAGCAGAAATCCTCATTATTCATCCCTATAGAGCTTTATAATGTGCTAATCGCATCAAGCTTGCTTTTAGGCACAGATCTAGAACCTTGAAGGAAACAAGACATAGCAGCAATTGCCATTATTTCTTTATTATTAGCTCCTGAGGGTCAGCCTGGTGGTATTTTTCCTAGCTTAGTAGATGAACTGTATTCTGTGAGTATTGTCCAGGTTGCCTTGCTGTTGTTGTATTGACATCAGTCATGATAACAGTCAAACTCCTCACAGAGGTGTTACTTGACTGAAGCAAGGTTGAGGAAATCTACCCTTATATTTATGCAGTACGGTGCAAAAAGTGTCTGAAAAAATGTAATATTTATCTTGTTTAGTTTTATGGTATTTTTGTCAGACTCACAAGCAGGCCTTTTGGCACTCAGTGTTATTGGAAATTTCCCAAACACATGTAACAAAAACTCAGTCAGTTTAATACAATTATCAGCTTTTTCTCAGTCTATGTTGAGTCTGTGTTTGTCTAATGTCTGGGTAGATATTTTCTACTTATTAAAATCAACAAATCGGCTACTTTGAAGATAAAGACACATTTCATGTAAAGTCTACGGTATATTGCACTCTAAAGCTGCAGTCTGTCCATTACAGCAGAACAGGGAATGAAATTGATAGTTAGCATGCCTTCATCAAACAATTTCCAAAATCCACTTCTAAAGAAGTATCCAGAGGAGCTATGTGTCTTTCTATTTTTTACCAGGATAAAGCATGTATCTAGGAACTTTATTGTGTTCTTATGTATAAATAGACTGCATAAATAGCATGTGCAGTGCTCGCATATTCCTGGCTTCACAGGAGATGAATTTAGATTTCTTAGGTAGAATGTTTACTCTTGTAATTTTATGTTAGTCACTAGAAATTGTTGGTTCTCTGTTTATCTTTGCATCTTACAACATCTCCGCCTTTATTACTCGTTTCCCCCGTAAATATTTGAGTTGTCATTGTCTTGTATAATATTTTATTTTTCTCCCTGACAAATTATTATTTTACTCCAAGTACATTTCCACTTGTCCAAGAAAATCTAGGTTTCTAGGAACATATTTAGAGTGTCTGTAACCTTAATTGGTTTTCTTGGCGTTGTATCTGTGCTGCAAGTGGAAGCGAAGGAGCACCAAGACTTGCTTGTGAATATCAAAGCTGTGGTATTGGTAATATCATGGAAGTCGCACAAATGGTCAATTTACTTTCTAAGTCTTGAGATAAGTAGATTATAGTGTCTTCTATGCTTTCTAGCCCAGTTCCCATTTTTAACTTCAGAAAAGCTCGGGTATCTTGAAAATATGAGGAGACCAAACTCTAACTTTTGAAAGAATTATTCTGCCTCCTTTTCAGCAGCTTCTCTGTTAACACACTGTACATCTTTCTTCTTTTTGACTTTATTTTTGCCCTCTCTCTCTCTCTGTCTTTCAGCTTGTCCTTTTCCTTCCTTTTGATTTTATGCTCAAACCTTTTTCTTTTTCTTCTCGGTGAATTTAGGCCTGGCCTTTCCCCACTTCTTAGCTTAGGGCTTAGTCTTTTTCTTCCCTTTGGCACTAGACATAGCCTTTCTGTTTCTCTCTTTCTTTATCTTGTTTGACTTTGTATCTCTGACTTTCCACATTTTCTAATTCAGGTTTTTTCCTGAGGGGATGGTTCAAATGGCTGCATTCCTTAAACAGATAGGTCATCATTTCCTGCATCACCAAGTCTGAAACTCTTCGGACAACCTTTGCTAGCCAGGCTTTCTCCCTCACCTTTGTTGCGGTGAGGTGTGTGTCTGTGACCCCCTTGCACCAGAGCTTTGCCGGCGCTCTCCCCAAGCTGATCCAAAGGGCTCTGAGCTGTTGGAGGCAGCCCCTGGCATGGGCAGTACTTCAGTGCAAGCTCTCATTGCCAGTGCTGTTCCTGGCCTTATGCGTCACTTAAGATGGCATCTTTCACTGCACTGCAGAGACTGGTCTGGGATTCAAAATACTCTTGGGCTCAGGGGCAGCCCTTGGAGGGTGACTGTTAACTGGGCTTCCCCAGTTTTCCCCTTTTGTGCCTGATATGCGGAGATTATTGACCCTTACGGCTAGTCACTCTGGCCCCTTCGCTGCTGCTCTGACAGCCCTGCCGAGGCCAGGGAGGTTCACAGCTTGCTTCTTAGTGTGTCACTCAATGTGCTGATCCTCACACCTCTAGGTTATGCTCTGTGTGTTGTGCAGCCTCTGGCAGTGAATGGCTGATTTCTCGGTGTCCAGCAAGGATCCTTCCAATCTGGAAGTCACTTCTGCCTCACAACCTGTAGCACTCCTCAGCACATTTACTTAGTAGTTCCTCCAAACAAAATATATGATTGCACAAAAAAAGATTTGTTTTGGCCAGGTTGTTTATAGATTATGGGAAATATTAACTCTGTTCTCCTTGAAAACTAATGCCTGTTCCTTTACAAGTTTCGCGTTTCCTATATTCTTCTCTTGTGCTTCGCTGACTTTAAACCAGCTTTGTCTCTGTGCTGATGCGGCACTGGCTGTGTCACAGTCAGATGCAGGCGGCACCTTGGCCTCCTTCATGCAGCTGCTGCAGTTCTGACTGACAGGCCTGTCAGTCTGAAGTTTCCTTCTAGCTTGGGTTGTTTTACTTGGGTACGTTCCAGTGCTCAAACTGCCCATCTCATGGCCACACTTTATACAAAAAATGCCCTCGTAGCTCTATCCAGAGACATGTCTCTCTTTATCTCTTTCCCTTTAATTTTTGTCTTGGTAGCATAGCCAGTTGCAGGCCTTCTCCTGTGTTTCACAGGAGAGGAAGTAACTCACTGCTCCACTGTGCAGAGAGTTTCACTCGTTCTTTTTTCATTCCTTCCCCTTTGCTTCTGTCTCCCCTGGAGCAGATCCATTTCATTCTCTGACTGTGTCTTGTTAAAAAGACAGGAGCCAGAAGATGAGGGCAACATTTATTAAGGGTCATAAAATCACAACCTACCACATGTTATAAAGGAAGCAGAAATACCTTAACATGCAAAAGTCCAGGTTTTGGTTAGGGCTCTAATCCTGAGACAATACAGTTGCTGTCTTGATAAAAGTGATTAAAACTGATGTGCAATAGATAGTGATGGTCATAAATCCATAGCTATGTTGAAAGGAAGTTGTGGCTGAAAAACTAAGTGTCTGGTTGGAATTACGATGTACAAAGGAATGGAAAAACACTTATGAGTCTGTGAGAACTAATGCTATGCAAATTAATTCAATTCAACATTAACTTCATGCAGATCCATCTGATCCATCCGCATCCATCTGTTATAGGATTTTTTGAGGTGCAGTATCTGTTCCCGATTGCTGAAGGAGACCCCATGACTTTAGTTATGTTGACCAAACTCTTTAGGATATGGAAAGGATGATGTCACTAGCCTCACTAGCGTGCTGGTACCACTTCTGTTCTCCTGGTTGTGGAGTCACAGTATTGTGTAAAAGTTCTGATTAGCCTGTGTCTTCACGAAACATCTCTCCTGTGGATATTTAACTCAATTCCTTGAGTTTGTTTTGTCTATACAATTTCCTTTAGAGATACAAAAGTCTTCCATGCGATTTTGCGTGGTCTGTGCCAAAACAGATTGTCAGTGTAAACCTTAGCCTGTTTCTCCACTGAGAAGATAATTTTTCACATGCAAATAGATCTTCTTGTGTTCATTTTAAAATATACTTTATAATTATTTTTGCTCTATCACACTTTCCGCCAAAATCAAAAGCAAGGAAATGAAGAACAACCAGTGAGAAAAATGTTTAATTGAATGTAATAATTTGTTGGAAACTTCTTGCTGACCCAAGGAATTGGGAGGGGATCAAAGACGCAGACTCCAT
>JAWLRI010000918.1:2030925-2055994 GCA_034781795.1 Crypturellus tataupa | reverse complement strand
TTTTGCAAACAGAAACAGAAATTAGGCCTAGATTTTCAACCCTAGAGGGACTCTAAAACTAAGGTCCTATATCCATATCTAGGTGTCTGCTTGAATAACTTCACTTCTCACTGTGCTTAGCACCTAGTAACTCAATTTGATTTGCATTCCAGAAAATCAAGGTCAAAGCTAAGCCTGAATTTCTTTCATTTTTTTGCAGTGTTTACTACAGCAGATACACTGTTGCCATTTGAGGTTTTGGAGCTCCATAGCTAAAGCTGTGGAGGACCAAGTTTCATCATTTAAGATCTGCTTTTTATAAGCCTTTGCTAAGATACATTTTTATACTGGTATTTAACTAGGAGGTAATCACTTGTTCATTAGATTGACTACATTATATGGGACTAACAAGAATACGAACCAAGCCATTAAAAGATTGTAGAAGGGTTGCAGTGAACTGTGTAAATCAGTTTGAATTTCCAAGTGCCCTTACCCTCAGCATATAGGCCAGCGCTTATTTACCCTTGTTCCATGTGTCCAGACGGGGCTGACTGAGGGCCGTGTTGCGGGCAGAGGAGCAGGTGTCTTCCTACTTTCTGCTTGTGAGGAGGAAAGGAAGAAGTTGTATGCAATGCTTCAAGGCTTGAGTTAATGTAAAATAAATCAAGCCTGAGGTTGTGTTTTAAAAGAGAAAGCTGGCAATTGCAGAGAGGAGAAGGTGCAGGGCCTGGAAACATATTTGTCTTTTTTAAATGCTCACTTTCAGGCATGTCTGGTTTCTAGCCCAGTTTGTATCAGAAGGGATCAATTTTTTTTCCCCGTTTCCCTGTTCTACTTTTGTGCTGGTATTGTCTGAATCCCAGAGTGAACGGCAATACATCATCCTGCTTCAACATCTGCTAGAGCCCCCTCTCTTTCTAATCTGCCCAGATCCCCAAAGCCTTTCCCACCTGCTATAGCACCAAATGCTCATTATAGCACACAGCTACGCCCTTCGCTGTCCTTTCTCCCGGGCTCTCAAGGTTAACATGGAACAATGACTATTATTAAACAGGGGCTTTAACAATATAAAGGCAGCCCGACCTGGGGAGGGGAAAAGCGGGGGGAGAGAAAAGGAGCTGGGAGGAATTGGGTAACATGCCAGCTTTGTTGGCAACAAAGATCTGCTAGGAAGCTGTGGCCAATTTTCCAGTCGAAACATGACTCACTGAGCAGAGATGCACCCGAAATAAATAGCTTCCCTGTTCTGCGCCCAGCAGAAGCAGGAACCCCACCCTCCTGCGGTTTCGCGTCGGGGTACTGCGGGTACTGCTTGGAGCGGCTTGGTGGAGCGCTGTGGATAAAAATGGCAATTTTGAAGGAGCTGGCGGCTCTGGGTGTTTTGTTTATTACTTGGCAAGCTGAGGATTGTAAGCAATTGGAAGCCCTTTCTTTTTCCTCTTCCCTGCTCCAGTCCCCCAGCCGCAGCTTCAAACTACCAACCTGCTCCTCCTGCTTGCATCACCAGCACCCCTGCCAGCAGAAAGGCTGGCACACACACGTTCGCCTTGCGGGAGGAAGCAGGAACGGGCAGCCTAACAAGCGGGACAGCCGGGTGGGCACTACTCCCAATCCCGTCTCCTTCCTGGGTGCCGAGGAGTGCCGCAGGCCTGGCTGGACGCTGCATCCCCTTGCTTTGCTCATGGTTTCTCTGGATAACCAGAGTGAGGTGTTCTCCGGACTTGCTGGAAGCTCTGAGGGGTTGCCTTTTTCTATTAATATTCCTGTAAATAAATGAAGGAAACTCTCCTTTGATAGCGTCTTTCAGTCTTTGCAGTCCAGAGCACAGGCATTTATTAGGAGGATTTCAAATTTGCTTTGTAGTGTCCAAGTAGATACATTTCCATGCAAATTTCTAAGGTCTGATTCTGGCCTCTGTTTCTATCCTGTCCCACTGTATACATTCCCATCTCCAGGAAGCTGTGCATGTAGTAACCTCCCCTTTTTGCCTGAATATATGGCAAAATTGCGCAGAACAAGATTTTGGAGCCTATGTGTGACACGCTGGAGAGCTGAACTGCACTAGGCATGGGCAGTGGCAGGCAGAAGGATTTGGAAGGGATGGAAGGAGGGAAGGATGACTTGTGTTAGTGGTAGTTATTGCTGTCATGTGTTAAGCATTCCATTTGGATGGCAGCATTCCTGGATTCTGGCTGAATAGATGAAAACATGTTTCTTCTTTAGAACTTCGATTTTGAGTCTCTATCCTTTCAGCAAACTACTTAAGGTACATATCTGTCAGCTCTAAGCACATCATTGATTCACTCATTCCACCAAACAGGACCAGTTTCTTAGAGAAAGACTTAAAAATCCATTTTTATCTGGACCTGTGTTAACAAAGCTCCACTTAATGCAAATGCACACACAAAAACATACTTCTGTATGAGTGTTGCATGGCTGGCACTCACCTCCTTTTAAGTGTAATCATGACGGGAGTCTCAGTTACTGTGTACCTTTGGAGACATTTTCTTTTAGTTTTTGGGTGCATACAATTATTTTTTGGAACATACACTGATTCATCTTGTTTTAGAATTACATGATAAAAGAGAAAAATGTGCAGGCACTCCCCCTCCCTTCCTCTCTCTCTTCCTGTGTGTAAATATGTATATGTATGTATATAAAATATATCTATAATGCCATGAAGGCTAAAGCCTATGGCTGTCAGTTAAAAAAAAAAAGAGGGAAAAAACAAAGTTCTGTTAAGAAAAAACAGATTGATCTGCTGACAGTTGTGGGTGGCTATGCTTCAGAGATCCCATGAACCTTCTTCAGCTGCATGAGGTTTCACTGCCGTTCAGGATGGGTGATGGGATGTTTCGATATATGCTTCCTTTCCGTTATTGTCTTTTGGTGAGACTTCCTTTATTCGGCTGAGAAGGCCCCCATTTCCACTTTCCACCCACAGACCTGTTTCCTGGCTTGAATAAGACTGATGAAACAGAGTCTACAGGAATCCATCCCCCTTGCCCTACTGACAAATGCAGATCCTCTGCAACAGATTCTAAGCCTTGCTCAGAGGGGTAAACACAATGAAGGAAAAACTACCAGTAACTACTGAGTGCAAAGAATTTGGATCGATTTCCTAAATTTGCAATTGCTCTTTTCTAAAACAAACAACCAAACAAGCAAGTGTGCTTTAAATAGCACTAAGGTGGTGATACAAACCAAAATAGCCCAAGAGATGCAAAATTATGGTAATTATGGATGACCTTGACACTCTCTGCCCTTTAATCATATCATCTGATCTCCTCCCTCTACCAAAGCTAGGAGTTAAGGTTAGAATCACCCTTCACTTTGAAATGCTTGGATTTAAACCTACTTCCGTTTGAACTGTGCTTTCTTGTTGCTCAAACATCTTCTGACAAAAAAACCAACGCCTGTGCCCAGAAGGCATCCTTAAAGTTTGGTGTCTTCATTTATCCACACAGCCAGTGTGCTGAGTGTGCAAAACTGACTTTCACTAACCTGGACAAGCTACTACATTGACACATTCACATATTCCAATGAGTGCCCGTGTGTCCTTGTATTTCTGTGGGAGTAGTGTCAGCACAGAGCTTTGAACCACATAGACATTATATCAGCTCTTGGTTATCCCTCTGTATCTGTGGAAGAACATATTTAGTACTTAATTACACATGCATTCTTGAAAGCTTCATAAAAATTACATTATATGAAAATGTGAATAGCCATAAATAGATACTGCGGGAGTTATCCAAGCCCCTTGGATCTATACACGATCTTGGATCGTGCATTTCTTTTGTTCATATGACTTCCACTTCACTTAGTAGATTGGAGGAATGATGCTTAGTTACTGATCAATCTTGGAGGAATGATGCTTAGTTACTGATCAATCTTTCAAAAATTTGGTTTTTCCAAATTTTTTGGTTGTTCCATGTGTACTTAGGCTTTCTTCATCTCTCACAGTTCAGAGCTGTGCTTCTTCACCATGTACTCTCTAGCTGTGCCAATTAGGAAAACAAGTTCCTGAATACAGCAGCTTCCTCGGGTTTGCTATGATGTAAACTTTCCTGCCTGTACCCCAAGCTCACTCCTCCTGCTCCATTTCTATCGCAGTCCAAGGTCTTCCCACTCTCCTTTTCCAAATGGCTTTTTTTCATCACCCAGTCAGTCACAGTTTCCACTGCAGAAGCCTAACCACTCTTCTTCTCACTGCCATCTGGTCGTGCACTAAAGTAAAAGCCTTGAAAATTCCACTTGCACTAGCTCTATAAACCTTGTTAGACTCTTATTACTTACTGGAAACACAAGCAGAAATCCTCATTATTCATCCCTATAGAGCTTTATAATGTGCTAATCACATCCAGCTTGCTTTAAGCACAGATCTAGAACCTTGAAGGAAACAAGACATAGCAGCAATTGCCATTATTTCTTTATTGTTAGCTCCTGAGGGTCAGCCTGGTGGTACTTTTCCTAGCTCAGTAGATGAACTGTATTCTGCGAGTGTTGTCCAGGTTGTGCAGCTGCTGTTGTATTGACATTAGTCATGATAACAGTCAAACTCTTCACAGAGTTTGAAAGGTTGAGGAAATCTATCCTTATATTTATGCAGTACAGTGCAAAAAGTATCTTAAAAATGTAATATTTATCTTGTTTAGTTTTATGGTATTTTTGTCAGACTCACAAGCAGGCCTTTTGGCACTCTGTGTTATTGGAAATTTCCCAAACACATGTAAGAAGAACTCAGTTAGTTTAATACAATTATCAGCTTTTTCTCAGTCTGTGTTGAGTCTGTGTTTGTCTAATGTCCGGGTAGATATTTTCTTCTTATTAAAATCAATAAATCTGCTACTTTGAAGATAAAGGCACATTTCATGTAAAGTCTACCGTATATTGCACTCTAATGCTACAGTCTGTCCACTATGTTCAACAGCAGAACAGGGAGTGAAGTTGATAGTTAGCATGCTTTCATCAAACAGTTTCCAAAATCAGCTTCTAAAAAAGTACCCAGAGGAGCTATGTGTCTTTCTATTTTTTACCAGAATAAAGCATGTATCTAGGAACTTTATTCTTATGTATAAATAGACTGCATAAGTAGCATGTGCAGTGCTCACATATTCCTGGCTTTGCAGGAGATGAATTTAGATTTCTTAGGTAGAATGTTTACTCTTGTAATTTTATGTTAGTCACTTGAAATTGTTAGTTCTCTGTTTATCTTTGCATCTGACAACATCTCCGCCTTTATTGCTCATTTCCCCTGTAAATATTTGAGTTGTCATTGTCTTGTATAATATTTTATTTTTCTCCTTGACAAATTATTATTTTACTCCAAGTACATTTCCACTTGTCCAACAATATCTAGGTTTCTAGGAACATATTTAGAGTGTCTGTAACCTTAATCGGTTTTCTTGTCGTTGTATCTGTGCTGCAAGTGGAAGTGAAGGAGTACCAAGTTATGCTTGTGAATATGAAAACCGTGGTATTAGTAATATCATGGAAATCACACAGATGGTCAGTTTACTTTCCAGTATCTTGAGAGAAGCAGATTATAGTGTCTTCTACGCTTTCCAGCCCAGTTCCCATTTTTAACTTCAGAAATGCTTGGGTGTCTTGAAAATCTGAGGAGACCAAACTCTAACTTTTGAGAGAATTATTCTGCCTCCTATTCAGCAGCTTCTCTGTTAACACACTGTACGTCTTTCTTCTTTTTGACTTTATTTTTGCCCTCTCTCCCCCTCTGGCTTTCAGCTTGTCCTTTCCTTCCTTTTGATTTTATGCTCAAGCCATTTTCTTTTTCTTCTCTGTGAATTTAGGCCTGGCCTTTCCCCCCTTCTTAGCTTAAGGCTTAGTCTTTTTCTTCCCTTTGGCACTAGACATAACCTTCTGTTTCTCTCTTTCTTTATCTTGTTTGACTTTGTCTCCCTGACTTCCCACATTTTCTAATTCAGTTTTTTTCCTGAGGGGATGGTTCAAATGGCTGCATTTCTTGAACAGATAGGCCATCATTTCCTGCATCACCAAGTCTGAAACTCTTCTGACAGCCTTTGCTAGCCAGGCTTTCTCCCTGACCTTTGCTGCGTCGAGGTGTACATCCATGACCCCCTCGCACCGGAGCTTTGCTGGCACTCTCCCTGGGCCAGTCCAAAGGGCTCTGAGCTGTTGGAGGCAGCCCCGGGCACGGGCAGTATTTCTGTGCAAGCTCTCGTTGCCAGTGCTGTTCCCAGCTTTATGCATCACTTTAGACTGAGTCTTTCACTGCACTGCAGAGACCAGTCTGGGATTCAAAATGCTCTTGGGCTCAGGGTCAGCCGCTGAAGGGTGGCTGTTAACTGGGCTTCCTGAGTTTTCCCCTTCATGCCTGGTGTGCAGAGATTGACTGTTACAGCTAGTCACTCTGGCCCCTTCGCCGCGGCTCTCACAGCCCTGCTAAGGCCGCAGAGGTTCACAGCTCGCTCCCCAGTGCATCACTCAACATGCTGATCCTCACACCTCCAGGTTATGCTCTGCTTGTTGTGCAGCCTCTGGCAGTGAATGGCCGATTTCTCAGGGTCCTGCAATGACCCTTCCAATCTGGAAGTCACTTCTGCATCACAACCTGTAGCACTCCTCAGCACATTTACTTAGTAGCTCCTCCAAACAAATCCTGTGATTGCACAAAAAAAAAGATTTGTTTTGGCTGGGCTGTTTATCAGCAAAGTTAAAGTCCTTCAGAGGGATTATGGAAAATATTAACTTCATTCTCCTTGAAAACTAATGCCTGTTCTTTTACAAGTTTTGTGTTTCCTGTATTCTCTGACTTGAAAGCAGTTTTGCCTCTGTGCTGGTGTGGCACTGGCTGTGTTACAGTGAGATGCAGGTGGCACCTTGGCCTCCTTGGTGTAGCTGCCGCAGTTTTGACCAACAGGCCTGGCAGTCCAAAGTTTCCTTTTAGCTTGGGTTGCTTTACTTGGGTACATTCCAGTGCCCAAACTGCCCATCTCATGGCTGCGCTTTATGCAAGAAATGCCCTAATAGCTCTATTCAGAAACGTAGGTCTCTCTTTAATCTCTTTCCCTTTAATTTTTATCTCAGTAGCATAACCAGTTGCAGGCCTTCTCCTGTGTTTTGCAGGAGAGGAAGTAACTGACTGCTCCACTGTGCAGACAGTTTCACTTGTTCTTTTTTCGTTCTTTTCCCTTTGCTTCTGTCTCCCTTGGAGCAGATCCATTTCATTCTCTGACTGTATCTTGTTAAAAAGACAGGAGCCAGAAGATGAGGGCAACATTTATTAAGGGTCATAAAATCACAGCCTACCACATGTTGTAAAGGAAGCAGAAATACCTTAACATTCAAAAGTCCAGGTTTTGGTTAGGGTTGTAATCCTGAGACAGTACAGTTGCTCTCTTGATAGAAGTGATGAAAACCGATGTGCAATAGATAGTGGTGGTCATAAAGCCATAGCTATGTTGAAGGGAAGTTGTGGCTGAAAAACTAAGTGTCTGGCTGGAATTACAATGTACAAAGGAATGGAAAAACACTTAGGAGTCTGTGAGAACTAATGTTATGCAAATTAATTCAATTCAGCATTAACTTCATGCAGATCCATCTGCATAGCATGTTGTAGGCTTTTCTGAGGTGCGGTAGCTGTTCCAGATTGCTGAAGGAGACCCCATGACTTTAGTTATGTTGACCAAACTCAGGATAGGGAAAGGATCATATCACTAGCCTTCTCAGCACGCTAGTACCACTTCTGCTCCCCTGGTGTGGAGTCACAGTATTGTGTAAAAGCTCTGATTAGCCTGTGTCTCCACAGAGCATTTCTTCTGTGGATATTTAACTCAATTCCTTGAGTTTGGTTTGTCTATAAAATTTCCTTTAGAGATAAAAAAATCGTTCATGTGATTTTGCGTGGTCTGTGCCAAATCAGATTGTCAGTGTAAACCTTAGCCTCTTTCTCCCCCGAGTAGATAATTTTTCACATGCAAATAGATCTTCTTGTGTTCATTTAAAAATATACTTTAATAGCTTCAAACTTCATTGAGACAGAGCTGAACTGTGTTCCACAGAGGTCAGTGTTAACTACTCTTCTGCATCCTTTACCTTGAGGCTGCTCTAGGTTGGTGTTACTGGAATAGCCCCTCTGCTGATCTAACAAAATCAGCTGGAGCGTTCGATTCTTTGCACGGAGCTTCCACAATAGACACCACAGCGCCGGCTGTAATCGTGAGCACACTCTGATCTCGGTGCACAAAGAAGCCCCAGCGCTGCTGTCACCAGCGGGACGCAGTGTGTGCTGCTTGCCTTGCCCCACTCTCCCCGCCCCAGGTGCAGGGCGCTGCTCAGCTGCCCCTTTCTGCCATGCCGAGCGTCCTGCCCAGGAGCAGCACCAGCCTTGGGTTTCTCGCCAAGCACCCCAGGGAATCGCAGGCTCCTAGGTCGATGTCTCTCCTTTACACATCTGTAGGTCAGAAGAAACTCCTCTGCCATAAACCTCACTGCCTTCATATAGAATTAGAACTAGAATGAAGTCACAGCTGCTTGCTCAGCTTAGTGTAGTTCAGCTCTCTGATCTCAGTTTTTGACGAGGAGAATGATGCACCTAGGCTGGAAAAGGCGCAAAGCAACTTAGAGGTCTCACCAGGGAAAAACAGCAGAAAGGTAGCTTTGCGTTTGTGCTGGGGAAGGTTTGGTCAGAAAGTTTGCCCTCCATATACAGAACAGAGAGTTCAGCCAGGCCACCGTTCCCTGGGCGCGTTGCATGTTACCGCGCCGCGTTCCACCCAGTGGGAAGCCTGACAAGGCTACCCCACACCCAGGGTCTCACCATGCAAAATAACCCCGTTCTTCAAAAAGAAAGCAAAGCAAAAATCTTCATGCCTGCATTCGAAATATTCCATCAAAGCTCAGTAAAATTATCATGTAAATTATACCATGAATGCAGGTTTGTAAAAGCACCTTAACATTTTTTTTTAATGATGACAAATAGCTACTGCTCTAGAAGGATTATGATAACAGCTGCTCTAGCTAATATTACCAAAATGCAAGGTGCTTTTAGGACCCTTGTCTTGTGAATTAGGGCTCTTTTGCAATCATGTGGCTGTGAGGAAGAGAAAAAAAAATTACAGGAGGAGAAGGATTTTGAAAATTCGGTTCAAAGCTTCCTCATGTTAGATGCATGCCAAACATGGCAGAACAGCTGCAGAAAACTACCTGAATTTAATCTCGCTTGTCCTTTATGTCACTGCTGGGATTTTGCATGTTACTGTTGTGGGTTCCCTTTTTTAGTTTGTGTTCTTTTCTAAAAAATTGTCGTATATGATGCAGGCTTTGATATTGTGGCTTGTCTTGTTTGATAACATAAAAGCAAAAGTAAAAAGCAAGTCCTGCTGAGCTTGAATGAGGCGTGTGGTATTTCAGCCTTTAAGAAATGAAAAGGCATCCTTAATTTACATTTGGAGGTCTCAAAACCTCACACAGGTTTATTTATGAGTTCTAGCAAGTCTGACAGAGCAATATAGTCTTTACATAATTTAGTATAACTCATTCCTACTTGGAGTCATGATAAGTTAAACGTTGAAAGGGCAAGTGTGTAACTAGGAGCAGTGGGAGCTTTCCTCCTTCCCCTGTGCGCCGTGCTTTCCCCAGACCTGTGTCCTCTGTGTGCTGGGTCAGTTCTGGCCAGCTGTACTTCTTGTAGACTGTTTTGTACCTACTGGAGCCCAAAGACGCTTTCTGCTTAAAGCCATCTGAAGAGTGAAATGAAAGTGCAAAAATTTATCCTCCGTGGACCATAAGATGAAAAGGGAGAGATAGAAAACACTTCATTCATTATACTGTTTATCAGTATACTACATAAGCAAATACGGCATTGGACTGTCGAGTCTGAGGTCATGGCTGCTCCCGGATCGAAGCGGTTTAGTATATTTTAGTATGCATTCATTACTAGGTACAGTGTGCAGTTAAGAAACACGCTTGTGGCGCCAGCATGTGATTATGGCAAGACAGGCTGACCACTGGGAAATTGCTGAGCTAACAGGGAAAGCAGCAGTGCTGAACTGCGCGTGAGCCAAGTTTCCAGAGAGCCGCCGCACGAGCGCACCTTCCCGTGACACCTCTGAAGCACTCTGTGCTCGGGACGCTCCTCGGAGCGACACGCTGTTTGTCCAGGTCTGAGAGAGCGTGCACTTTCAAGGGGCTGTTCATGAAGTCTCTTGCCTCTTCTATTTTTGAATCCCCTTGTGTATGTACATTGTGTGTGTGTACTTAAATTGTCCTCTTGATTTGCTTTCTATCTCTCCCTATTGCTTCAGGTTGTTTCCTTTTCTTTCTCTCTTTCTTTTTTTATATTTTTTTTCCAGAAAAATAAGTTTGAAACCTTAGCTGTGATGTAAAACAAATAAAAATAATGCAAAAAAATCTACTTTGTACTTAGTGGTCAGCTGGCTGCCAAAATCCTCTTCAGAGTGACCATTATATGAAGCAGGTATAAGTCAGACACCTTAAAAATAGTGACATTTTGGTCACAGCATGCAGTCTATTAGTCTGTGGGTGTTTTTTGTGGGTCAAAAATGTCTTTCAGCCCCTTGTGAATGTTTTTCTCTGTACACAATTTTTTTTTCTTTAGTTTCAAGCAGCCTGTTTATTCAGGGTAAAAAAAAAAGTACAAGAGTTGCTAAATAGAAAGAGAATTTGGAGAGGGTGTCAAATGATAACCATGACAACTTAGAAAGCAATAAAGAAAAAAAAAATACAGCCCAAACTCTGAGAATCTAGTGTTTTATCTCTCAAACCTACAAAAAATCCAGCAACTAAAACGACCAGTGCTCTTGTGTAGGCACCTGGTCTTAGGGAGGCAGGAGACATTTATAGACCTGTGGGGGCCTCTACTTAAAACGATATCTTGCTGTGGGTTCCCCCTTGGAAGCTGGGGTAAGGACAGGTTCTTCACCCAAGGCAGACCTGTAGAGCTGTCAGTGACGCTCTGGGCCAAAGTTGTTCATGTCAAGCGTTGCTTATATAGCAGCCAAAGGGAACATAGACGAATACACAGTACAAAAAAAGCAGCCGTAAATCTGGTACCTTTAATTAATTACATTTTGCTTCTTTGCGTTTGAGCTGACCCTAAGTTCCTTGTCCCCATCCTTTTAGCAGGCACATTCCTGAGTCCATTTATCCCTTTAAAAACTTTTTTTTTTTTTTTTAACTTTCTTTATGAATTGTACTTCTAAACTAGCAGTCCTTGCTGTGTTAACCTGACACTCCTGAGTATATCATATCATCACTCCATTTGAATGTGTTCCTTTAGCATGGCTAAAATTGCTGGTAGCATAGTCTGTCTGACACGAATAGTGCAGTAAAAAGTAGAATTGTAATTTAGATCAGGATTTGTGGCCTGTAAAAAGACCCTTCTCTGAACTTTGACTTTTTTTCCTGCCTGCGCTTTACCTACCATACTTCAGGGTTGTTGTGGAGATGTTTGAGTATGATCTTTGGTAATTGCTAAGCACTGAAAGGATAGAGTGCAGAGAGTCTCAACTGTGCTAAATCCTACGGCATGATCTGGGGGAAGTCGAGATCAAAAGTATACTGCTTTGTGTCCCCATTTTGCAATCCATCAAGGGAACCCAACACATGGGGCATCATTTATAAAGTTTTGAGATCTCTGCATGGAAGATGCTCAACAGGAGGTTCTTACAAAAAGTGAGCGTATTGAACTATGACTGTTCAAACTTCACACCAGCTTTGATATATGTGATGTTATTCTTCATTTTCAGTGCACAAGGAGTTAACAAACCTCAAATGCAGCTGAAACAGTCACATATCACTGAGTGGCATTCACATATTCAGGCTCTTTAGTCTCATCTTCAGAATGCTCCTCTGCCAACCACAGTCCTCTGTTCTCCCCCTCATCTTCTTGGCCGCTCTTCTCTTCGCTCTTTGTGCTTTCTGCCTATTAATCATTTTTTTTCTGATAATCATTTAAATGCTTTGTGATTAGAAGATTTTCAAACTCCAAAATGGTTGTTGTGGCAGAGCTCTTGGAAAGTATTTAATTGTTTCCGTTTTGCTGAATTTTGGGTACTAGAAAAGGTTCTATAACAGGTGCTTAGGTGCTTGAAGGATTCAGGCTTAAGAGCTTGACTACTTCAGGCTTTCAGGAACAGCTAGATGCCTAATTTCTAATTGCCCATTGAAAATTGCCCGTATGTAGAGGTAATTTTAGTGGACTAAATGGAGACCTCCAGTTCACATCCATTTCCGGCTTATTCTGGAATTTCTATCTTAGATTTTTTTATGCTGCTCCTCTGCTCACTATTCTGGGTTTTCTTTTAAATATAACAGGGATTTATTTTTAATAATGGAAATCTTAGTTATTTAAATTGGAAGTCACAATCTCTTTATTTTTCGCAACAGATGCTCTGTGAATTGTATGAACTTGTGAATTTTGAAGCTTCTCTGAAGAATTCAGAAGCATAGCTAAAACTTGTAAGGTTTAATGGGATAAATGTGAAAATATCACTGAGCCCTGACATCTATTTGCTCTAAACCTTACTTATGTAAAAAATGCTAGGCATCTTTTCTCCATGTGCTGTAAAAACTATAGGGTTTCATTGAAAGTGCAAACATAAACCATTGATATTATATACAGAATGTGACCTAAAAATGATATCTTAAGAGCCCTGTCCAGAATATAAAACAAAATAAAAATTCTACTACCTTCAGCATGCATTGTTGTTGATTAATGTACAGTATTTGAAAAATGATGGCTTCTAATACAAGAATATTAAGGTTTAATCCAATCACTATTGCTGGCAACAGCTGAGAAAGATGTAGTATTGTTTGTGTAAAGCCACTTCTCATCCTGATATCTTGTGTGCTCAAACTCATTCCACATCTGAACACTGCTGTGTTGTTGTGAAGCATTTACTGAAAGAAACAGTTGTGTGATCCTGTGTGCACCTTGCACAGATCATTTGTGTAGTATAGTTTAAAATGTAATGGCCTTGCTTTTGTGATTTCTTCTCTTCCATTTGCTGTACTGTAGAAGAGGTCTTCATTCTTTGCATTTGCTTTCCCTCTTCCATCGCAACGGCAACAGCAAGGGCCTGTCCTCTAGACAGGATTTCAGAGTGAGCAGAGGAGTGGCTGGAGGAAGAGCGCTGGCAAAGCAGAGTACGGGGTAGGCAGCGCATTGCAGTGATGTTCCTAAAGACGTCGGTGAAGCAAGAGATGGGGCTGCCACAGCGCCGCCTTTAAAAACTTTTCTTGTTGTCCAAGTTGCTATGTGGACCCCTCCTTTCATTTCTTTTGCTGGCTGCTGCAAGGGCTGTCTGAATACCCACGTCTGAAGACTCATTTTCTAGTAGCTGCAGTAAGCCATAGAGCAAGTAATCACATAGCTATTGCCACTGCCATGCACACAGCTGCCACAGTGACAAATACCATTAGGAGCATGTCTCCTGTTACCCCAAACCTTAGAAGGGATGTACTGGAACAAATGCTAGGGTTTGACTGTCAGATTCTTAGATGCGTCACATATTTCTTTAGAACTCAGGGCTGTTGTAACAGCTGTTTGTAAACACTGCAAATCCAGTATTAGACCAAAGAAGAACATTTTTTCAAGTTTTAGCTTCCTCAAACTGTCTTTAAAAATGCTGCAGATACCCTAACACTTCTGCTGTAGGTTTAAATAGTAACGGTGTTGGTTTTCGGGCAGCAGGCAGGCTCTGGCCCGCGTCCGCCTGCGTCACATGAGGCATCAGCGTGTCTGAGGATGCCCATCAGGCTGCAGGCTCCATCAGGAAAACACAGCCAGTCATTAGGGAAGTGTCTGCGAGCTGAAGGGGATTTGATTGTGTTCAGGCTGGTGCTAAAAACAAAATTAAAAAAATATATTGCTAAATTTGGTGGACCCGTAAATTGAATTCCAGCAGGGTATCTTAGGCACTGAAAGAAGGTTCTTTCAGTATATATAGACTCTGTCCGTAATACTATCAGCACGTAAACAGGACTCGAATTATGTAATTTAAAAATTATGTTGGCAATAGTTTTGGAGGGACTTGCTTTATTTTGTACCCCTTTTTAGTTTTCTCCAGGCTTCAGTCTTCTCCTCAACACTCTAGGCAGTAAAAACTTCACAAGATCACATTCCCAGACAAGCACAGGATCATGTTTGCAAGTGAAATCCCCAGAAAGAGGGTGTCTCTTACCCTGTGATGTGTGGCAGGCCAAGGGCAGCCTGCCTGGTTTGTTCCACGAGAGATGGGGCAGCCGGACCCTGGCGCTCACACACGTGGCAGGCGAGCAGAACGCGCTTGTTTAAAAGCTTGTGAAGCATCAGTCACTCAGAATTCATCACACTAACCACTGGAAAGAAAAGAAGTCTCAGTACTTAAAAGCAGGCATTAGGCTGAAATCTCTTAAGGCTTTCCAGCTACGTGTACCTTTTTGAAAACAGCAGGTTAAATTTATACCTGCAAAATGGCCACTCTTTCTCTCGTTAAGGCAGGTTTTCTTCATTTCAGGACTGTCTGAACTAGCAGGATAATTTTCATGCTTGCTAACACAGTTGCTCCTCTCCTGTACCTAGCACTTTTATTTTGAGGGAGTCCACTGAGAAAGGAAGCTTCTATCTGTAAAGGAAGAAAATTATTATCTATGTGGCATCCCACTGCCCCTTTATTACCCACGTGTAACAGCACGCTGTTCGCCACCTGCCACATAGTAGGTCAGTTTAAGCCACCCTCCTTTCTTCTGTGTTAATTCTCTTGTCAGGTCCCTAAAAATCAATTAATTTTCCTCATGCTAGCAGTAAAGCCAGACAGCTTCACTCTTGTTCTTGGTAACATCAGCAGGAATTTTGTCATTAATAACAGGATCACCCTACAAACAAGAAGAGAATCAGAGGCAAAAGTGAATACCCTATTAGGCACAGAGTCAGTCCAAGTGACTGCTTTTGTGTGAGTGTATTCTTACATAAAAATTACTACACTCTAACATGAATCACGAGAGTTACTCTTTTAAATATACAGCATATCCTCTTTTCAAAATGTATCGAACTTAACACAATAGGCTGATACACAGCTCTGATCCCAAAACAACAATACTAAAATTAGAAATTGATATACCGCAGCCCCACACATTCCACTTAAACTAAACAGAGCCCACCTACGGTAGCTATTTTGGCTCAGCTGATATTCTCAGCAATGAAACTAATATGTACCAAGCCTGCCAAGATTGCAGCAGATTAAGATCATTATTGAAAATACAACACTATTGATGTTTTGCTGTGCCTACATAACATCATAAGACCTATTGGTGGTGGTTCTACAAATAAGTCAACACTACCATATTGCTTTTACTGAGCTAAAAAGAAGATTTGGAAAAAAAAAACAGTTGGGAAACACTTGATCCTAGTGTGCTCATAATTCTAACTGGACTTCCCTCTTTCCTGGTAAAGGTAAGAGTTTACAATAGAGAAAAGATTGACTTTACCGTCATGTGCAGGAGAAAAGTAGTTCCTGATTTTCTGATATAGGGAAGTATTTTGAATGCTTTCATAATTTTCAGACACTCTTTTCTTTTAAGCTACTTATTTTTACCATTTGGGATGGAATAGGCAACATATATCAACTCCTTAGAAGCATATGTAGTTGCTAAATTACACAAGTGAATTTTGAAGTTGAACGACCAGACTGTAATACTCAACAGGTGATTTGCAATACATTTGTTTTTTGTTCTAATGCTTTATGCATCAACTCCAGTTCTTGCATTAGAGATTTATTTCAGCTTTTTGTTGACATAGTTAAGATGGTAATTGTAGCCAATCAATAAAAGACTTGGTATTTAACACATACTGTAAAACATACTTTTCTTGCAGTAATACAGTTAACACTGCTTGTTCTCACTGTGCTATTTCTAGAACAAATTTAGATCAGAATAAAACGTGTCCTGTTTCTAAGGCATGAATTACTGGACTGGACATGCTCTGACGCAGTCCCAGAGGTGAAATTGGTAGTCACAGTTAGCTTACAGTGTGCTTGCTTCCGATTGAAGCAGTCCATCATGTTTCATTTTGAACTGCTGTCTATAAGATAGAGATAACTTGAACTGTACGAATCCTAAAATGACTTGAGCCTCTCTATCAGACTACTTGATCTTCCAGAACTCACAGAGATACCCACCCCAGGTTCTTTGTCTTAAATTCTCCAAATAGTTGAAGCAGTCTCTCCATCTGCCAAAAAGGCAGGGTCCAAATAAATAAAGAGTATGTTGAGCATTTAGAAAATGCAGACACTGCTCCTCAGCTTTAGCCAAATGTAGACATCCTGGGGAAACTGGAGGAATGAATTTGAAGACCACATGGGTGGGTGTTTAAAAGCTTGTGACTGATTCTCGGGAATTGCTTTCAAAACTGATGGCTGATTTTTTATATGTTTATGCATATACTATATCTCACATGTTATTTTCTTTTTGTGAAGTACCAGTACTGGTTCATTAGTATTCCCCAACAGGCCATATAAAAAATTTAGTTGAATATTGTTTTTGTAAATTTCGTATAAAAAGGAATCAAATTTAACAAAAGAATTTATGATCAATAGAGGTCTTTAAAAAGACAATGAGATCTTTCATGTTTAGTGAATTTTAGACTTTTCCAAATTGATTTAGATCATCCTGCAAAATGTTGCCTGGTAATGAAATTGGATATGAATATGGAAAGCTGAAACATACCCTAAAGTTGCATTCATGCTTTGCAACCTTTGATGCATGCCTGTGGTGAATTGTGTCAAAATGCTAACTCCATCTTCTTTTTCTCACTCTTATCTTCTTTCCTTGATCTCTGAAATGTGAATCTGAACTTTTCTGATTTTCTACCACTCTTTTTAAGCTACAAAAGAAGTTCCTCCACTGAAGAGTGGTTTCTTCCTTTCCAGTATATTATAAAAGAATTGAAAGGAGAAACTCCTCGATGAGCAAGCTTCTAAACATATTTTGCAAACTCATGATAATTGGATCATTTTTTTGTGTGTGCTTTAAAGATGACAATAGTTTAGCTTTGATAGTGCCAGGTGGTAATCCAATGTGACTTAGATTTCCTATAGGACTAACATTTGGCAGATTCACTCCTTGATGAGAGGAAACCATTTCTATTTTTAGCTACATTTTGTGATAGAACTATATATATAGAAAACCTTTCTGCAAGGATTCTTTAAAAAGTATTTCACAGTATAATGAACCCCATTTTCTGTTTTTACTAAATTTTGTTGATGTGAAAAGGAATAGAAACAGAACAGGAAGAAATACTGAGAACAGGTATGCTCCCATGTAACACTGCCTTGAGACCTAGAGGGAATATGGTATTTTGTTAAACAGACAGTTCTGAAGTTACTCTGGAAGGAGTTAATTCTCCCTTTACTGAAAAATATGTGTGCATCTTGCTGCCTGAAATTTGCTTATATGCAGGCCCAAATGCCAAACTGAATCGTCATAGAACTTCACCGACATTATTAGAGGTCCTCTAAAAAACTTGTATGGGTGGTGATTTCCTGCTACTCAGGCACCCCAGTGAAGAAAACTAGCTAGGCAGACCTAGGGGTAAGTAGATGCATTCAGTCAGAATATGTGGTTAGATAAGCAGAACTAAAAATCTGCTCAGGAGACCAATCTATTTTGCAAGGTGAAGGATTGTGAAAAGTCACAGGAACACTGTGGTCTGTGTAGACACTTGGTGCTGTTTCCTGGCTCTTGAGAAGTCAGTGAATGTACCTGGTATGAGCAGCTGTATTATTTGGATCTCTGGTTGATGCACAGTCCCTCTGTGCTTTATTCCATGTGCCCGTAACTAGCATAGTCTTGCTGATCCTGCACTATTGTAGAAGGAAGTGTATGTTACGTTCAGCAGAGCTATTGCTGCTGAGCTGAAAGAAGGCAGTAAAAGAGAAAATTAATCTTTATTCCTCTGCACAATATGGATTGAGGGGAAGATGGTGAGAATATGTTAAAGGCTTAACTGTAGGAAAAATAGCACTGGATCATTTCATTTCTTTGAATTTGTCAGTGTTGCTGGCATAGGGACAATTCTGGTTTCTTTCTTTTTCCATGTTAAAAGGGATCTGAAGGGTTACAAGGAGTGCCACGTTGAATGTCAGCCAGCAGTGCCCTCTTACAAGCTCTCTATGGAGTTACATTAGGATGAGTGTGTGGCTTGGACATCCAGTGCAGAAAACTGCATCTGCTTCTGCATCCCAAATTCAAGAGAGCTCTGATTTCTCAGCCATAATGTGACTCTTTTTTAATTTAGTTACCATCTCAAAGTGTTGAAGAGTCACTTTGAGTCATGCCTATCTGGTACATAGGATCCAAACAAAACAATATGATTTTAAGCTGTCGTATGAGGGTCCAACTCTACCAGATATAGCAAGAAAAGGAGTCCTGGAGTTAGCATCCTGCCCCTGAGGATATTCTGCTGTTGAGTAAGGGTCTGAAGATTAAGTGTTTTTACTGGTTTTTGGCTGCCTAGTGAAAATATCAGGAAGAAGAGTGTGCTTGTGTTTCTTGAGACCTAAGTCTTGGAAGACTGTGTAATATGTAATATTTTGCTTCAGCCAGCACTACTCAGTAAGGACCATGCAAATAAAGTCAGCAAAAGTAAAGTAGGATTTGCTGTCTCCCAGCAAATCTTTCCTGGTAGGAAATTTGCCTGTATTTATTTACATTATTTACACATTTTTTTCACCTCCACAGCCATTTCATAGCCACTCAAAAGTGAACTCCATAAACAGCCTTTAATTCAAAGGGATGGGAAAGCTTTAGGACAATCAACAGAGGAATTAATGTTCAAATGAGCAGTTGCCTCTAGAAGTAAATAGAAAAATAACAGCTTAGTGGCATAGATGTCCCTATGAAGTGCTGTCCTTTGCCTTTATCTACTAAGAGAGATAACAGCTACGAAGCATTTCAGTAGCAGAGCAGCAAGTCACTGGCCTGCAGCATGAGGTGCACAAAGCTTTCTTCCACTTGGAATGGCCACAACCGTGTCTGCCAGGCGTAAAATACGCTTTCCACCTGCCTTTAAGTAAAACTTGAGTTGCAGTCCAGGAATTGTGCTCCAGTTAGATGGAGGCAGTTCAGGAAGTGTCAGCTAGCAGAGAGCACTGCAGGGAAGGACAGGTCAGCTCCTACCCTAGAGAACAAAAATACATGTCAGCATCAGCGCTATTTTTGTAACAATTTGCTCTATAAATAGCCTCAAAAAGAATTGTCTGAAAAGATTCCCGCCTATAGCAGCTCTGCAAAGTTTCTCTGTCAGTGGCTGGGTGGGCAAGAGCAGAGGGATAGCGACAGCTAGGTCAAGATGCTAAGATAGTTTATTCTATAACATTAGTGTGATGTGGCGTGACATAGATGAAAAGTATGAAGTATGATGGGCAACAAAAGATCAAATATAACCTCAACTACTGCACTTCCCCTGGCAATAGCATGAGTATTCTTATCTATATATACTTTGCAGTAACCTTTTCACAGCCAAGATGGTAACTGGAGTGAATGCCTGTATCAGCTAGAAAGGCACGACCTCTTCTGTTTATATCAAAAAAAAAAAAAAAAAAAAAAAGGCTTGGTAAATGACTCTTTTTCATTTTTTTTTGTCTGTCATCATGGAGACTTACTTGTCAGATTTACTGTCTAGACCTGGAATACTGTCCTTGATGAGAAATGCTTGGAGACTGGCCATTTATTCTGAATTAAAGGTTGGACTTGAATTTTTGCTTGCTTTTTGTGAATTTCTAAATGAGGGGAAGCAGAGAGCAAGCAAAATGAGAAAGCTTGCAAGTCCTAGAAGAGCATCAAAATAATATCAAACTGCTTGTATTTGCTCAAGAAACAAGATATAATTTAAAAAGTGAATCTAAACTCTCTTGTAAGTGACTCAGTGATATAAGGTTTGAATCTGGACTTTTGTTAGTGCTGTTTTAAAACTGCATTGATAAAAAACTGTACATACCCACATACACATGCCTGCATTGATAATCTACAGCATATTTTTCTATTTTAAAATCTTTCAAAGGATCTTTTTAAAATTCTGTTGTGTGATATAGTCTTTTTTATAATGTTAACCCTAAAATTCTCTAGTACATGTGTACCTGATCATCAGTCCTTGTCCAAAACATTACAAATACAAAAGAAAATTTTCCTGTATTTTAAACTTTGAAGCTGCTTTCTGTGAGTAGTGTGGAAAATGACATCATTCAGTGAGTTGCTTATATATTTATGCAAAAACAGATATTTCATTCTAACTCTCCTTATTGCACTATAATTAACTGTATTTTTTTTCCAGTTTTGCCAAAAGCAGCAGGCTTTGTGCCATTTTCCAGTTGAAATTTCAAATCTTCTGCCCATGCACTGGGCACTGATTGTGCCTTTTTTGATTTTTTTTGAGTTGTGTCATTTTTTTCCTGTTGCTAGATCCAAGACAAGACTGGCAGAAGGCATGATCCGCAGGGATCAAAACTAGTGTGGCTCCCACCTAGGCAGGAAGGACAGTGCTGAGGCACTAGGGCTTGGTTTGCCCTTGGAGAAGCTGCGTTCGTTTCACAGCCCCATCACAGCCAGCTTATATAACTGTGGCAGGTGCCAGGTCTGCAGAATGAAGTAAAAGTTGATCTAGTCTGCCAAATGGAAAGTGCACAAAAATGGATTAGGTGCTTTTGGTAGAATAAGTGCCCAAGAATGGTACCTATGAAAGTGAGGACCCTTTTACAAGGGCAAGATCATGCCTGAAATCCTACCTCAGCAGTAAGGGCATATCCTCTGGGAACTACAAGTCTTCTAATATTTCAGTCCTAATCCTTCTCTTAAAAATATGTAGGAGAGCCAGTTCTTTATTATAAAATACAGCCAGAGAAGAAGTTTATTTATATATGTATATATATACATATATTATTTTTCCTACCAATTTGTGTAAGTGAATGTTCTCACTATCAGTTTACTCCTAAAAAATGAGGTCATTAAGTTATTGCTTTACCTTTTGCTGGACAGGACTCAGAGCAGACCATGGAAGATGATCAGACAAGATCTGAATAGCCCTCATGTTTAGATATGAGATAACCATGTAATTTGAATGTGGGCAGTTCTGAATATGCCCAGATTTTTGCTGGAATGTGAGGTTAGGTTTTTGGTGGGTAGGCTGAGGATGAGAGGGAAGTTTGAGAATCTAAGATTTCATGTTAGGTAGCTGCTCAGTGCGTGTCCCTTTCTAAGGATTTCTTCTTAAACCTCGCTCTCTGTGTATGTGCTCCTCATGATCTCAGTTTCTGTGCACTTGGCCAACTGCCTTTCAGTAGTTAATGCCCAGAATACTTTGGACAAGAATGTGTTACTGAAGTGATAGTCACCTGTCAAAAAATATTAATACACTACAAAATAGCATATTCTCTACAGACCTTGCTTTTCGGTGGGCCTTTGGCTAGAAGAGATCCAAAGCACTACTGGCAATACAGTATTGAAAGCTGAAATCAAGCAAAAGCTACAATAAATTGAATCTCACTTTTACAAGGCAGGCCATGTCATTTGTTTTAGTAAACTGAAGACCACTTAGAACTCAAGTGGGAAAGATGACAATGTGAGTCCTTGTCATACAAGTCCTATAGGTTGCTCATAACCCTTTCTTTGCAGTTCCCGTGATGACCTGGAATGAACTCGACTTTGCCGGAGGAAAGTGGGAGGAAACCAGCACTCATACCAGCTGGCTCTTTCTTAGGATGATATGCTTCTCACAGAAGCAGAGATCATCTGGAAGGGGATTAAGGAGTTATATACCAGCAGAGAGAGAGAAAAAAAAAGCATACGTAACATTGTAGAATGAGTAAATGAAGCTTCCTTTAAATGTTATGACTTGCTACCACTAGTGAGTGTCAGTGAACTGTACCTCCCTCCTCACAATTTGAGGGTGAATTTAGTACCAGGCAATGGTGCAGTTATGAAAAAGTGGCAAATAGCTATTCAGTCAGCATGCCTGAAGAGCCTAGGTGCAAATGACTCTTGTTCTCTGGGGCAGTCCTGCTTTGGAGGGAGGTGCACGTATGGTCCTGATGTTATTCCATGGACTTGTATTGTTGTCTCTAGTCAGCGGGGAAAGGCAGAATAATAAACAAGGCCTAACTTGCCCATTCTGCACTTTAGGATTTGCATAGCAAAGTCTGTCACTTGGATCATTCTTTTGGTCCTCTGTCCCAGTACGTGACTCCGTCTGGGAACCGAATCCTTTGGCAGGGTTGTTTGGAGCAACTAGGGCTGGATTCCTTTTCAAGCAAAGGAAGCCTAAAGTGGCTCAGTGCCTGTGTAGTGACGTTGTGCGGTTAGAGGCATTTGGGAGATGATTCGATTAAACATTTTGGGGAGTGAGAAAAATGGCAATTTGTTGAATTCAAATCTGTTTTCAGACAAGCAACATGTTTCTTGTTTAAAACGGTATAGGGAAGATTATAAAAATTCTCAAAAATGAGATGATTTTGAGGTGTTTTTTGGTACTTTCAAAACAAGAACATTCCTTTTTATGAACTAAAGCATTTTTTTTTTTTTTAGGAAAAAAGCTTATTACAGAATGAAAAAAATAAAGTTCAGAATAATCAAGATGAGCTATTTCAGTTTGCACAGTCCCTTTTTCCTCTCCCCCCAGTGTTTTTCTCTCTGCCAGAATTTTCTATTCTGCCATATTATTGGAAACAGGAAGAGCTTTCAAAGTGTCAGTGATTCTAGTAGAATTGGAAAACTTTTACTTATAAAACCAACCAAGAAAGCTGCTGTTACTTATGCTTGGAAAATCGATGGCATGGTAAAATGGGACATCTTGCTGCTTTTAAGGCCTCCTGAAATGCAATGCAGTTTAAATGACAGGTTGTGTTAGAAAGCTGACGTGGAGTCTCACCTCAGCTATAAAGGTTCTGTGCTGGTAAGACCAACGCAAAATGGCTTCTGATTCCAGCATTATAGTTCTGAGGAAAAAGCCAGAGCTGAGAAAATAACCTTGCAGCATCTCTGCTCCTGTATTGCATTGATCCTGAAATTGACAGATATCCTGTGCTGTGATGTCTTATTCAAAGTTAATTTGTAGGGTTTTCTTTATATTTATTTATATATATATATATATGTGTATCAGTTAAAACATAAATTAGGGAAAATATAGTCCTAGCTGTTTCAAGTGTATTTCCTCACTGTACTAGTTCTATTGTGGTTTGTGTAGGTATTCAAAAAACTGAAACTGGGTTACACGATAGATTAATTTTAATAGTCAAATATTTTGGTGTTTAAGTGATTTCTTGAGCCAATGCTCATCCCATAAATATAATAAATTTAAATGCATTAATAGTAACCTTGACAAACATACAAGAAAGAGAAATTGCATAGATCTGTATATAAAAAGCACAACCAGAATAAATAAGACATGTATTTTCCCCCTGTACATTACTTTTTGTGCATTATTTGAATAGTATTAATGCCTTTCTCCTTCAATCAAGATCCACCTGAAAGGAAGGATAGCTGGACGAGGCTGAGAGTAGTAGGTCTGAGGTAGCAGTCAGAACTTCTGTGGTGAGAACTCGTATGGCTATAAAGAAGTCTAAATTAGCAGATTTTCTCCACGATGAGACTTTCAAATTAGTGTTCTGCCTTTGTCTGGTGAAGGCAGTTCTAATATATTAGCTATTAAAAGAGCAAAATGACAAATCAAAAGTAAAATAGCAATCCCAGCACTCACCACTGAATTCACCCCATGAGCCTAGTGGGTGATTAGCTGGGAGCCAAATTAGTGGAACACATGGCCATGTGACACAGTAGTGGAAGCTCCATCTAAATCAGAGTAGGAAAAGAGCTCATTTGAGTGGTCCAGCCTTAAAATAAATATCATAGGCTATGATGCAGTAATTCCTTAGTATTCACTATGTGGGGAAAAAAAAAATCATTTGAAAGGAGGCTGTTTTCTCTAGCTGCTGCTCTCAGTAGATAGTTCTCCCATGAAGTGAGAGGGAGTCTTGTACAAAGGCGTGAGAGCAACCTTAGGCACAAAACCTCCCAGGCTGAGACCTCTAAGTTATACTGGGTGAATCATAGGATGGGACACCTATGTGCCCTGGAGCTGTGTAGCCTCAGCAGACATAGTGGTGTTAGGCAATTGGTACAAAATGTGTCATTTAATTGCATGACTTTGCTCTGGGAAGAGTAGGATCCTTTCAAATAGAAAGGGAGATGTGAAGGGGAAAGAATAACATAAAGTGAGTCAAATGACTAAGACAGCATAGGAAGAAAAGATAGGAAAGTGATTATAGGATGAATCCCTCATGAAGAAGTTTTGAGAGAAAAAAAATAGACTGAAGAAATAAAATCTATTTTCCAGTGAACTACTGGAATTTGGTAAGTCTTTAAGTTGGCTGTGAGTAAAATTATTTTGCTTCAATATTGATGCCCTGTGATGCACTGAGCAGTGGCACCAGGATGGTGGGATAGTATTGCAGTAGATGCAGATTATGCAGGTTAGAGAGACATTATAATGATGTTTTGTTTGAAGAGTGAAAAAGAATAAGAAGAGAATCTGGAAACACCTGCATATTTTCAAAATGAATTAACTCAACTTTTTGCTTTGAAATAATATTTTCTTCAAAAAGTAGTTAAATTACATTTTAAGTGAGCTTGAATTTAAAAATAGATGACATCTTCTGTTAGTCAAATGAGGTGTTTTGTTTAATCCAAATAAAGCATTTTCCCTTTTTTTTAATTTGGTGTAGAAAACTAAATTTAAAAAAATCATGTTAAAATGAAAACATTCCCAGCAAAAAATGAATTTTCTTTTCCTCTTCCTAAATCCTAGAAGCCAAATATTTGCACAACTCTCCTCTGAATGTCCAAACCTCCCTTCCTGGCTGCTTCTGCAGCTGCTGCTGCTGAATGAAGTCACGTTGCGCTGTGCTGATGTAAGCTTCATTCACAAGCAGGAAGGAGAGTGAGACTTGTAAGGACAAAGCAAGCAACTTTAGTTCACTGGGCAAAATGAAGCAATGGACAACGGATTCTGCTTTTTTTTTTTTTTTTTTTTTTTTTTCTTGAAGCAGCAGGAAAAGGGCTG
>JAWLRI010000918.1:2019151-2030825 GCA_034781795.1 Crypturellus tataupa | reverse complement strand
AAAAAAAAAAAAAAAAAAAAAAAAAAGACTTGGTAAAGGACTCTCTCTCAAATTCTTTATCTGTCATCATGGAGACTTACTTGTAAGGTTTGCTGTCCAGAACTAAAATCCTGACCTTGATGAGAAATGCTTGGAGACTGACCATTTATTCTGAATTTAGGGTTGGACTTGATTTTTTTACCTGCTTTTTGTGAGTTTCTAAATGAGAGGAAGCAGAGAGCAAGCAAAATGAGAAAGCTTGCAAGCTCTAAAAGAGAGTCAGAATAGTATTAAACTACTTAAATGCCTGTATTTGCTCAAGAAACAAGATATTACTTAAAAAGTGAATCTGAACTCTCTTGTTAGTGACTCAGAAATATAAGGTTGAATCTGGACTTTTGTTACTGCTTTTTTAAAACTGCATTGAGATCATACACATGCATGTGTATACATACCCATGTACACATGCCTACATGGATAATCTACAACATATTTTTCTATTTTAAAATCTTTCAAAAGATATTTTTTAAATCCTGTTGTGTGATATATTCTTTTTTATAGTATTAACCCTCAAATTCATTAATATATATGTGCCTGATCATCAGTCCTTGTCCAAAACATTGCAAATACAAATGAAAAGTTTCCTGTATTTTAAACTTTGAAGCTACTTTCTATGAGTAGTGTTGGAAAATAGGAGCACTGACATCATTCAGTGAGTAGCTATATATTTATGTAAAAGCAGCTACTGCACTCTAACTCTTCTTATTGCACTGTAATTTACTGTATTTTTTTCCAGTTTTCCTAGTTTTGCCAAAAATATCAGGCTTTGTGCAATTTTCCAGTTGAAATTTCAAACCTCCTACCCATATACCACTGATTGTTCCTTTTTTAATTTTTTTGAGTTGTGTCATTTTCTTCATGTTGCTAAATCCAAGACAAGATTGAGCAGGAGGGCTGCTCTGCAGGGATCAAAGAAAGCGTGGCTCCCACCTAGGCAGGAAGGACAGTGCTGGGGCACCAGGGCTTGGCTTGCGCTCGGAGGAGCTGGGTTCATTTCACAGCCCCATCACAGCCAGCTTATATGACTGTGGCAGGTGCCAGATCTGCAGAATGAAGTAAAAGTTGGCCTATCTGCCAAGTGGAAAGTGCACACAAAATGGATTAGGTACTTTTGGTAGAATGGGTACCCAAGAATGGCATCTATGAAAGTGAGAATCCTTTTACAAGAGCAAGATCATGCCTGAAATCCTACCTCAGCAGTACAAGCGTGTCCTTTAGGGAGTGCAAGTCTTCTGCTAAGATTTCAGTCCTAATCCTCTTGAAAGTATGTAGGAGAGCCAGCTCTTTATTGTAAAATATAGCCAAAGAGGAAACTTATTTATATATATATATAAATACATATATATATTTATTTTTTCTCACCAATTTGTGTAGGCAAATGTTCTCATTATCAGTTTACTTCTAAAAAAGTGAGGTTATTAGGTTATTGCTTTCCCTTTTTGCTGGACAGGACTCATAGCAGACCATGGAAGATGATCAGACAAGATCTGAATAGATGTCATGTTTAGGTATGAGATAACCATTTAGCTGCTGACTCTAATTTGGATTTGGACAGTTCTGAATATGCCCAGATTTTTGCTGGCATGTGAGGTTAGGCTTTTGGTGGGTAGGCTGAGGATGAGGGGGAAGTTTGAGAATCTAAGATTTCATGTTAGGTAGCTGCTTGGTGGATGCCCTTTCTAAGCATTTCTTCTTAAACCTCACTCTCTGTGTATGTGGTCCTCATGATCTCAGTTTCTGTGCACAGTGCTGCTGAACTTGGCCATCTGCCTCTCAGTCGTAAATGCCCAGAATAGTTTGGACAAGGATGTGTTACTGAAGTGATAGTCACCTGTCAAAAAATATTAATACAGTACAAAATAGCATATTCCCTACAGCCCTTCCTTTTTTGTGGACCTTTGGCTAGAAGAGATCTAAAGCACTACTGGCAGTACAGTATTGAAAGCTGAAATAAAGCAACAGCTGCAATAAATTGAGTCTCACTTTTACAAGTCAGGCCAGGTCATTTGTCTTAGTAAACTGAAGATCACTTAGAACTCAAGTGGGAACGATGACAATGTCCTTGTCATACAAGTCCTGTAGGTCCTTGCTCATAAGCCTTTCTTTGCAACTCCCGTGATGACCCAGAATGAACTTGACTTCAGCCTGAGGAAGGTGTGAGGAAACCAGCACTCATGCCAGCTGCTTCTTAGGATGATATGCTTGTCACAGAAACAGAGATCATCTGGAAGGGGATTAAGGGGTTATATAACAACAGAGAGAAAGAGAGAGAGAGAAAAAAAAAGAAAAATAGAAGAAACAAAATGTATCAATAACATAACCCACATACATCACATTGTAGAATGAGTAAATGAAGGTTCCTTCAAATTTTATGACTTTCTGCCACCAGTGAGTGTCATTTCCTACTGTACCTCCCTCCTCACAATTTGAGGGTGAATTTAGTACCAGGCAATGGTGCAGTTATGTAAGAGTGGCAAATAGCAAGTCAGTCAGTGTGCCTGAAGAGCCTAGGTGCAAATGGCTCTTGTTCTTTGGGACAGCCCTGCTTTGAAGGGAGGCACACGTATGATGGTTTACGATGTTATTCCATGGGCTTGTATTGTGTCTGCAGTCAGAGGGTGGGGAAAGACAGAATAATAAACAAGACCTAATTTGCCCATTCTGCACTTTAGGATTTGCAGGGCAGAGTCTGTCACTTGGATCATTCTTTTGGTCCTCCATCTCAGTACATGACTCTGTCTGGGAACTGAATCCTTTGGCAGGGTTTGGAGCAACTAGCGCTGGATTCCCTTTCAAGCAAAGGAAGCCTAAAGTGGCTCAGTGCCTGTGTAATCAAGTTACGTGGTTAGAGGCATTTGGGAGATGATTTCATTAAATGTTTTGGGGAGTGAGAAAAATGGCAATTTGTTGAACTCAAATTTGTTTTCAGAAAAACAACATGTTTCCTGTTTAAAATGGTATATAGAAACCATTAAAATTTCAAAAATGAGATGATTTTTGAGGTGCTTTTTGTTACTTTCAAAACAAGAACATTCCTTTTTTTATAAATTAAAGCAAGTTTTTTTTTTTTAAGAAAAAAATTATTACAGAATGATAAAAATTAAAGTTCAAAATAGTCAAGATGAGCTATTTCAGTTTACATGATCCCTTTTCCTCTCCCCCCCAGTGTTTTTCTCTCTACCGGAATTTTCTACTCTGCCATATTATTGGAAACAGGAAGAGTTTTCAGTGTCAGTGATTTTAGTAGAATTGGAAAACTTTTACTTATAAAACCAACTAAGAAAGCCGCTGTACTTATGCTCGGAAAATAGATGGCATGGTAAAATGGGACATCTTGCTGCTTTTAAGGTGACTGCAAAAGCCTACTGAAATGCAATGCAGTTTAAATGACAGGATGTGTTAGAAAGCTGACGTGGAGTCTCACCTCAGCTATAAAGACTCTGTGCTGGTAAGACCAACGCAAAATGACTTCTTATTCCAACATTATAGTTCTGAGGAAAAAGCCAGAGCTGAGAACATAACCTTTTAGCAGCTCTGCTCCTGTATTGCATTGCTCATGAGATTGACAGATATCCTGTGCTGTGGTCTCTTATTTAAAGTTAAATTATAGATGTTTTGTTTTGTTTTTTATATATTATATATATATTTGCTAAAATATAAGTTAGAGAAAATATAGTCTTAGCTGTTTCAAGTGTATTCCCTCACTGTACTAGTTCTAATATGATTTGTATAGGTATTTGAAAGACTGAAACTAAGTTACATGATAGTTTAATTTTAATAGTCAAACATTTTTGGTTTAAGTGATTTCTTGAGCTATTGCTTGTCCAATAAATATAATAATTTTAAATGCATTAATAGTAACCTCGACAAACATACAAGAAAGAGAAATTATACAGAATCTATAAAAAAAAAAAGTGCAAAACCAGAATAAATAGGACATCTATTTTTCCCCTGTAGATTATTTTTTGTGCATTATTTGAATAATATTAATGCCTTTCTCCTTCAATCAAGATCCACCTGAAAGGAAGGATGGCTGAACAAGGCTGACAGTAGCAGGCCTGAGGTAGCTGTCAGAAGCTCTGTGGTGAGAACTGGTATGGCTATAAAGAAGTCTAAATTAGCAGACTTTCTCCATGATGAGATTTTCAAATTAGTCTTTTGCATTTCCCTGGTGAAGGCAGTTCTAATATATTAACTAATAAAAGAGCAAAATGACAAATCAGAAAATAAAACAGCGATCCCAGCACTCACCACTGAATTTATCCTGTGGGCCTGGTGGGTGATTAGTTGGGAAGCCAAATTTGTGGACTATGTGGCCACATGACACTGTAGTGGAAGCTCTATCTAAAACAGAGTAGGAAAAGAGCTCATTTGAGTGGTCCAGCCTTAAAATAAATATCATAGACTATGGTGCAGTAATGGTGGAGGAAAAAAAAAGCATTTGGAAGGAAGCTGTTTTCCCCAGATGCTGCTCTCAGTAGATAGTTCTCTCATGAAGTGGGAGAGAGTCTTGTACTAAGGAATGAGGGCAATCTTCATCACGAAACCTCCCAGGCTGAGGTCTCTGAGTCACACTGGAGTCACAGGTTTAATCATAGGATGGGACACCTACATGCACTGGAACTATGTAGCCTTGGCAGACATAGTGGTGTGGGGCAACCAGTACAAAATGTGTCATTTAATTCCATGACTTTGCTGTGGGAAGAGTAGGATCATTTCAAATAGAAAAGGAGATGTGAAGTGGAAAGAAAAAATATAAAGGGAGTCAAATGACTAAAACAGCAAAGGGAGAGAAGATAGGAAGGTGGTTATAGGATGAATCCAACATGACGAAGCTTTGAGAGAAAAAAAATAGGCTGGAGCAATGAAATTTATTTTCCAGTGAACTATTTGAATTTGGTAAGTCTTTAAGTTAGCTGTGAGTAAAATTATTTTGCTTGAATGTTGATGCCCTGTGATGCACCGAGCAGTGGTAGCAGAAAGCAGTGGGATGGTATTGCAGTAGATGCAGACTAGGGAGACATTATAATGATGTTTTGTTCAAACAGTGGAAAAGAATAAGAAGGGAATCTGGAAACACCTGCATGTTTTCGAAATCAGCTAACTCAAGTTTTTACTTGGAAATAATATATATATATTTTTTAAAAGTAGCTAAATTACATTTTAAGTGAGTTTAAATTTAAACATCTTCTGTTGGTCAAGTGATGTGTTTTGTTTAATCCAAATAAAACATTTTCTTTTTTTTTAGTGTAGAAAACTAAATTTAAAAAAAAGGTAAATGAAAACATTGCCAGCAAAAAATGAATTTTCCTTTTTTCTTCCTAAATCCTAGAAGCCAAATATTTGCACAGTCCTCCTCTGAATGTCCAAACCTCTCTAGCTGCTTCTGCAGCTACTGTTGCTGAATGAAGTCACGTTGCGCTGTGCTGATGCGAGCTTCATTCACAAGCAGGAAGGAGAGTGAGGCTTGTAAGGACAAAACAAGCAAGTTTAGTTCACTGGGCAAAATGAAGCAATGGACCATGGATTCCGTGATTTTTTTTTTCTTGAAGTAGCAGGAAAAGGGCTGCTGACAAGATATTTTGGAACAACTTGCTATTAGGAAGGAAGTGCGAGTGGGTGTAGATGAGAAGTAACTCACACTCATATGACACACACACATTGTGAATATGTTAAAGCCCTGCACACAAAGGCTGAGTCCGCCTGGTTAGAGAGGGAGTCCTGGGCCACCCTTCTGTTTTTACAAAACCTTATCTTGTTAGTGTTATAAAACAGAAAATTAAAAACATTAAAGACCCTTTTAAATATGGGAACTTGTGACTGAAGAGGTTATTATCATAATCCATTGTTATATCCCTAATGGTAGATCAAGAATAGAGTTCATCAGGAAATCAGCTGGAATTTCAACTGTGGATGTTTCACTTTCATGTTTTAACCAGACTTCTAAGTCAAGACACATTATAACTCAAAGAGAGACTGCTATGATATCTCATGGGATTTGTAGGGAAATCACTAGAGTGACTTTTCAAAATCCAAAGCTCCGTTAAAAAAAAAGTCATCAAAAGGGGAAAACAGTGTTTCCAGCTACATAATGAGAATTAGAATTTATCTTGTTTTTTATGTCAGATATATGAAGGTGGTGATTCTCACAGTTTCAGTAATGACTGGAAGGATAAGAATCTGTTCCAAATTAAGATGTCCTGTAATAAAATGAAGTAAGATAATAGGAAGGAACAGATGAACTCTTATTTATGTCAGAAATAGCCAGAATTCTTCAATAAGTAAAGGCCAGGTTATATTCCTGCTTACACTATGAGGAATTTGGGATTTAAGAAAGACATCTGTAAAAAAGTTAATTTCTGGCTAGTTTTCAGTCAATTGCTAATTGTTATCTAACTTTTTTTCTTTATTTTCTAATGTAAAACATTTTTTGAAATTCTTAAGACTCCTTTTTGCCATCATTCAGCCAGTGTATTCATGCATCCAGAATGCACAAATACCTCTCTACTTTCTACTTACCTACACCTTCCTCTCTGAAAGATTTTCTACCTGAGTCCCTAGAGTCAAATACTGTAGACATTTGTGAACAAGTCAGTCCAGAGCTTGCAAGAATGTCTCAAAGCACAAAACAACTTTTATAAATGTTTGATAAAATGGGTGATATTCCAAAAACTAGTCAAAGAACTTCAGAAATATGTCTTGTTCTTCACAAAGGAAACAATCTGACCAGTTTCAGTGACAGTATAAATTAAAGTTTTTTAAGCAGAAAATGTTTGGGAAGTCTGTCCATTATTGCTCACAGAGAGGCTTTTAAACAAATGGAAGAGAGGGTAGCTGCTGCTGCAAAACCATTAGGTGAACTAATGACCTTTACCAACAGGGAAAAGTAGTCCTTCCTTGCATTTGGGGTAATCGAGATTAACAAAAAAATGAAAAGTTAAAAACAGCAACCTGGAAAGGGGATCCTCCTCCTCTCCATCCTCGTCTTTTTTCTAATAATCTAGTAATGGTGATATGAACGGGATGGAATTTTTTCTTTCTCCATAAGCAACATTATCTTTTTACGCACTCTCATCTCAGGGGTTTATTTATAATCTTTCAGTTCCATTATGCAAGTATTTGAAACTCAAGCTAAAAACTGCTGTTTATTCCATGCTGCCTGTGTCCTTTCCTCTCTTGAAGTTAAAACATTCTTGTCATTATGGAACATATGTTAGAATCCACATGAAAAAAATCCAAGTGAACTGTAGCCTATCAAGAGCAGTGCAGGATGAGTTGTGTCTGCTGCGCTGGCTGCTGTAGTCACTTGGCTGGGAGCAGTCTTCCAGAATCGCTGAATACCTTCTTGTTGCAGGGGGCTTTGATTTTTTTGCTGTTGGTAGTTTGTTCAAATTGCTGCACCAAGACTGGAGGTCCAAGATAATGTCCTTTTGATAACTTCATGTCCATGAAGTCAAAAGTGCAAACAGATCTCTTTGCAGAAAGCTTCATATTGCTATCAAATCTACTGCAAAAAAAAAGTGAAGCTCCAAAACTGATGTTTCCTCAAATAAATTTTTATATATTCTAGGCACAGACAGAATCATAGGTACATGATGGAGGGCATCATAGTTACCCTTCATCAGATCTGGTGTCTCTGAGTATAGCTTGCGTCAGTCTTTCAAGTATTTATTCTTTTTATTTGCAAGGGTTCCCAAGCTCACTTATGTCCACTTAAACATAGACAGTTTAAAAAGCTTAAGCATTTTTCTACAGATAACTGTCCTCTCACCTTGCTTGCCTGTTTAGGATTTTGGTTTCTGGTACTTCTGTTCTGGACTCAGTAGTTCACTGGAAAGCCTGGATGGCACGAGCTTTTTCTCACATCTTTGGGCTCAGACTAGAGCCTCCTTAGTGCAGGAGAGAGATGCAGTGTTTGCAGAGGAGAGCAGAAGTGTTCACAGCAGAAAAGAAGTTCTCTCTGCACTAGCCATCTCTGGAAGGGAGAAAATGGCACCAACGTACTTGTTTTCTGCAGGTTAGTGGCATGCTGAGGCCTCTAGTAGGGGTAAATACTAGATGAATAAACACAGTCCTAGAGTTTCTGCTTTAGAAAACACAAGAATACACGTCTCTTCTTACAGCATACTCAATATTGTACATCTAAAGAGCTCTGTTTTTATAAAAACTATTTTCCTTACCTTTTTTGGCCATATGCTCTGCATAATTATTATTAAATTATGAAAAATAATAACTCTGTTCTAGTTCCACTTGGAGTAGATTATGAGTACTTATCTTTGCTGTAATACACAATAAAGCAATACATGGGATTGCAAAGGCAAAAATGTATCAATTTTTCCATAAGCACTGAATGCCTCTAGAGCTAGGTGCCCTAGGTAAGTTACCTCCATCTGCTTTTCAGAAAGTGATGATTTTGTATACATCTTAATGAGTTTAAAGGAATTCCATTTCAGTTGAATTTAATCAAATCGTCTGCCATCTCTCAAAAGAACAGGCCTTGCATCCAAAAAATACATGAGTCAAATCAAATACCACATAGAAAGATTTTGGTTGGAGAACCAATCTGGTTGCAGTAGACTGGTTCCTGCTTTGTGACTCAGCTAAGCACAATAGAAAGGACATATAATATAATGTAATATAATATGATATAATATATGATATATAATGTGTAGTGTGTAGGTATATGTATATAATATAATAACTGAGGAGATGCTACAGTTCTAGATGTCATCTAAATTTGTAGTCATGTAAGAAGCAGATATAAATAGAGGAGTCATATATATGACTCTTTCCCTATTGCCTATAATCTCTGCTCAAACTAGTCTAGGACTTGGATTCACACCTTGAGCATGTCCCCAACCTGTTTTTACAACTCCCTGGTATGCCTGAAGAATGTGTAGCTCAGACATCCTTTGCACAGTAGATACTTGGGGAGTAGGGAAAGGATGGTGCATATGTCTAACTCTTCAAGTTAAGCAGAGGGTATCAGGTATTGAACCTGTTCTCAGAAGTTCCCACCTTCATTCATAGTTCTGCTACTGGCATAATCAGTGACCTGTTTCTTCATTTCCCTGACAGCAGTGTGAGGATATATTTGTCCCAGCAGGTCATTGCTGACTGTGTTTTTAAAGCACTTCCAGTTCTGCTAATGGAAAACAGTGTATGAGAGATGATGTGTATTTCTGTGTAGAGAAAAGCAATGAGTAGAAGAGCCAGGGTCAAAGTTCTGATTCTGAACCTTCATCCCACGTTGCTGTCCTAACCCAACTGTGAGATCTTTCATCAAGTGTCTCATTAACTATCTAGTCTTCCATAGCATGGACATCCAGCTTTGTAGAGTATGTCTTAAGAGTTAATCTGTTTGCAATATCTAAGTATTCTTAGGTGTTTGAGCTTGCCTTTTTCATATATATGAAAAGCTATTCTTGAAATGCTCTCTTTAGGCATCATACTGGAAATGACAGAAACAAACAACTGACTGCCTGTCTTCTCATAAACTTACAAAGTGTGTGATTTGTGTAAAGAAAAAAAAAAGTGTAACATGCAAAATTCTACCTTGATTGTAAACACATTGCACATGTATATATGCAAATAAGGGATCTGAATGTTGCAGTTAGGTTCTTTGTATGCAGTTACTTGGGAAAAGGGAGAGGATTGATGCTAATGCAAAAGGTCCCCTTTAAGTTGTATTATTCTCTATTATCTTCCCTTCTGCATGCTCTGTTCTCCTGATAGCAATTGGGATATGGTGAGACATATACATAGGAGTAAGAAATTTTGCCTCCAGACTATGCGTTATCAGTAACAAGACTATGGAGTAAAAGTACCTACTACCTACTTTCTCTCTCCATCCCATTACAACTGGTTGTAGAGAGATGGAGAGAGCATTTACTAAGTGTGTTATGCCCTGACAGTCAGAGCAGTGACTGTCCTTCCCACTGAACAGTTTCTGTAAAAGACTGAAGTGAAATAATGACTAAATGAAGAATCCCAAGGAAATCAGAATCCTGCCTGGTATGACACCTGACAACCATAAGGAATCATTGTCCTAATCTTGTCATGCGACATTGCACTGCCTGATACTGAGACAGTGGGAGCTCTGGGTGCCTTCAAAGGCAAGAGTTAGAAAATTAAGCATTTTGAATAAGTTAAATCTTGTTAAGCTTCCAGTGCTTAATGTGTCATTCCTGTTTGGTCAGCATATTGTACTTAAATAAAAGGTCTCAAATTTGTCACAGCTGTGGAAGACTTCAGCCTGAACAGTCATGATGATTGTAGCAGAGCTAGTTGAGCGGCTTTGTTTTTAGGGTTCATTTTTGTTGGTTTTTTTTTTTTTTTTTTTTTTTTTAATTTTCAAATTATTATAATTTACCAATGACAATTGTAGCCATTGGACCTGGAATCATAATTCAATCTATGAATTCTTAGTCAAAAAATTAGATGCTATTCTTCCAGTATAGCTGTGTCTAAAACCTGAGGATTTAGAAAGTCTGTACCGTATTAAAAATATTGTTGGTTCCTTCCTCTAAGAATAGAGGAGGAAGGCCAGGATTTTTACCTTAAGGTTGTTTGGTTGAACTATGGCAGTAGAGCATCAAAAGTCTTTTTAATATTGTCTGTTAAGGTAAAGGTAAAGGTATGGTCTATATGTGCTTGGCTGAATGAGTTGGTCTGGATGACATCATGGTTTCCTTATGGGAGATGTTGCATAATTCACATGGAATTCTATTATGATGACATTCTGAAGGTTATTCTATTAAGCCAAGTGCATCAAATCAGTAAGCAAGGGAATGCTATCACAGAGGTTTGCAAGCCTTGGTTTCTTCTAGGTAACTTGAGGAATTGTGGTCTATACACAGGCAAACAGGACCTGAATCATTCTTTTTTATTACATCAAAATAGACAATGCTCTTATTTCTTTTCATTCTTCTTATATCTTCCCTGTTCTGTGTTGCAGAATATCCACAGGCAACCACCTACTATTTACTTTAAATACAAGAGCTGCAGAAAATCAGGTGTGAATATTCCTGCTCAAGACCTGTTAAAAATAACGCTAGGAATCTTGGTTGCAATTTCATAATAGCTACTACTGAATTCGTCTTTACAACATTGAAAGCATTGTTTTCCTCTGCCCTAAATCAAATAGTATTACAGGGTTTCCAATAGCCACCTTGTTACATGACTGAATTCCTAAGAATGTACTGGATAGTTCTGAATATAGAATTGAACAGGATGGTACTTAAAGATGAGGTGCTACAGACAACAGATTTTGGTTCAGCATATGTCACTTTGCCCTCGGAGTAACAAATTAACCAGTTCTCTTAAATAGGATTATGACAAGTTTTGTTATATGAGATGTAACAGTGTAGAGCTGATGATGCATGGGTTGAAAAGGTCCTACAGTTTTGTAATGAAGATTATTTAACCTTCAGTTCCTGCTCGGATTCCAAGATGACTAATATTGTAATATATCACAGAATCACAGAATGGTTGAGGTTGGAAGGGACCTCTAGAAGTCATCTAGCCCAACCTCTCTACTCCAGCAGGGACACCTAGAACATGTGGCACAGGGTGGCATCCAGGTGGGTTTGGAAGATCTCCAGAGAAGGAGACTCCACAACCTCTCTGGGCAGCC
>JAWLRI010000918.1:1998746-2012662 GCA_034781795.1 Crypturellus tataupa | reverse complement strand
GTCCCCAATGATACCCCCTTCTCCTCTCAAATCTAGTTTAAAGCCCCCTCAATGAGCCCTGCTAGCTCATGTCCCAGAGCTCTTTTCTCCCTTTGAGAAAGATGGATCTCATCAGATTCCATCATGCCTGCCACTGTGTAAGGCTTCCTGTTACCAAAGAAACCAAAGTTGTGGCGATGACACCAGCCATGGAACCACATGTTAATGGAGCATGTCCTCCTAGAATCTCCTAGAATTTCCTCCTAGTATCCTAGAATCTCCTAGAATTTCTTTCCATATTGCTGCCATCACTGGGAAGAATGGAAGAGAATATGACCTGCGTGCCTGAGTTCCTAATTGTCTACCCCAATTCCCTAAAGTACCTTTTGATCGCCCTCAGGCTGCACGTTGCTTCTGCTTCTCCTCCCACATGTAGGACCAGCAATGGATAATAGTCAGTGGGTCTAACCAGGTTGGGAAGTATCCGCGTGACCATAAAATATCCATACATAGATCCATACAATTCCCTTTAAAATTTTGATTGCACTGTAGTTTTTCACTTTCGTTCCCTGTGCATACTGTTGTACTGTTTTCATCTGCTCTTGAGGTAGCTGATGTCAGCAGTGGATGTAGTAAACTCCTGCTCTTGACTCTGAGTTATGCCTTTCAGGCGGCACATTGCTAGAGTAGTCCTGATCATCGGTTTGCACATGGGACAACTGAGGAGAGGAGGAAAAAAGTTTCCTGTTTTTGCAAGCATGGTTCAGGGTGAAGCTATTTGGCAGACTCAGTGTCGTGATGGTATCATTTAGAGCAGTGAGTGACACCAAGCAGGTGGAAAGAGGAGGAAAAATTCAACATAGGATGGACTAACCTGACACCGAATTACCAGAACAGTCTCCTATCTCAAATAACATTTATTTGTCCCAGAGGACAGAAAAATGAACAAGGACTGATTTTTTTTTATGAAATAATTTTTCATGATTTATTCATATTACTCTGCATTGCATAGTGTACGCTGATACTATCAGAAGGAGAAGCAGGTAGCAATCATCACAGTAATGCCCCCCTTTCTGATAATGTGCAACATGATGCACTGCAGGTTTAAATGTAACCAGAGACTTTTGGACATTTCTATCCGCTACAAATTCCCATGGTGAAAGTGAATCAAGCCCTATATAAACAAAACAGATGGAAGTGACACTAATAGTACAATGTCAGCAGTATCCACAGATTGACAGATCTAGTTATGTTGCCAGATGCACAGAATGTTGCACTACTTGTTCCTTATAAACTAGACTTGATGGAGTATGTCAATGTCAAAATCCTTGCTGATGTACACACGAGCATACAAAGACATGCACACTCACAGATACTCACATTCCTGTGATCTATGTCAACCATACCATCTGCTTTCTGCTTTGCATGTGGTAGCTAACTAACTATCCTACTGTGCACGGGTATCACTGAGTACATGCTGTGGAGACAAACAACAGTTTTTTCCTTCCTCTACCCTACTTAGTGTTATAAAATAGGCTTGTTAACATTTGCCATCTAGGCACATATATTCTACATGTATTTTTGAAACTTGTTTCTCATTTGTATTTATTCCCTTGGCCGGTATATCTTTCTCCTATGCCCAGAAATTTAGAAGCTTCACCATCTCTCTGAGAAAATCGTGCAGCTTTAAGTATACAATATAGCCTGCATTTCCCCTGGAATAAGCACTAAATAGTGAGTTCGAGACAGGTAGCAGCACTTAAACAGAGGTAACATTTCATTATTTTTTGCAACAGATACACTCAGTTAAGAGTGTATCGAAATGTCTTCATCATACTGCAGCATTAACTGTAAGTGCCAAATGTCACAAGAAGGATATGCTGCTTGAAGGGACAGAAAGCTGACCCAGCTACAGCCAGTGCCTAAAGTCTCTTTCTGACCCATTTCATTGTCTGGCGCCTGTCATTATAACTATCTTTCCAAAAGATCTACAGAAATTACACTTACCCTCTGTTAACTAGGTAACATAATCTCCTGGAGACTAGCTAATTGCAGCCCATGATAATCTCTCATACAGCAACTGTTAAATTTTTCATTTCTTTCAAATTATTATGGATCAGTGGAGAGGATATTGATTTGATTCATTAACTGATTCCCAGTCTGTTCCAAGGTTAATGATTACATGTATCTCAATTACATCCTTAACAGGTTACACTGTATGATTTGTTTCAACTGCAGTGTACATTGCGTATCTTCCACAGCTGAAAGCCTTCTTAGGAATTGATGATTTAATATGACTTTTTTTTTTCCATTGCACTGAACATGCCTACAAGGCACAAGTACTTTTGGGACAACAGCAGAAAGAAAGCTTTCCCCAAATTCTTTAAAGAGCGTGTACAGGACACACACTGAATAACAGTCTCAAAAGACTACAGAAGATACCCAGAGATTCCTTCAGGTTCAAGATATTTGAAGACAATTCAGAAGATATTGGAAGTGGTGAGTGATTCACTCTGGTTTTATTACTTTGTCATCACACAAAGTTCATATTATCTGTCAATTACCTTTTAGGCTGCTTTGGGTTACTGAACTGAAAAGGACTTTACAAATGTTGAATGAATGTTTGTCAGTTTGAGTTCTAATGGTCTGTATATTTTAGCAGTGATGCAGTGATTTCACTCTTCCTAGTAGTGCTGCAGAATCCTTTTGGCTTACAAAAGCTTTGGGGTTATTTACATTGAGTTTTCCTCTAATGCAATCACAGAAAATAAGCTTTTTCGTCACATGCTACCCCTTGTATGACATTATTCTTGGTTGGTACTCCTTTTAGACTGCTGCAGAGCCTGGTTTGGAACTGAGATTCATGGTGCTAGGATTTGTACAGATCATGAAGGACAAGCCCCTAGGAAAGCATCATAGGAAAAATAGGTGTGGGAAGTTACACAATGAGGCAGAGAGAGATCTGTCAGAGCAATACAGATCTCCTCTACCTATGGTAAATGGCTGGAGAACAGTAATCTGATGCTTTCCCTATCCATTATTTTACTTTTGCATCCTATTTCTTCAACTGTGTGAGATCACAAATACTGGCAATAGGAGAGTTCTTCCTGCATGATTTAGAAATTTAATGAAATAATACTTCGCTTATCTATGACTCTGTGTTATCTGAGGCACTCAAAGTGCAAATATTCAGTCACTACATGTCTTTTGAATGGATGGATGGATGGATGGATAGATAGATAGATAGATAGATAGATAGATAGATAGATATTATTACACCCATTTGCAGACTGGTAAATTGAGATCTGGAGGGGTTGAGTTTAATAACACAGAATAACTCAATGTCAAAACTTAAAATGCAGAAATCCTGACTCTCTGCCAATGTTCTGATTCCTTTTGTGAAGCTTCTTGGAGTTTGTATTCTGCAAATATAAGACCATTTTATCATTTCATCTCTCTCTCAGTCTATTACTTTGGAACCCCAAGATACTGTAGTTTAGTTTGGAAACTAGGAAGTCAAATGAGTATAGTCATGAGGAAAGACTTCAGTTATACAATCCATTAAATAAAACAATAGAGCTTGCAGCTGAGCTATTAAAGAGTGTAGAGCAATTTTTATTTCAATGGCTACATTTTATTTCCTCTTCTGAGTGACTGCTAACAAAGGGCTGCTGAAAGGACTGGATAAAAAGTAGATGTCAGATGCAAGATCCATGAGTTAAACAACATTATTAGATACAATTTCATAAAATGTAGTTGCCTTTCTGCTACTAGAAATCATGTCCTTTTGTCAACTTGTGGTCACATCAGCACTTCTGTTGATAATAATTTGCTCCAGCTGCAGAGCGTAGCTGGCCTGCAAATCAAGAACTAGAATAGGAACAGTCAGGAATAACTCAATGGCTTGCATAATGTGCAAATCACTACACATCTTACTATTAGTATAGTTTATTTTCTCTCAGAATATTTGGAATGTGAAAATTTTTTTTTTAGTAAAACAGCCGATCTGACACTTTACTGAGAGTAGAACTGGCTGGCTAGGTTATTGTAACACTCCTCCTCCCCTCACAGCTCACACACATGTACGCCTCCTCTCTATAATCATTTAAGTGGGATTATCATATCAAAACCCTTCATTATCTTTCATTGAATTCAGACCAAACACCTAATTTCATATATTGTTTGAGGTCTCCCTATAATATTGCTCACAGTCCTCTACATTCATTTTTCAAATGTTTGAAAGACTATAACATATATATACTATTTCTACTTCCTTTCCTGCTTTCAGCCTTTTCTACCTTTTACTCAAAATGGGCAGAATAAGAAGTAGTCCATTCTTGCAATAATGAGATCCTTCAAACTCCAGCCTTCTGGACAGATGGGAACCTGGTTGGAAATGAAACACAGCACATCTGGCAGAGCACAGAATGAATGAATATTGTGTGAAAATGGAAAGAGACTTACTAAAGCAACCATTCTCTTTTGTCTCTGCTTGAATAGGAACCATAGTGAAGCAAGATGATATTAACACGACCCTTATTTTAATGTAATTTTTAAAGCATATGTTTTATTTAACACAAAGCAGGCAGTACTATGAAGCTGCAAGAATCTGAAGGTTCTAAGTTCACATGGAAATTAGAGATATGTGCTTGTGATAAACTATTAAGAAAAGAAAAACAATAGGAAATACAGCTGGGAGCACTCTCTATTAATAAGAGTGATTAATCATCTGTGGAAATGCTTCAGAAAGTTTGTTCTTTTCTAGTGCAAGTAAGCTGGGTATCCTCTTTTTACAGGATGGAAGCTTTTCAGTGCAGGTAGAGTGAGAATTGCAGATTCATTCTTAAGATCTTTTCCTAAGTCCTGGCAAAACAGGACTATAGTTTGTTCATCTCCATTAAAATCCCATTTAGAGCCAGTCAAACACCATCTAAAACCACTGTCTTGATTTTGTTAATCTATTATTTTTTTCTCAGAGTAGGAGCACTGCATGATCTGTAACATGCTACCTGTGTGAAAACTGCTCATTACCCCATTTTTATCAAGGTTGTCTTGGCGATAAAGACAAGACTCGAGCTTCTGACATGTTAGGAGGGCTCCATCAAGATAAAATGAAGAACTGCTTCACAAGAGCAACTGCATATGCAGGGTGAACCCTGTGCTTTAATTGATAGAATTTACGGTTGCTGTATATGTTATATGCTAAAGGCCAGATTTAAAACATTATTAAGTAAATATGCAGTCAATATTCTCCCAAGTACATATAAGAAACTTTCTTATTCAAGATGTAAGTGATGGTCAAATGGAGGAACTGGTTTTACTGCTGACGTCCTCTGAACTGCTTGTATTGCTAGTTTGGTGGCTGTGGAATAGTTTCCTTTAGCTGTTACCAGAGATAGGACGTAACTGTTCATAGTTGCATTTGTTTGGCAAATCCTGTATTTTCTGTTTTGAAAAATTTATGTTCCATAGTAGAGTATTAAATCTGTCATTCCTACTTATAATTTAATAGGGACTAAATGGTACATTTTTTTGGTGAACAGTATCCTGAAAGGGAAAAAAAAGAAAAAAAGGGAAAATGTTAAATACATCTTTTGTCATTTATGCAAAATGAATAATAACATCAATTCACAGTCATCTTTTCTCCTTTGCTCTCATTTCTGTGCACTTGCTTTATCTCACCAGCACAACAGACAAACGTAGCTCATTAGTAACTTGCAGAATACATTTCTAAAAGATTAGAGCAACATTAGCCACAATCGACTCTGAATCTTGTGAACAGCAAGGGACTTTAAGTATTCAGTGCTAAAATGAAATCAGACAACTACCCCGGATGCTGCAAAATGAAAGCTCAAAATAATTTTGAAATGGGAACTACTTATTCAACTGTCCTCACCAAATTTCGCTCATTGTTTCTATTAGCGAGGTCTTTTTTCATTTAGGAAATTGATAATTTAAAATTCACTTTGGGAAAGCCATTGATAGTGTTGCCGTATGCAACCACCACTTCTACAGGGACAGTAGGAGTCCCTGTAGTAATTGTTTGGAGCCTGAATTTGGGGTTATTTTAGAGATAGTTAGGCCTCTGATGTTTGTTGATTCATAGCCTCCCTTACCATGAAATATAGACAGATTTCTGCTTCTGAGATGGTGTTACATCTTGGTGTTAACTGGTTCTTAGGGCACGCTGCTGTGCTGCCCGCTGTAGCTTGCAGGAGAATACTGTGACTCTAACTTAGCTTTCATTCACTGCAGCTGCTCAGGTGAAGAATAGTCAGAGTGTATAACCACCGTGCTTCCAGAAATGCTGTGCTTTCTAATGCAGAATCTTTTATTCTCTTTTGTTTTTGGAATATAGAGGAAACTTTCTGCTTTTCAGTAGAAATGCCTATGTACAGTGAATGAATCACACTAAAGACATGTGAATGCCAACCTGATGCCATCTATGATAAGATGATTAGCTTAGTGAAAAAAGGGAGAGCAGAGGATATTGTTTATCTGAAGTAAGGCCTTTGACACTGTCTCCTATAATATTCTTATGGACAAACTGTTGAAAACTAGATAAAATGGACAGCAAGCTGAATAGAAAACTGTCTGCAACTTCTCGTCCTTAAAGATCTATAAGCAATGGCACAAAGTCTTGCTGGAGACCAGTAAGCAGCCATGTCCCCCAGTGCTTGTTACTGGGTCCAGCACTGCTTAGTATCTTCGCTGATGATCTGGGGAAGGACTGGAATGCATTCCCAGCAAGTCTGCAGACAGTACGAGACTCAGAGGAGTGGATGATGCAACAGCCAAGCAGGCTCACGTTCAGAGGGGTCTTACCAGGCTGGAAAAGGGGACTGGCAGGAATTGCATGAAGTTTTTGCAATAATACAGAGTCCAGCAGCTAGGGAGCAATAACCCTATGCAGCATGGTACATGGTGGGGGGCAAAGAGCTTTGCAGAAAAGCACCCGGGAGTGCTGGTGGACACACAAGTTATATACGAGACAGCAGAGTGTTGTTGCAGCAAAGGTGCCAACAGCATAGTGGACTGCATCAGCAGAGCATTACTGGTAGACTGAGGGAGGTGATCATTCCCCTGTGCTCAGATCTGGTGAGAACTGTGTCCAGTTCTGGACTCCTTACAACCACAACTATTCTGTGATTCTGTGAGTAAATGTCATTTGTCCAAGCTCAAATGAGGCAAGATGAAAGTGAGCTTCAGTGAACTGAAAATTGGCACTATCGTTTACTGATAACATGCTTTCAGCAGCCACCAAGTCAGCAAAATGTCTTCAAACTAGTCGTTTCAGCCCCCTAAACCTGCATCTCCTCTCAAAGAAGGGTAATAAAGCATTGGGGCCAAGGGCTTGGGTCTAGTAGCAAAGACTGAAAGGCTTAATTAAGCAATCAGAATGAGACTAGGGATAATCATCTTTAGAATTTATTGCAAGATTTACCTCTTAATCAAGAATTTCTCATAAAAATAAGGATATGAGAACTTGACTGCCTTGAACAGATATAAGTGTAGCACAAAATGATATGTGGGAGAAGAGTAAGAAAGAGAATAAAAGATGCAAAATAATAGAAAGGAGGGTCAAGGAAAGTCGATTAGAAGAGATGTTGTGTGATACTATGTCTTTGTTTTTCACCTAAATACCATATTTACTAGTGCTATAGTTACCTTGAAAACCAGATCAATATACCCAATTACACTGAAAAAAAATATTTGGGGTTGGGTAATATTTATAGAGACAGCTCCACTTCTTCAACCACAGAGCTGTTGGGACACAAAGCAATAATCATTCTGCTTTGCAGCTATATCCTAGGAGCCTCTCCTACATTCTTCTTCTCTCATGAGCACTCCTGGGAAGACAGAGTCAGAAATAAGGAGAAACAGGATGCATCTATTCGATATATTGAAAAGTAGCTTCATTCACTGGTCTCTGCAGGACTGACATGAGATTAAAAGCTACTGTAATGCCTAAGGAATCTATTTAGGGATGGAATGCCTTTCTCTGTTACTTGGCTGCTTAGTTTATGAGGAGATACATATATAGAGAGAACTTGATGTCTGAATACAATCAAGCATTTTCATCCAAATTTTACATGCTCAGAACTTCTGCTTAGTAGCTTTTGACCCAGAGGCACGTCTCAAAGCATCTGTACTTTTATCAGTAAAGGTCTCTCAAAGCATTTGGGTTCTGCTTCTGAGTGAATCAGGAAACACAGTGGAAGAGCAAGAGGCAAGCAGCTCACTGCTAATGCTTTCCCTGTTTATCTTCTTGAACAAGTCTGATATTTGACTAATTCTCAAATTTCATCTACTAGCCTCAACTCCACACAATCCCCAGTGAGAGGAAGAGATGTTGTCCCTAACATTTAGCCAATTTCCTGGTGGTTAGAAAACCATGCTGGAGGGAGAGTTCTCTGGGGGTGGAAGAAAAGATGTAGTTTACATCTCATCAGACAGCATAGGAAACTGAAATGAGGTCTTCCACATCCTGAGCCCTGCGTGGCCAGCAAGCTTGTTGTGACCTTCTGCTTTAGCAGTCATTATCAAAAAAATTCCAAATCTGGATATTAAAAATTCCACAAGGTGGTTCAATGTGCAATATTAGGTGCTACAGTTCTCAGCACTGTGACATGCAGCTCTGCCTTGTAGATGTAGTCCTTGGTCTCATAAGATTTGTTAGAACAACACCCACCTTTTTCGATACTGTACTTGCTTGGAGTTGTGCTGCGTGTGATCAGGTCAGCGAAGGAGGTCATGAAACTGCCTTTCTTAGAGTCGGACAGCCTGTAATTTGTGACATGTCTCCAGAATGGGGATCAATTACTCTCATTCTGCTTTTATGGCTCTATATTTGTTCACGTATGGATTGAGCCCGTGCTTTATCATCCTTAAATAAGGAATTGGTTGTAGCAGTCAGCAAAATGTACAAGGCTTGTCCTAAGTGATAGTGCAAACACACATACTTTTCAGGCCACCAAATTGCTAAGTCTATGTCAACTCCTAAATGATTATCTATTATCTTCAATTTGGTCTATGTCTAGACAGAGGGTGGTAACCAAAGTATGTTTTTTTTTTCCCACAGTTTCCGCTCTGGTTCAAAAAGGAAAATATCTTCCCTATACAATTGGAAAAGTCTGGGGGGTGGGCGGAGAGGTGGGCAGAGAGGGAAGACAGTGTTTTTTAAACGGTCATTCTTCCTTCACAATGTCATGTCTTTGGATAGCGCCAGAGTCAGTGAAGATAGGGAGCTGGAAGGTCATTTGAAAGCATAGGATTCTCCAGCACACCCCATAAAGGCTAGTTTTATATGAATGAATGACCTGCTGCTGGGGTTCAGTTTCATGGAGTGTCAAACCCATGGCATAAAGGTGCTTTTCCATCACTTCAGATTCAAAGGAATCTCACTGTGAAAGTTGAGAACAAGAATGCTGCCAGGATGTGTGGCAGCTGTGAAAGTGAGGGAAATGCTTTAGCTGGCAATAGGATTTTCTGGTTAAAAAGAAAAGAAAACAAAAGAAAGGAAAAGGATAAAAACACCCCCAAAAGGATATTTGGGATACTTTTCAATTTAGCTGGATTTTCTTTCCATAAGCAATGACATTTCACTGGAGATGTCCGTAGATCCCAGGAGTATTTTGGAGGAGAGAAGAGATGTATTTTTTGAGGTACAAAGAACATTAACTAGAACTGCTACAACGCTGTCTGCGCTACATGTAATCCCAGATGTGAAACAAGAAGGGCATAGTACGAATGGATCCTGGAATGCTTTCTGTTGTTCACTCAGTGTTTTGGCTGGCTTAAGTGGTTTATAGGATTGTTCTTATTTTGTTTTGCCTAAAGATCCATTTGGCTAGCGTGTTGTAAGCAAAGCACAGACGCTCACAAAGCATGAAAAGGGAAGTAATAAAATTGCGTGGCTAACAGAATTACAAGACTAATTTTAAGAAATGCACTTGAGGTTTATACAGCTGACAGACATGCAAGGAGTTAAGACCTAACTTATTTCTCTTTCATTTTCTGGATGTTTTTCCTGGAGTTTGATCCAATTACCAGAGTGCATATATGGATCTCAAGACTACAGAGCTGTATTCCTGCTGTGCCACTGATTCATTGTCTGACTAGAAAGCAGCCTAATCAACTTTTTCTGTCTAGGTTGCCTGCTTGGGAAAAAGGGTTATATAATTATTTCACTGAGACTTAAATTTTAGAAGGTGGTGTGATATGCTCTGATTCAAAACTGTGTATTAGTTTAGGGAATATTATCTTTTTCTAATTCCTGTAGGATAAACAGAACAGTTTTCACTGAATAATTTTTAAGTGTTCTTTTTCTGTTGTCTAAAACTGTATATCAGCAAAAAGCCCTATGTTGCATGATGATATTGTTTGTAACCTACTAACACAGAATTGTCTACAAACACTGCCTTGGTATGATACAAGGTTATAAATCTCTTTTTTTATTATTTTTTATTTTTATGCCTGACAATTATTTAATGTAGCTGTGGCTTAGTTACTCTTCTCCTCTCACTCTCTTTGTAGAATGGCCTGGGGTATACCAACATGGAGAACAGAGGACAGGTTTAAAATCATGGGGCAGGTTTTCTTCCTGAGGGACAGGTATTCTTGTCCTGATCCCCATGGTGGTCCCCTTAGCTCCAGTGAGTAGGACTGTGTTTCATCTACTCCTAGACAAAAGGGAGCTTAGATCAAGATACGATTTGGAAAATAAGTTCTGTATATCCGTTTTTACCTGTGGCAAGGAAAGAGGCATACTAAAAATTGTATTATTGAAGTGAGTGGGGGGAAACAAAAAAAGAGAATTTACCTAACTGTAAGAGGGATCTCTGAGCTGTGAAAACATTTACTGATTATTTAAACTATAGGAAAGGAGAAAATAGGTTTTCATCACACAGAAATATCAGAGCATATGGTAATAGGACAGTGTTGGGTAAAACGACCATTTTGCAAAATTGAATGTTAATATTAGGAGAATCGCAAGTTGTGCTTTACTTCTCCTTTCGCAAATGTGCCTGGCACATTGGTACTGACAATTGAGTTGTTTGAGCTCTGACAGACAACACAGTTGTAGCCAGAACAACCAAGAATAGCCAAGAATTTGAGAAGCTCTATTTCTCAGTTTCTCATAGCAGGATAAAACTTGGATTAAGTAGGATCAGGTTGCAGGATAGAAAAGGGTTAATTGGCAATGCCAAAGGTAAAGCATATTGCCAATATGAAATACTGCACCTATACTTGACCTGGAGCAGAAGTGGGTACTGTTAATTCTCTGTGGGTACGAAACTCCAGAGAAATTACATAGTCCCGTCCTAACTGGAAACCAACTCCTGAAAGATATCCAAAGTGTCCATGTGTTTTTACACACTCAAAAAACTTGCAAAGTTTGTCATGCCAAGTATTAGTGAACTGAACCCAAATGAAATTGTAACAGTGAAATCAGAAGCAGGAGAAGTATTTTGTAATTTCTTTAAAACATTGTTATTTATAATTTGTTAAAGAATGTCCAAAAGGACACTACCAAGAGACTCTGTGGCTACATCATACACCAGGATTTCTGGTGTGTTATGTGTTATGTTTGCTGCTGTCACTCTATATTCTGTAGAAGAAAAGAGTCTATATATTCACCATTAGGCATAAGTAGTCAGTATCAACGTTATGACCTTGTCACAAATTTATTAGGTAACCCTAACAGGTCTGTAAATTGCTCTCACTGCCACTGTTTTATTTCTGTTGCACTCAACTGTTGCCCCGATGCAAGAAGGACAAGCCTTGAGCCTTTGCTCAAAATTACACCTCCCTTCCCAACTCCTTTCCAGAAGAGCAAAACAAAATCCTTGAGGGCTTTTCGTGCGTATGGACGTCAGGATGCCCTCTCTGCCCTTGCCCTGTTTTCCAAAGAGATGCACGTGAGGTTTCCTCATGCTTCAAGTGGGCCAAAAACCAGTGTGACCACATTCATGTGGCGCTTAAATGGAATAAAATTTACTCTGTCTCTCAGTGAGTGTTACTAACTCAGGGCCACATTAAAACACTTAAATCTCTTGTTAGTCAATGTAGCATGAAGCAATGTAGTATGAACATAGTAAGACTATACCACGTATCTAGTACAACCACACATCGCTTGTCACATGGGCTTATACAAAGAGTCACTACAGCCTAACATCTTTTTTTATGAACTGTACGTACTATTATTTTCATGGAATTTATAAAAAAAAAAAATTGTTCCTATCCAATCTGTGTATTTATTTTTGTGTTTAATTTTAGTCCTTTAGTATTCTTTTTTCAAGGACTGTGGAGCTGAATCACTATTTTGTTCAAAGATCCCTGCATGAAATGGCATAGAATAGCTTTCCAGTTTCACTACTGTTTTTTTCTGAATGTGCCAACAAACATAACCTGTCGTGATACCCCTTGCATTTCACTGCTTGGCAACAAAATTTTGAAAGGATACTCACAAAGGATAAGTGTAGCCTGTAAGAAGGCAATTCTGCTAGGATGCCTCCCAAAGCAATGAAGAAAGAGGAGCTCCTCTGCAGGGTGACTCTGGTGTGTGCTCAGTGGCCCAAAGAATAACTAATGACTGTAGAGAGAAACCTGGAGAGGCTTTCTGGACTGAGGTTAGCTTTTGTGCATATGTTTAGCTGGCACCAGGTTTAATGACACAGGTTAGGTATTTGGACCCAGCAAAGAAGGGACCAGAAATAATCAGGCAGAGGGGAACTCTGCATGGGGAACCATTAAGGGACTGAGCCTACTCTAGCTACCTCCACGTTTCCAACTTCCATGAGGCACTACAAGTACGTGCAGTGGGAAGCACATCTGCATGTTGCATATGACACGCTCTTTTGATCCAAGGGGGAAGAGCAATGTCTGCCTGGCCACACATCTGCTAGAATTCTGGGACATTCTGAGACTGCTCTAATCTGTGCCAGAGACTGCTCTCCCCGCTTGGCTGTATCCAGACTTGTGAGGGGAGTAAAGAGCTTCTCCACCATTAACAGTTCCTCCGAAGGCCTCCAAGATTGTTCCCATGTCCCTAGCTGAGGGGAGCTAGGGGGTTGTTGAGGCCTTTCCAGTTTATCATGATCACTTTGTAAAGAGGTAGCATTTTGGTCTCTCATCACAGAAAATAATCTTTTGGTGATTAATCAGGTGAATCTCATTCGCACTGATGACCATGAAAGCTGTTGATCTTAATTAAATGTCTTGGAGAGCAGTATAGATGAAATAGTAGAAGCCATCACATGTAGGCTTTGGCAGAGCCTTAGTGACTTGCATTTGGTACATGTATCCACTGGTAAACATGTGTGTTTGTGTTTGTATACATACATATTTCTATATACAGAGTTCATATCAGGAAAGATAAAATATCCCTTTTCCTGGTTTAATAGGGACTACAAGCTGAAATTTACCAACTGAGTTTAAAATACATTTCAGGAACTACTATATTTTATGCACTGATGAATATCAAATTGTTTCTTTAAATATAGATCTATCTTCCATCTCTGGGATATAGCTTGATTGGAAAATTATTTTTAAATAGATTGCACTCTGATCCATTCCAGAAACCTAATGCTTATATGAATGGGAAATTGTAAGGATGATAACGCACAAAAGAAACAAAATAGTAAGGCAATTTGCTGTATAAATTTCCCCCCAAAAAAACCCCAAAGTTTTTTTTTTTTTTTTTTTTTTTTTTTTTTTTTTTTTGAGATTTTAAGTTTCTTCTTTTCCTATCTTTCCACCATGATTTTGTATGTTTTTTCATAGTGTGTCCTATAGTGTGCTCTGCCTCATGGACATGGAGGTGTTGGAGCATGTCCAGAGAAGGGCAACGAAGCTGGTGAAGGGGCTGGAGCACAGACCTTACGAGAAGCAGCTGAGGAAGCTGAGGTTATTTAGTTTGGAGAAGAGGAGGCTCA
>JAWLRI010000918.1:1986734-1998646 GCA_034781795.1 Crypturellus tataupa | reverse complement strand
GATACAGGATCGGACGTTACCATTATACCACAGTCAGTGTGGCCAGCTCAGTGGGCGCTACAGGGAATCCCCATTCCGGTAACAGGGATCGGAGGGCAATCTCCTACGCAGGTCAGTCAAGCTTTTATTACTTTCAAGGATAAGGAGGGTAATCAGGCTATGGTGAAACCATTTGTCATGCACACGACCCTATGGCTTCTCGGTAGAGATGTGTTGACACAGTGGGGAGTCGTTATTAGCACAAACACGTCTTTTCATTAGCGGCCATTGAGGGCAGCTCTCGCCCTACATTGAAATTAACCTGGATTACGCAAAACCCCATTTGGGTAGATCAATGGCCGCTACCAGAAGAGAAGCTGCGTTATTTAAAACAATTAGTACAGGAGCAGTTAGAACAAGGCCATATCAAACCTTCCACTAGTCCTTGGAACACACCTGTTTTCACCATACAAAAAAAATCTGGAAAATGAAGGTTGCTACACGATCTCAGGGCTATTAATGCTTGTATGGCAGATATGGGAGCTTTACAACCAGGGTTGCCATCACCAGTTATGCTTCCACAAGCGTGGAAACTGCTGGTAATAGATCTGAAGGATTGTTTTTTTACGATCCCCCTGGACCCTGAGGACAGTGACAAGTTTGCTTTTACAGTCAAAGTTTGTTTTTACAGCCACAAACAGAGAAGCCCCGGCCGAAAGGTATCAATGGGTGGTCCTTCCCCAAGGTATGAAAAACTCACCTACTATATGCCAGTGGTTTGTGAGCTTAGCTCTTAAGCCATGGAGAGAAAAATACCCCGATTTTCTTACGTACCATTATATGGATGACATTTTGGTGGCTAGCCCAGATACCTTATCACCAGGACAGGAAAATGAGTTGGTCCAATGTCTGGATCGCTATGGGCTAGTAATTGCTCCAGAAAAAATTCAGAGATGTGCCCCATGGAATTATTTGGGAATGACAATCACGGAAAACCGGGTTCGCCCACAAAAAATTTCTCTTCGTTCTGCTATAAAAACCGTTAATGACGTTCAGAAGCTCGTAGGAGATCTCCAGTGGTTGAGGACTTACTTTGGGATAGCAAATACAGAAATGGAGCTGTTGTTCACCTTATTGCGGGGTGCTAAGGCGCCTTCCGACCCTAGAAGTCTCACACCCGAGGCCACTATGGCTCTGAAATGGATAGCAGAAAAATTAGACGGTGCTGCCGCTTACAGATACCAGGAGCACCTTCCTGTCTCGTTATTAGTGTATAATAAGGAAAAGGAGGTTGCAGTCATAATTGGCCAGATGGACGAAGGTGGTATACTATCCATCCTCGAGTGGGTTTTCTTGCCCAGCCACCTTCGCCGCACGATAACCACCCGATTTGAAGCTATAGGAGCAGGACTTCTCAAGGCTAGACAAAGACTACGTGCGATAGCAGGAATTGAGCCTGCCAGGATTATACTCCCCATAAAAGACATGGCGTTAATAGAGGAGTGGTGCATTCAAGATCTCGGTTTCGCTCTTGCGATTTTAGGAATCAAAGTAGACAATCGTTACCCAAGACATCCGCTTTTCCACACTTCACTTGAGCTGGAGGAACGTGCTATTTTTAGCCAGGCCCCGTTACAGGAGGCGATTACTGTATTTACAGATGCCAACAGCAAAACTAACAAATTTGGGTATGCGTTCAGGAAGGATGGTCAATGGTTGATAAAAACAGATGTTGGCGAGGGATCAGTGCAAATTCTGGAACTCAGGGCGGTTCTATGGGCGCTCTCTGATTTTCACAAAGAGACTGTTAACTTGGTAGTGGATTCCTTGTACGTAGTCGGTATTATTCAACGCATACATCGAGCTATTCTTGGGCATATTAGCAACCCTTGCCTACAGGCTCTGATCACTCAGCTATTTAATTATATGAAACGAAGGACACACGCCTTGTGGGTTACCCATACTCGAAGCCATACATCTATCCCTGGGCCACTAAGTGAAGGTAATGATATAATTGATAGGGCAGTATCAGCAGCAGGCCTTGCTGCTCTATCAGCGGAACAACATGCTATTTCATCACATTCCTTTTTCCATCAGTCAGCGAAAGCCTTACAACGGGAATTTCAAATATCTCGTGCGACTGCTCGATCGATCATAGCTGCTTGCCCTGAATGTGCTCGCATGGTACCCTTTCAGGACTCAGACACTAACCCGCGCGGGATTCAGCCGCGGCAAATTTGGCAGACGGATGTGACGGAGTTCACCCCTTTTGGCCAGCTTAAGTATCTTCATGTCACCGTAGATACGTGCTCCAAAGCACTATGGGCCACTCCAGCCACATCCACCAACGCGAAAGCTGCTCGTCGACACTGGACACAGGCCATTGCTCTGTTAGGCAAACCAGCAACTATAAAAACAGATAATGGCCCCGCATATCTTAGCAAAATGTGCAAGAAATTCTTCCAGCAATGGCACATAATGAGTGGGATATGGGTGATAGATCGAAGGCAACAGGATGCGGACTATTGTCACCGACCCTGACTGGGACCCGGAAACTTGCGATTGGGATATTTGGGAATCAGATGAGGAAGTCCCCATACCAGAGGAGAAGGGCCCATCGCGGGACGAACCAAAAAGGCGAGCCGCCCCAGTAATACGAAGGAAAGCTGTGCTGCCAGGGCCGGGACAAGTGGTGTGACAGGATGAACTAACCGATTTTACTCCTGAAGATATTAAGAATCTGCTAGTGAAATATAAACAACAACCCGGGGAAAAACCACAGTCCTGGATGGTAAGATTAATGGAAGAAGGGGCCGATTGGGTGATAATTGACAATGTCGATGCCTCGAGGTTTTGGGGGTTAACTAATGACATGTATGTACGATTCGCCCTGCGAAGAGTGGACGAAAGCAGAGAGAAAACTGATGGGAAACCAACAGAAGTATTATTCCAGATAGCACGCTGACATAGTGTCCGTGTGGTCCAGGCGGCCAAGCAACGCTCAGGAGTAATGTCTGAGGCTGATAGATCACAGGTGTTGTACCCGAGGGGGAACGTAGAGCGGATGGTGTTACGATTCAGACCGAAGCAAGAACTGGAACCAGTTTTCCCCGCTCAGGAGGGTCTGGGACGCCCAAAATAAGAATAGGGGAGTGGCCAAGCTCCAGTGTCCACAGGGTTCCAATGAACATCGCTCACCAAGAGGATCGACCATTCATTGCACGTACCATTTATTGTCTGGAACAAAATCGACAAACGTTTTGTGCCTTGGTGGACACAGGAGCGGAGGTCACAGTAGTACACAGGAACCCAGAAAAGCGCAGAGGTGAAGTAATCCCTGTTTGGGGTTTGGGTGACCAGCCTGTCAAGGGAAAACTTGTGACCTAATGCCGTCAAGCTATACACTGGACTCTTGAAGCTGCTGGGGTGCTGCAACCAGGGAAGGTCCGGATGATCCAGTCGATCAGAGTGCTCAGCAATAGAGGGTTGACCAAAGAGTCGACGCCCCTTACCCTGATGAGAGGGATACCCCGTGTGAATCGTGCGGTAGCCAGCTCAACTGTAGCATATGAATCTGGAGCGAACTCTAGTCTCTTCCCTGCTAGGGAAGGTTTGGTATTAAACCGTAGAGGAATACTTGAATGGGATCCTGGAGGAGGATTTCTTGAAAAATAAGGCCCTCCCTGCCCACCATCCTTCCTGCCCCCGCCCCACCCCCATCTATTTCCCCTGCCCCCTTCCCCCGCAAGGTGGACCAGATGTTCCGGGGGAGGAGGAAGATTGAGACCTGTACTCTGACTTGTATCCTTGCAGAGAGACTAGGGACATAACTTCAGTATAGAATACAAGAATGAAGTGACAGCCAAGCTCCAGTATGAGGGGCATGGAAGGACCGGCGACCCCATGTACAGATCATTAGGTGTGCTGCAAGCACTGAGAAGTGAACAAAATAATGTGTCCCTTGCTCTTAGTTGCACCCGGGCCCAGACGTGTGCAGAGTGTTGTTGCAGGTATATTTGGAGACAGAGACAACAGAGTCCCCCCCCACCGAGATCTGAAAAAAATCGTGTGGGACGTGGCCACTGAGGAAGAGTGACAGCTTCAAGTGTGGTGGAGACCTGTGACCTTCACCCACGACCAGGTCCTCAGCGCAGTCATCACCTACGTACTGACCGTGGTGGATGTCACCATTGAGAAGGTCTATCTGTGCTCTACCCACTCACACCCCCACCCACCCATCCCCGAAGATGATGCCCTTAAGGCGAGCAATGTTTCCTTTGATACCAAAGAGAGTGTATGCCATTTTGGGATCAATCCACAGAGTAATAACAAAACTGCATTAGCTTATGTAGGGAAAGGATGCCTGTGTTCTAGAACAAGTGTAAATACGTACTAAGAAATGAAAGTCATATCCAGACTGTGTTTAAAGACTCTAATGCGTGTGTTCACAACGTAGTTGTTATTAGAGGCTGTGATTTTGTATTTAACTTAGCCATGTTTAATGCGAATCTGTGTATGTGTTGCCATAATAGCAGCTTGCTACTGCATGAGGCAAGTGAGACACGACCTTGATAACCAACTGAAAAGCCTAAGCGCCTCCTACCATAGTCAAGGACAAGACTGGGTTGGCCACTTGACCGGGCTTGTAGCCAACTTAACCGCAGGCATCCTCCAAACTATCTTTGGAGGTCAAACACCCGGGAAGGAGAAAGAAGATGAGGAAGGCAGGACTCTCAGACTGATGGTTGGGACCCCCTACTGGTATGCACGCCTGCACACCCAGGAGGGAGAGTTGTGCAACTAAAGGCAGTTTGTCCAACACCCCCCCCCCCCCCCTTCCCGCCTACCTCCTGGGTCGTACTGACCCTACATGCCAGGATGCACCAGGCATAAAGAGGACAATTGCGGAGAGAGGGGGAGGGGAAGGAGAAACTCCTAACTCTAAGACCTGTGCTGTCTCCGCGGGTGGGAGCCGGTCAGCAACTCTCTCTCTCTGATCTGCCAGCTCGAGAGGATGTTCGGGTCCAGTATCCCGCCAATGGGTATTGCCTCGTGAGTAGTTATCCATGCTTTGCTTCTTTTGTGTGCTTTCACCTAAATAAATGCTCGTCTCATTTTGTGTGGTTGTTACCAAATCCCGAGTCCATCCGGAACACATTGCTACATGATGAGGGCAATAAGGTGCACTGAGCACTGGTATGTTGTTGAGGCAAAGGGGTGCCTGGCCACCTTGACCAGATCAATAAATTCAGTTATCCCCATCCACTACCAGGACAAGCAGCAGGGTCCACCAATGCAATAAATTTGAATCTGTAGTCAGAACAGTATGCTGTTCTTAGCTGTCAAAGTTTTTGGTCCACTCCATCATAATCCCCCCTCCCTCTTTCTTTCAAGTCCTAGCATGTAGGGTGGGGGTATGGAGATTTTTCATCCCTCTCCTGACACTATTTCTGAGGTTGACCATATTACTTGACCCTTAGCATTATCCTTGGCCATGCTGCTAATCTCATACCTGTCTTCTGGCATGCTGCCCTCAGTACCATACACATAAGTATGGGCCTTCATCAACAGGATGTCCCACCAGGTTATCAAGTGACACCAGAATGGCATTAGTAACTATGCCCAACTGTCAGAACTTTTGGTCCACGGCATCAGTGATTACCACCTTTTTGGGGTCTCTCCCCTCTCACCTGTAAGCACATTCCAACAGCCCAAGCAACTGTAGCCAATTACCCCCTTCTTCCCAGTCCCTCCACAGGGGTATTTTGTTTGCAGAACTGGGCCATTGCTCAACATAACCCTCCATCAGCCAATCCCAAAGCCCACCTCTGTTGTGCAGATCAATTTTTACAAGTGGCATAGGTCTCAAACACGTCATAGCTCTGCTCTCCTGAGCAAAACCTGTATCCCAGCACCTCTGTAGCCACTGCAGGGGCGTCTCCCTCAGGTGGCAGCTGTAGGTGTCCTGCATTTCTTTAAATTCATTATGAATAAAGGACCATTGAGTGGTCCTTTGCTCTGTGGAGTAGCACTCCCATTTCCATAGGTCTGCTTAATCACTGCAACTGTGACTGCCTGGAAGGGCTCAATTTTAGATTTGTCATCAGAATCCTGAATTTCTCCATCCCAGGTGTCAAGATCCCACTCTGTGGCAGCCACTTTATGCTTGCTCACCATTCCCGCACAGCTTTCTATTTGGGCAGTACAGTGCTACTAGCTGCTTACTTCTGATCAAGGGTCTCTCACACTGAGCACTTGCTAATGATTCTTTTAACAGACTGTTACTCTGACAGAAACTTTCAGCTCAACTCCAGACTTCTGCTAAGAGCTCCCCATCTCTGTGAAGCTCCACTAGAGGCACAGGATAAGCCCCAGCACACCCCCACAGCAAAGCAGCACACCTCTCTCCCAATGTTTCATAGGTGTCATATCCCTTCTACAACTCCTGGGCTAATTTTCCTGGATCCTGCACTTAGAGACAGTCCAGGCCACAGGAACATGGGCTTAAAGTAGACACCATTCCATATCCTCCCAATCACTTTCCCATCCTGCTAGAGTTTTCTCTTGGGTCCTGCCTTTTCCCAACTACTTACACATTGCCCACACTCACCTTCACACATGTAATAGGCACACCACTCACACCACAGTACACAAACACAGATTGCCAATATCAGAATTCAGGCTCCTTCCAGAGTCTCCAAGTCATTCCAGTTATTTCAGTTCCGGACCATGACAGGTCCTGGTGGTGCCTACATTTTGCACTAATTATGATTGCAGGCAAAACAGACTCAAGTCAGGGAATTTTACTTAATCTATTGGCAATTAACACAAATTTCTGATCACTACCCCTTTGGCAGCTCCCCAAATTACAGGACCAATTAGTAATTAGCAACTGGCAATTAGTACAACTAAATGGAGTACGCTGCTTGTCCCAGGAAAATGCTAGAGCGTTTCTTCTCCCTGAATGTGCAGGGGAGTCTCAGCCTTGCAAGAAGTTACGTTAGCCCAGTGTCCCAGGTAAGGGGAGGGGAAGGATCCTTACAGTCCAGCTGGAGGAGTTGGTCACATGTTGTTCCCAATCTCCGCTCAACTTGTCAGTGCTAGACCCTTTACACCCTTAGGGGAGACATACGTGACTGTGCTATGGTCATCCTCATAAGGGGATCTTTCCTGAACCTTCAGGCAAGATCAGTAAGAGGATCTGCTCTTTGCACTTGTCAGCGAGTTAAGTTTTGCAAAGGTATAAGTTTTTTCATGGGTTTGGTACTGTTACCTGTGAGTTTGTTTACATGGATGCTTCCAGCACTCATGCTTATGCAAAGAATCCCTCCTCAGTCACAGTGATACCATATGCTTCTTTCATACAGCACCTAGTGACACTTGTGCCAAACTTCAGTAGTAGGAGAAAAGATGACCCTGAATTCACAACTGCCAGGCTGACAGACTGTTTAGCAGTGGGAACCTGAGAAGTGCACTAAGGCAACACGTGGTATCCAAATATATTACAAAAAAAGCATGACTGGTAAAAGCACTGCTCTCTGAAGTGTATTAAGTGTAACGTATATTTTCTAGTCCCTCTCCCCTAACTCCATATTAAACAAATAATGCAAAACAGATTTTTTAAGTTGTGTCTCTTAGGTAAGTGTTTTGGGCATTACAGGGCATTATCCTCCTGGAACTTCCATATCTGTATGTTCACATTACAGTGAAGTAATGACAGACCCAAATTCAGCACAGGATTTGAAAGGCAAGATGAGTTAATTCCTGTTTGCATATGATCACTGATGATAAACATCCAGCAAGCCAGTTTTGCCCTGGTGTAGGAACAGTGAAACCCGTTGTTTGCAATAGACTTGCACAAGTTATCATTTGGTGAGCAACTATATGGAGGATGTACAGAAAAAAAAAGGAATCTAATATATTCCTTTTACAAGAGCTGATGTGAGTGAGTGTGCTCCTTCCCCAGCTTGACTGACTTCTCACACAGAGTCTGTTGGGGTGTTGACCACCAGTGGCATTGTCTGTTTGTGGTGTCTGCCTCCATAAATCTCTCCCTCCTCTCCCCACTGAACATTAACCTTATGGCTGCTTCCTGATGGGGTATGTTCCAGTGGACCTAGGGGAAAGAGAGAGCACCAACACAATAGCTGAGGACTAACTAAGCTGGCGTCAGCCAAAATTCGCCTGACATACAAAAATGACTATGAGTCAATTATTCCATAAATAGGAGGAGAGTCCCAGAGCCTGGTGAGCGCTCCTTGCAAGGTAGCGGGCTGTGGAGGCCTGTTTTGAGAACAGTAGTATGGCATGTCTTGTTAGTAGATAACCAGCTTCAAGGACGGCAGTGAAGGTGTTCTATCAGCAGACAAGGAGTAAAAGCAACTGTCTGGCTGCTATGTGAGCAAGAAGCTGGTTGGATAGTCTCAGTATAAACGTTTAGATTACTGATCTATTCGGTAATGGTGCTTCACATTCCTTTAGACAAATAAGGTATTATGTCCGGAACAGTACAGTATATAAGTTTTATCTGATACTTAATAAAGTGACTTTGGTGTTTGACTCGGGACTTTGATCTTTGATTCAATATACTGGGGTTCATTCCTTCGCAAGCTGCAACAGTGAGCTGCATGCCGGAATCAACCCTTGAGCAGAGACGTCTCTCAAGGTTACTCTTCAGAGTTGAGAGATCCCTTACTAGCGACAGATCCACAGTAAGTGTACACAGCATGCTAACACTTTGTAAACTTTGCTAAATTGTATCCAGGATTGACTGTGTGCATAGTCCCTTAGACGTAAACTGTTGACCAAGTCTGGGACTGAGATTGGTTCCAGGCTCTTCTGAGGAGGACTTTGAAAAGCAAGGGGGTCCACTCTGAACCTCATGAGGGTCTCCTTGGTAATTTTCTAGAAACCTGTCCTCCATGCAGTAAACAACAGTGGCCTTGCCATTGAATCTTGTTAAAACCACTGTCCATATCAATAAAAGATATTGCTATTTCTCTCATAAGAGTGAAGTGCATTGCATTATTCCCCCGCCTCCAACCCATTCCATGACAACTAACTCAAAGTTTAACAGGAAGAAAAGGTCATTAATGCTTGTTTCTCCCAATCCTAAGTCAGAAGTTAAGACTCTCCATACACAGAGTGAGCAAAACTGCTGACAAACAAAGGCCATTCCTGCATGCCCACTTTCTGTAGCACAGCTAAGTTTTGAAGTTTGATGCAAATATAATTATGGGTGAAATAATATCTCAAATTTCCATTAATGTCTGGTTGCCAATTTAGTGGCAGACATTCAGAGTGGTTGCATCTATTGTAGTTTTTAACCAGTTCAGATGGTTAATACAATATCACTGAGGAACTACATTCCAAATTTGGAAATCCTGATGCATTCAAATGAGGAATTTGAACCTGACCATGTAACAGCAGGGTTCTCTGCTGAGAAATCCGAGTGCTACAACAGCACATGTTTGTAAGCAATGCCAGCAATATTTAGCCAGGTGAACATGGCGAAATAGTGACATCTGTGTTTGAAAGCTGTTTCAATATTGATATTAGGGTGTTCTGGAAGACCTCCACAGACTTCATGACCATATTGAGTCATATGCAGGGGTCTTAGGGCATTCCAATGCAGAACTGGGCCTTGGCTCACCAGGACTCAGATCCACAGAGCAATATAGGTTCCATAGTGCTGAGTAATTACTACAACGATACTGCATAGTCCTCAACTTTGAAGCCTGTCTCTCGCTACACTACAGAGTTAGGTATTTAAAAATGGGATCTACCAAAACAAACAAACAAACAAACAAACAGAAAACAAAAAAACACAGTATTTTGAGTAAGTGCTACCTAGTCAACAGAAAAGCTAAAGACAAAGTTTTGGCACTTTATTCAGCCCTATGAGAAGGTATCTCTGCAAGGAGGCATGAATTTCTGAAGGACCTAGATCCTCAGCAAGCTCAATATGCAGTGTGCATGCCCACACTGCAACTGGGTAGGTCCTCAATGTTCCTTAAACACAAATATCTTCCATAGAGCAGATAACTGTGATCGGACATTAAGGTGCTGGAGTGTGTCCAAAGAAGAGCAACGAAACTGGTGAAGGGGCTGGGGCACAGACCTTACCAGGAGCAGCTGAGGGAGCTGGGGTTATTTAGTCTGGAGAAGAGGAGGCTCAGGGGAGACCTTATTGCTCTCTACAACTACCTGAAAGGAGGTTGTAGTAAGGAGGGGGTCGATCTCTTCTGCAGAATGACTACAGATAGAACTTGAGGAAATGGCCTCAAGTTGCACCAAGGGAGGTTCAGGTTAGACATTAGGAAGATTTTCTACACGGAAGGAGTGGTGAAGCACTGGAACAGGCTGCCCAGGGAAGTGGTAGAGTCACCATCCCTGGCAGTGTTCAAGAAACGTGTAGATGAGGCGCTTAAGGACATGGTTTAACAGGTAGGGTGGTGAGGGGCTTACGGTTGGACTTGATGGTCTTGAAGGTCTTTTCCAAGCATAATGATTTTGTGGTTCTATGTCCAATTGATGTTCCACAGTCTGCATTTCTTCACATTCACATGTCTGTATTGTTACAACCATCCATTTCCTTTTTTCTTTTCTTTTTTTTTTTTAATCCCACCAACTTTTCATTGGACATACCTGAGCTGGCCAAGCTAGACCTCCACAGGCAAGCAGGTGTTTGGAAACATCACCGTTCCTTTCCAGTCTCTCGTTATATTTATTGAATCATGAACGTCGCACTTCATCAGCGAGCTGCAGCGTGTCATGTGAACTCTGACAGCTTCTGGAAAACTACCCATTTCTTCTCTCGTGGATTGCAGGATAAATCCAAAATAACTTCTGTGACTTAAACGAAGTGATAACACTGCAGGAGAGCACACGTATTTATATTGACCTGGAGTGCCTTTAAAAAATGAATAAGTAAATACAAAACGTGGCTAAATTCAATCATGAGTTAGCAGCGGTGTAAGTTAACACATCGTGTATCTGTCGGTCAGGAAACAGGTGTATGTGGGTGTAAGTGCCAGAGCTGTTCGACTTGCAGCAACTTGACATTTAGTGGGAGTGCAGAGTGAATGTAACTTATATTCCCAGATACGGAAGAAGATGGGGAGGGAGGAGAGGAGGAATGTAGCAAAATAGTCAGATAATGGAAGGGTTAACCAGTAAGTTAAAAAAGTTTCCAGCATCCACTGAGAGAAAAATTTCTTCAAGATAGTTGGATATTTCAGTGTTTTTCTTTTCTGTGTCCACAAGGTCAGACCTTCAGCTGATTTCAAGGGGCCTGCATTAGGCTCATACCGTCGTGTTTAGGTTGGGTTGACATGCAAGCAGGCCCAAGTTTGTTCTTCCTGCATTTGGAGTCAGGCAGACAGATGCAAACTGGCTTCCAACCAGAAGCCATGGAGCTGCAGTTGGCAGGCAGCGAGCCCAAGCTCATAAGCCTTGCTGAGGAGGCAGGACGTACTTTCTGGGGCTCAGCACCGCACTGCTGCAGCGACACAGCTGCCGCTGAGCTCAGCGCCCACTCGGGCTGTGGGTCTGCCGGCAAAGTGAGGTCTCGTCTGCTGCTGAAGCCACATGTCCCCCTGCCCATTGGCTCGTGCGGGCTCAAGTACATAATGGTGGCTTACAGTAATTTTAAGGTGATACCCAGTGATATGGTTGTGAAAAATGGTTGCATTGGTCCAAAAGGACTAGGATTCACCAGAACAAATTGACTCTAGCAGCTGAGAATCCACTAGGTTCTGACCCCCATTGCTTTTTAAAGCATCCATCTTCTCAAAAGTGGTTCATGCAGTAAGACCTTTGCACAGGAACTCCTTATAAGTAGGAGACCAGAAAAAGAAAAAAAAAAAAAAAGAAAGAAAGAAAGAAAGAAAGAAAGAAAGAAAGAAAGAAAGAAAGAAAGAAAGAAAGAAAGA
>JAWLRI010000918.1:1954508-1984023 GCA_034781795.1 Crypturellus tataupa | reverse complement strand
TCCTTCTGAATCATCTTAGCAGCCTTTTCAATATTTGTTCTATGCATATTGGCATAAATGATCACCTATAATCAGGGGTGCTGTGGGAGTAGGAGTAGCAAAAAATCTACCTGAAAATCCCCATACTGTCTCTCAGGAGGAGGAGGGAAATTGAGGAGATCTCCAAAGGTTTAAAAATGCTTGTAATAAGCACTTACATTTTTCAGTAGATTTGCCCGTCAGTAGTCAAAGGTCTTATTCATGTATCACGTGTATTTTCCCTGAGTAAAATTGTCTTTTCTTCTGGAAGATGCATCTCGTTTTAAATTGCTGCCAACTCTAATCAAAACCACCTACGCAACAATACTGAACCTTTTTTTTTTTCTACCTCAGCCTTAGATTTTCTTTTAGCTTTGCTGAAAATTGCACACAAGCAGTTCAATAGGTAGGGATAAAAGAATTTAAACTAACAAGGTCTGTATCTCGTGCATTTGTATTTCTGTGCTCTAGCACCATTTCTCATAGGTACCTCAAGATTTATCCAGTGACTAATGTGTTCTTTTGCTACAACACAGATAGTTCACAATAGCATTAAAAACCGTCTTTCCACTAGTAGTGTTGCATGAAATTTAATCAATTTTCTACATGGAATAGTACAATCGGCAGTGAATTATTTCAGAAATTCCCACGAAAAGCTGTTGAGGTTTAGGTATATTATTTTGTAATGCAAAACCGGGCCATGGCAACCCTTTGTTGGATTCAATGCACGTAGACTCACTGAGTGTATAGGGGGTCGCCATATAATAGAGATCTTCAGGCATTTCTAAGGGGAACTAATTGAATAAAGTTCAGAGGAGACCGAGATGATGGGACAGGCTTTTCCAAGGCTTTCTGGCAGTAAGAGGCAGCAGGGGAATTACCTTTGCTGGTGAAGGGGGCCTTCCAGCCTGCTATGTCTCCCTCCACTAGTACTGCTCTGATTTTGCACAATTGTTGGCCTGTCCTTTGTTCGACCTTCCTTGAGCAAGAGGATTGGACTCAGTGATCTCTAGAGGTCCCTTGCAACCTCAACTGTTCTGTGGTACTGGGTCTCTTTGTTTTGTTTCTTCAGTTTTACTACAAAAGCACTAACAACCTCCCCACACACCCACATTCTTGGAGTGGACCATTTCCCTGGTCTTTCAGTACAGGTATGGCCCACTAGTCAAATGATGAAGAGCTACACTACTCCAGCATGAGCTGATACACAGGTAGCAAATGGCATAAAAAATTCTACTGTGTTGTTACTGAACGTTTAGAGAAGTCACAGAAAGTGTTAGGGTAGCATCCAATTTTCCACAACTGTGTTTTCCAAATACTATTTATTTAACGGGATAGCCATTTATTAGATATTTTACTCTTAATGTTGTTTGGCTGTGCTAGGCTATGGATGTTTTCTTTCTACTATTGCTAAAATACATGTTCAAAGTGATATAAGTGGAAGAGGTAAGAAAACATTTCCTACCTCTCCTATTCATAAGGCATTACTGGTAACTTTAGGGGAAACTAGTGGGAAGCTAAGTCTCCTTAGTTCATTATAAAGTAATAGATGCCCGCTTTGTAATTGTTGGTGCCAGCCAGTTTTAATAGGAAAGCCAATAGCAAAATGTGTCTGAACTGCCATTCTAATGAGTTTGGTCTCATCTAGCTAATACCTCTTGCTTAGTAGAAGTTTAGTTCTAATGTCTATGTATTATGGTTTATGTGTTTTGTGACTGGAATTGTTAAATTTCAAAATTTCTAAGGCTGCAGCTAGGCAACTGTGCACACTTTACAGAGCGGCCTTTGCTTATTTTGATTGTTTTTAGATTTATTAGCAGCTTGAGATATATCTTTATAAAACACAGAATTGTATGCAAATGCTTAAGCAGTAAATTAATTCTGGAAAGCTTATCTATTTAACATACATTTAGCAATTTTCTCACCCATTTCCACCCTCCCAAATTCTGAATATCATCATCAAGCAAGTATCAACAGTTTTCTGCTTCTGAGGGCTAGATTATGTCAACCTCATTTCCATCAACAGGAAATGATTCAAAAAAAAAAAAAAAAAAGATGACTGAATGAGAAAATGCCATACCTCACTACTGATTAGATTTTTGAGATAACTTTGATCAGATAGGTTGGTTAGTCATGAAGATCTCACCACAGGTAGCTGTTATTTGAAAAGTGAGCCATTGCTTAGGTTTTATTAGATAAGTCAAGCATGATGCTTTCTAGTCACTGCATGTAGTAGCATTATCACTTAGCTTTTAGCAAGAAAACTGTTGAGGATTTCGTGAAGTCTGCTGTTGAATCTGTGTGTAGGATTTCGCAGTTGAAAAATGGCCTCTTAGGACACATGACCGCCTTTGACACATGGCCATCCTGACTGATGCTGGGGATAGTCTCATTTACGTCCGTGTAAGCAGATCTGCCTAGCAAGCAATACAGCAAAGGTGATTAATGGTCTTTTGATTTGAAAAGAACAATTGTGATTTTTTTATCATATCCATTGGTTTTTACTGTAGTGTAACTCTGTTGTCAGTAGGGGAGTCACTACTGATTTATACCAAGAAGATAAAGCTTCGGGGCTCTTTTATGCCAGCTGTTTTGAAAATGTTCTAAAATAAGTTATCTAAACTAATTTCCTCCCCATCAGTTTCTTTCCTCTGCCTTAAAAAGAATGATTACACAAACTGTATTTTTCATTGGATTGTTCTTTCCGTGGTGTCTGCAATTAAGAACCATCTCACTAAGCAAACTGTAATTATTGCAAATTGTAGTAAGCAGTGGCAATTGTTACGCTTCAGTAAAGCTGGCTAGTTTTAAGATGGCCTTTAAGGACAGTAAAAAATGAACTTGTGACTTTGAATACAGTTTCTTCAAATTCAGGAATGTTTAAAATCTAGGGCACAGCTATTCCTTAGACTGCTAAGAGTGGGCACTAGTAACAAAGTGATTTATGAGAATGTGCAGATAATTTTACCATGCAGCTTTTGTGCAGTCAACCCCTATCAAAAATTACTGTAACTGTAATGTACTCTTGAAGAGGGTCTGTGCTGAATGGTTATGTTTAAATGTCTGTTTCTGAAGCTTACTAGAAAGCAAAGAAGCTTGAAGTTCCGGCATTATTTGTAGAGAAAAGCTGAGTTAGGTCATTTGTAGATGTTTTAGATGTTCATTACTCATGTTTTTCCTTTCTGAACTTGAGGCCTATAAAACTGGACTTGTTTTGCATTAATTGTGCATTAATTTTACTGGGAGAGGTTAGGAAATACGCTACCAGCAATATTTTTAAACTTAATAAAATATTTCCAAAATACTTCCCTGGAATATAGGTGGTATATGCAGTATATTGCTCAGTGATAGGTGTATGAACTGTGTGATCTAACCACTGTGCATCATATATTAGTGACTTAGGCTTCCTCATCTGTTGCAGATTTTCTCTTGGCATTGCTCTCTATCCATGTCTATATGGAACACACAAGTTACTATCACACATCCCTTCAGTGATCAGATTTCTACAAAGCTATGTTTGTAAGCACATAAAAATGACATTAAAACATCTGTAGAGATGCCCACAAAAGCCAGTGATTCAGGGTTAGGAAATGCCAGAAGGTAGTTTGTCTGTGTGACATTCATTCCACTCTCCTGTGTGTGTAGCACAAAGATTTAATATATGTGTGCTTAAAAATACCTTTTTTTCACTCACTTTTTTCCTTATATTATTCTAAAAATTCAGAATGGTATCACAGTGGTCACAACTACAGCAGATAGCCACTGCTTGATATAAATAAGAATGATTGAGGTCATCTGAGTTATCATCTGAGAGGTTAAGCAGCTTCTCTTCTGATCTAAACTTCTGTTCCAAAAAGTTTTCTCTTTGCCTTAGTTTTCTCTTTCCTTTAACAGTAGAGCACCTTGGAAAATAAACCACCATATTAGAGAAAGGCATTTTTAAAAACAGAGGCTCTTGAAAGTACGTGCCCACTCAGTGTATCTCCCATAGTTACAGCAGCTACAATGTTTGAAAGGTAACTTTATATTTTTGAAAAATGTACAAAAAAAAGTCTGGATACGATTTTATTCCAGTGAAATAAAGCCTTCTGCTGGACTGTTGGCCAGCATGAACTTCTTGCTTAAATCTGACTGAATCTGCTTCTCTGTAATACTTCTAAAAATATTACAGATGTGAGGACAATTTAACAGTATTGCCAATCTGTATGCAGAATATGCAAAATATAAGATACAGTGAACGCCAGAAAAAAAACAGCAAATTTAGAAGAGCATTGTGAAAAAATTCTTTCTAACACTGTGTACTGCGTAGCTATAAAAAAGTTTTTATTCTGCTCATCTTGTTAAATAAACTTGAGTTACACTTGAAACCAAAATATAATTTCCAAGATATGAAGAATTTAGCAGGAAATGCACCACTTCAATATATATTTGTAATCCTTGTTGATTTTAATTATTGATTAGAAATGCTTATCAAGTTGTGTGAGTTCCAAGAATGCTTCATTGCACAAGAAATGCAAACTAGAAAATGTCAGTGCTGATCTGTCTTGAGTCTTTTTATGCCATTCTAATCCTTCTCCAAATGCTTTCATGAGCTTAATTTCACTCGGCGCTATTTAACTGAAGATGTTTTTATATAACAGTTTATCATGCTCAGCAATTTGTTGAGTGAACAATCTCAGCCAGAATACATTTGTCCTTGGGTAGCATCAGGCATAATTAGGTAGAGAAGAATATTAAAGGGAATGAGTTTCCTCAATATTAGGCAGGAGTTCCTCCCTTACAAAGACCTCCTTGTTGATGGCAGACATGAGAAGATCAAGAGTGACTGGTATGACTTTTCCTTCAGAAATTCTGATTCTGTGATGCTGTAGATGTCTCTGAATGCTTGTTTGAGTAGATCAGAGTGAAATTTTTCTCACTGGGAACCAAAATTACAGAAAGTCGGGTTTAAAAGTTTAGTTTAGGCATAATTAGATTTAAAAAGTATTAAAATAGCTATTAAATTTTAAAGGTTTAATTGATTGCATTTGTGCTATGTGTAATAGAGAAAAAAAAAGGTGGCTATTTTGAAATATAAGATGTAGAATTTTGGTGGTGAATCTTCTAGCTATGGGAAAAGGAAAAAATCTTACAGATAGAAGTTTTGTTTTTGAGTATCCTTAATCTTCTCTGTGGAGGAGGTTCTTTCTGAAGAGTACAGCATAACTAATAATGTCTACTTTTAGCTCTGTGGGAATTGTCTGATACAACAACTGTATAAAGTTGTGGCTATTGGCTTTGACCCCTGGCTTTTGTCTGTCTCCAAATGCCTAAAGGTAGGAATCAAAGAGAAAACCTGGAGTTGCATTTAAGTAACTAGGTTAGGTTTAAGGATGAGAGGAATAGAACCATCATTTGGTTCATGGTCTTAAATCACATCTTTTTGATCTTGAAAAGCTATCTCTGAGCCTTAATTTTCAAACTGGCATTAACGGAGCTAGCTATTTTCTGAGAAAGCAAAATTTTATCAGAAAATGCTTGCTCATTGAACCTACGTTGCTCAATTAAAATTATCATCTACCTTAGATTAAATTGAACTTTGCCTTAATCCTTGTAGCATTTTTATCAGGCTGTTGCTTAGACATCTGGAAAATTGCTCCATCACCAGCTTGGTAGGTCCCCAAGCCTGAGAGATGCTTGGTGAACTTCCCTAAAATGACAGGTCTTGTACCCTATGAGAGTGTCCAGAGCTAAACTAGAACTTCGGATCCTGAAATTATTTGGTCCTCTTGTTGAGTTGGTTGGTGGCCCCAGATGTGTTGAGGTCCATGTCCAATTTTAGCCCTAGTGAAATTAATAAGAATGCTAAATTTTACTGAGCAGCTGCAAGCTCTGTGGAGCTATTTTGTCACTACTTTGTTTCGTTGTTCAAATTAAAAAAAAAAAAAAAAAAAAAAAGTGTGATTTGAACCAAGTGATACTTCAAAAGGAAAGGGCTTTTCTTGGTAGGTGGAAACCCAGATTTCTAGCAGGTCTGCTTAGTACCAGGTGGTTTCTACATACTTCTGTAATAACAGTCAGTTCATGTTGCCTAAGTATTTGCAGTATTCCCTAAGAGAATATTAACAGGAATACTTTTTACTTAATGTAGCATGTGATGATGAAGGTAGCATTGTTTATCTAGACCAAGAGAGAAGTTTATGTGATCGTCAAAATTATTTGTACAAAAATATGGTAACTTATTCAAAAACTATGATTTTTGTTTTTTTCAGTAGAACCCATCATCATCATCATATTAGACTTTATAATGCTTTATACTGCAGTTATGTGGATTATGCTGACATACCCACAAGTTACAAGTCTACAAACTACACTTTAAGTATTCAGATAAAGGCAACTTGGGATTGTTTGTCATGATGAAATGATTCACATTGTTTGGATGGATGAATGAAAGTGTCTGGGCAAAGGGCATACTTCTCTTCATTTACTTTAAACTGCTACATGTTATCTGCAATGTTTGATTACAGTCTGACTGATTAAATTTGTCACACAAAGTATTTGATCTACAGTTTATTGTGCATTTAGGAGGATACAGTCAATGGCAAAGTGCAGTGAGAATGAGTCAGAAGGTTGAGTGTAAATGGCCTGCAGACAGGGCACACGTTTGGGCACTAGGAGCAGAGCTCTAAAGCTCCTAAGCACAGGTTTGCTCAGGGCTAGTTCTCAGGGCCAGCTAAAGATGGAGCCATGAAGAACTCCCTCATGCAAGCACCCAGCTGAACAGCGCTCCTAAAATACAGTGCCGTTCAACTTTTGGCACCTGCTTTGGGATAGGTGGTCCAGTAACTCAAGCATTACTCAATTTTATAACTTGAAACGCTCGAACCCTTCTCCAGGTGTTCTCTGAGATTTGAAAGTAAAGGTAAAACACTTAGAATGCGTACCTACCTCCAAATTTAGGCAGCATTGGAGGAGACTCTTTCACTGAATCTAATCTTAAATCTTCTGTATAAGAGATTGCTGTCCATGAAACAAGGAGAATACTATGCCTCTGTGTCATCAAAATGTTGTGAAAACAAATATATTAAGGACTGAGAAATGCAAAGATACTTTCATAAAGTATTTGCAGAACAGAGGATCTCAATAACCTAAATTGAATTTAGACCTGAACACTGCATTCATTTACCCATTATTAGCTCTGCTAATGTAGGTAGCTCAGCTGAACCTAAGCTCGTAAGCGCTTGCGGAATCCAGCCATTGAGATTGCCCAAGTGGCTACATTATGTGTAAATAAATAAATATCACATACTTCAATACATTTGATACATTTATTCCTGTTATACAAGGCTGAACCTTGGGAATGTCATTCTGAGGTTACTATCTCTTCACATATTGCATCTTAGCTTAATGCCTTAGCCTATATGTCTTAGCATTTCAACAAAATCTATACTCATCAAAATCTATATCATAGAAAATAAGGATGACAAGAAAAATGATCATATAAGGGTAAGCAGTCGCATAATAAAATTAATAAGAAGGTGATTTGTGGGAATAATGTCTTCTAAACATGGTCTGTCAGACTTCCCCTTGGTTCTCAAGTCTGTGTTAAGTCTAAAACAGCCAAACCACACCGTTAAGCTGAGTTCCTATGAGGCATATTGAATTTTGACTGCCCAGGGCCAAAATGGGTCCCAGTTGTAGCAGCCCAAGCTCAAAAATGTAGAGGAATTCCAGTGTCAGCAGCTTTTGCTCGCTCTGTGCGCTAACATACATGGAGGAACATCCCACTGGTCCTTTGCTCCTGCTTCTGAGCCTCACTTTCCTTAAGGAATAACATCAAGCTGAAGTACAAGTCTCAGGCTTGGTGTTTTTTATTTCTGAGAAGTGAGATGAACACTATGCAGTGCATACCTTACCAACACCTACAGCACCTACATGAGGGCATTTATAAAAATGGGCCTCATGACAAAACTGCTAAACTTTGAGCAAAGCTGCCTCAGGGGAATGCTGTGTGGGCATCTCACTTATTTTTCCGTGCCCCAGATGAGTGGAGAGTTTGGTTACCCTGCTGAAAAGACCTCCCCTTTCAACTCTCCCCTGGCCCATCCTAAGGCAGTACTCTCAGGAAGGAAATGCAGCGGTGGTGGTGGTGATTGCTGTGTGAGGAGAGCAAGGGCCAGGCATTTTCAGTGGAACTCTCTAAGCTATGGTATTAATTCCTTTACAGGTCCAGCAGAGCTCGTGTGCTGATCTCAGGGCTTGTTGCCAACTGAAGCCTTCCTAAGAAAGGAGAACAAATATGATAGTTCTTGCTCTAAGAGGGAACGGCTGTGGCTCACATGGTAAAGATTGCCTAATGCTTTCCATTATAAGCTCCTATTTTGAGGAGCTTTCTGTTTCCCTGCTTGAATCATGTTTGTTGTGCTTTTGACCATGTGAACAGATACAGATGAAGTTTCAGAAGGATGGTGGAGTAATATCTGAAAAAGAGGTTAAAGCATAACAGTTTTGCCTTACTTCTTCCACATTTCTTCAAGCCCCACAATAATTGTTCCCTGAGGGACCCTAGCTGTAGATTTGGAACAAGAAAGTGGTATTTGGTCAGTGGTGGTTTTGGATTCCCAGCCTCATGAAAACCCCTTCCAATTTAGCTGAATTACATTCTTGATAGTATCATTTCTACAGTCTCAGGGAGGATTGTTTAGAGATATGCTGCTAAAATCTTTGCATATTTCAGTCTGGATTCAACATGAGCATCTGTACTTAGCTGTTCACATTAGATATGCCCCAGGTCCACAGTAATGGGACCATACTTCTCCCATTCTCTCATTCCTTGTGTGAAATTTGGGAGTGAAAGTAGTCTTTCTCATTTCTGCTGACATCCTTTCTCACCCACCCACTCTCAATGGCAAAATGCCATTTGATTTTGATGGGTCAAGGACTCTGTTCTCATGTTTCTCAGTTATTACTAATTTTGGTATTACTAATTTTGTGCATTTTAAGGCCTTAATTGCTCAGCTGATATATCTCAGGAATAGGAGACCGGGAAGCTTGATACCTGCAGAGAAGTGCTCTGCTGACTTTGGTGACAAAAGTGCATAGATGTGCAGGAACTAAGGCAGGCAGGGTATGATCTGTGAGTGTGGGCTTCACTGTATAAGATGAGCGCAACTTAAAAACAGTGACCGAGTGCACTTATATTGTGTGAGATCTACATACTTTACCTAGCCTCTTTACTAGCATCTTCTGTGTTGGAAGAAAAATAAATAAATAAAGAGAGACTGATCAGTATGGTCATCTTCTCTGCTTCCCTCTTTTTTAAGAAAACATATATTATTTTTCTGTGTACTTCTATGTATTTCCAGTGTATAGGCCAATCCTATTCTATCCACTCCAGCTTAAAAATAAATAAATAAATAGATAATTTTAAAAATGGAGGCATGTTCCAAGGGAATCAGAACTGCAGAAACAAGTTTTGCCTGGAACTGTCTTCAGTGTTTACAGAGTAGGGCTACTGCAAGATGGTGGCCATGGACTTTTAAAACTGCTTCCTCTATATGTTCAGAAGAAATTCTTTATCCATTTTTCCTTTCCAGAAGAAGTTTTCCTTCCCTGGGAAACAAGCAGCTGTACATTCAGTAAAGTCTAGTCCATGTGCCTAAGTCTTACACTAAATGACAGTGTCCTTCTGTCAGAATTATTCTGCTAACATTAGCCCAATACTTCCCAAGATCACAGAGAGGCAATCACAGCAGCCTATTAGTGGCTTTCTGACAGACCTGAACATTCATAACAATATTTTTCTTCACAGTCCACTTTAGGGCTGAAGTTGAGCTGACGCCATTGGTGCGCCCATTCCTATAACTTTATGAATAAACACATAAGCTCTGCAAAACACTCTGATTCATTAAGTATTTTTTTTAAATTAATGACTGAGCTAGTATATTTATAGCATTCCATAAATAAAAAGACCATGAAATAAAAATAAACACAACACTTGAAAGTAAATCAGGCCAGTGGTTTGGTGGCAGTTTTTGAAGTGGGTAGTACATATATTGTATGCATCCATGTTTGTTTATATTTGACACCCTCAGTCCGGAGGTAGGCTATAAAATATATCATTTTTTCAGAGATTGGGTTCATCAAATATTCGGACATGAGGTTTACTGAGGTAACTGTCCCAAAGTCAGTTGTGTTAGACATTGGTGTTAGTATCTACATAATCTTAAATGTTTCCGTTACTAATTCATTCCAATAGTGAAGGATGCCAGAAAGTGGACATAGGTGACAGCCACCAAAAATAAAAGATTTTTTCACACACACATGCACAAGTACACATGCATTTAGGTCTTGTACTAGATATTTTCAACCAAATGGAAAACTCATGTTTGCAACTCCTCTGATTGTAACCTCTGACTGAAGCAAACAGAGAATACTCATTTATTTGCAGCAGGTTACTTGTGCCTAGCTTTAAGGTTGAATATTTTGAAAAAATTCCATTCGTGTGAAACTATTTTTGATGTTTGTCAACTAGTTCTTAAAAGTGCAAAATTTAAACCAATAAATTTCACTGAAAGATTCACAAAAAAGGAAAAGATATTTATTCCTTTTCCTACTGGCTGTCCTCTACAGCAGCATGTCCAGGTCCATTGGAATCTGAATTAACTGAACCCACTAAAAGTTTGACCGTATCAGAAGGGAGTGGTACTGATGCTGAGTATGCTGGGGAGATTAAAGTTATACGTGATTTAGACTATAAACTTCACAGAAGGCACAGAGTTCAATCACATCCCTGCTACTGTGGGCTCTGGCTTTATTTCCGCCAGGGTCATTTCATTTTCTGAAGGGCCAAGCGCAGCGACAGTTTTTGTTCCATAGAAAGTAGGTAGGAGCTCTGTGTGCTACCAAAAATAAAACAAGATCGGAAAGTTCATCTAATAGTTCCATTCAAGAGAATATAGTAAATTAATATAGCTGAAAGATTGCTGTGTTCTATGCCTTTTTTTAAACAAAATGTAGCGGGTGATACCAAGGGGCCAATGCAGCACTTCCTCTAATTGGGCTTCCCAGGATCTTGCTGGGTGCGGGATCAGGCCCTAATTAACTGCTGCCAGATAGCGGCAGCCTGGATGCTCTGTGATTCCCCTTCCGCAGCAGAGATGCTCCTGCCTTCTGCCTGTTAAAAAGCCCTCTTTTCTACACAGACAGGGACATCTTTGATCTCAGCTGGGGGTCCACTGTTAACTGCTGGTGGGGAGCGGTTTCAAATCAGCAGGTCAACCAGATCTTTTGAAGGTAGAACCATTTATTCAGCAGCAAGAACAGCAACCACAGGCAGCCAGAACAGCATAAATTTTATGTCTACTGTTGGTCATTAAAACAGGGCTTTACTGTTTGTGGTCTTAAACTGACTCAGTAACACCGCTGGAATAGTGGGATGACAAATGCATATTCATCGCAGTTACAGAATTTAGGTATTGAGGGATGTGCACAGAGCGAGCGTTTGAGAGCAGAGTTCGATGGTCGCTCCGGGCTGGTGCCGTCGCAGCCCTGCATGCGAGGGCAGCGCTGACGGCGCCGGCTGCAGCACGCGGCTGAGCCAGGGAGGCTGCCCCGGCCCTGGGCTCACAGCCGCCCCACGCCTGCTAGCAGCTGTGGCAGGAGCCTCTGCACAAACGTGCAGGAAAGAAGGTGGACGTGTCCCTAGCGCAGGCTGAAGCTTCCCCTGCTGCGGCAAAGGAGCTCGGAATGGCGCTGCGTGTTCTTTACAATGCAGGTAATGACATGCCTGCACCAAAAACACAGGACCAAACACTCTCATAGCTTGGATCCTACATATATTCAGCCTAAATGCAGCATCAGCATTTGGCTCTTACTGCCTAGGGTCAGAACATAACCAGGATTTGTAGAGAGAGGCGGCGTTTAACTAGTTACAGTGAAACTTATGTTTTGATTCTTGGCAATAACAACATAAATGTACAACTCTAGCAGGCAGTCCTACATATTTGTAAAGTTATAAGAGGAGGTGGCTTTTAAGTGTGCAATATTTAGTAACAAAATAAGGCAGCTGGTCTTTGGGGATTTTTTTCCATGAGTACTAGCCAGATGTGAGAGTCCAAGGAAGGCTGCACTGTCTTTTCAACCTTTGCCATAGGCCAAAACCATTCAGTCTTTAAGCAGATTACATACTGTGGAAAGATACTTTTGCATGCTAGACTTAGTGTTAATCCACAAGAAGATTATAAAAACTGGTAAATGAACAGAGAAGGGGAAAAAAAAAGAAACCCTTCCCATTCAGATTATGTGTTTTCACTATAATCAAGAAAGAAAAGCAGAGCTCAGAGGAAATTAGGATTCGCTGCAGGTACTGTTAGTTTTGGAAGGTAGCAAGCACATGGCCATGTCATTAGAGCCTATATTTTTTGCACTGCTTCAATCCTTTAACAAAATTGTATTTGGCAACTAAAAGAAGTGTGTCTCCTAAATACACAAATACTCTTTCTGTGGCTTTTCCAAGATGATGTTTCAGATTGCTCTTTTGCCTCACGCTGTCTGGCAGCCCTGTACCCCCGCCAGCTTTTAAACAAGGTTGAGAAAAAAAAAAAAAAAAAGCATATATGGATGGTTTATAACATAAATGTAAGACAACCTGCTGTTGTTGTGGTAAATGCAGCGTCCACAGATTTATTAGGAATGCTATCATTCCTGGAAGTGCCAGCTATTCCGGTAACTCAGTGCCGACAATGTTTTTAACCATATTCTCCTTTCAGGCACACATTACAGAACACAAAACCGTGTCTGCACTCTCACCACTTGGATCAGTTCTTAGCTTGTTATTGGATTGTATCATTTTACAGTTTGTCTTGTGTAAAGGGCAATCTAAAAAGCCGTTGAGATTTTACTTTCTCGTGCTTGTTGCTAATGGCTAAGCTTTGTAGCTGTAAGGGGCTTACTTAAAGTTTGCATTCAAGTTATATCTGAATGTCTGCTAAAATCAACAGTAAATCATAAGGACAAGCAGAAAGCAGAGTAAAGTAACGACGAAAAAGGATTTTCCTTTGCACTCTCTCTCTGTGGTCTAGTGGTGTTTTTAGAAAGGATGGGAGCAGAACTGCACGAAGTGTGGGAACGGAGTGCATCCATCAGTGCAGTGTGGTCTGCGCTTCACATACAATGTTCATCTACACTTGTATCTCTTGTGCAGACAGAGTAGGAAATGCCAAATGTGTTTTCCATCTTTCACATGTATATTTGGCAGCCTAAGTGTAGTTACATTACACATTGGCCATCCCAAACATGTTCTGGTCATGACTTCAGAAAATGGTTGCATTTCTTTATCTGTTATCATCACTGTTAATATGAAACTACACTACAGAATGCAATTACTGTACATAATATTAGAGCTTTATAGGGGTGGCTCTGAAGTTTGTTTGTTTTTTTGTTTGTTTGCTTGTTTGGAGCCTTTTTTTTCCCCTTCTTTGTTTATTTTTACCATCCAGTGCTTAGGTTAGTGAAGAATTAAACCCTTGAATTTCCAAGGAGGAAACATGGTATGTGTTTATACCCCCTGTATTTAAACGTTGATTTATGGATAAATGCCTGAAATTAATAATGTCAACAGCAAAGTACTCCAAGAACTATTTTTCTTTTCTCTGCTGTGCATTTTTGCATATAATCAAGGCTAGGATTACTAATTTAAAGAATCCACTGAGCTCTTTATTTACAAAGGAATCTGGTATGTTGTAAGTTTGTTTGTCTGCAGCTGCAATGTTAGTAGTCTCTGGATTGTAGAGGAATGAAATGTATCAGGAATGAAAGAAATTTATCCAGGAAAATACTCTATATGGTATTGATGTGCCTTTGGTTTAGCTGATTAGTGAAACAAAAGTACCTTCCTTTAAAAAGACCCTTTGTGAAAGTCTTCTCATATAATTGCTGTACTCTGTACTACTACTCAGTACCAGAAAATACACTTTGGTTGTAGGTTTTTCACAATGAATACTGATTCCATGATTCAAAAATTGTAATATTCTGACTCCATAAGCTCAGCATTTAGAGATGGACAAATGTACATTTGTCCAAAAGCTAAATTAATCATTATTAATAGTTTTCAGTAGTTTACCCATGCTGCATAGCTTGGGGTCCCCAGGCTGGCTGAGCTATCAACACAGACAGACAGGCAGAACAGTGGTATGAGTGCAAAAACAGACACACAGACCTCTGCTCACGTGTGTAACGGGGCTCTGTAAGGCAGAGGGCTGATGCTAAGCAACTATTAGGTATAATTATCCCATGAACTTTTTTCTTTACCCCCCTTATTTCTTGTTGAACAGTAACAAGCCTCTAGTGTGTTTTGGCAGATGTGCCTGAGTGTTTAAGCTGAGAATTTGTAGAATTAAAACCAAAGAAAGTAAATGTTACTGTTTCCCATTTTGTTTTCAGTTAGAATATCATGTAGTTTTGTAGTAAAGCAAACATTTAATGCTTGTGGAAAACATAATAAATTCCATAAAACACTCCAGATCATGTTTGCAATATTAGAAGTGTCTTTTAAGCAAAATTAGCTGAGCTATTTGTTTTTCATGTAGATTTTCCCACTTTGTTGGAGATGTGTGTGTATATATATATAAATTTAGAATTTCAGTGTGATACCCAGACATCTGCACTTCAGTGCTCCCACATAGCCTCTTTGAGAAGCGGTGTCTCATTTGCCATAGTGTGATCATAGTAGGCAGTCTGTTTCACCTGGGCCTTCCGGAGCTGAAGCACAAACGGGGCCCCTCCATCTTTCCCAAACACTTGAAAATCTGTCAGCAGGCAAACAGACTAGGATCTTCACAGCTAACAGCATTCCCAGCCTTATGTTAATAGTTGGCTGGTCCTCAGCTGTGTGAAACAGAAATCTGTCACCTATAACCAAAGCAGTGCAGGTATTAGCTCAGTGTGTAGAGTATCTGTTCCTGGCGAGGGCTGCGTGGCACAGCTCGCCTCCTCTTCGCGGTATGTGTGGCTGTGGTGCTGGCCTCCTGGTGCCACAGGGACAGGCCCTGCAGCTACGGCCACTAGCCAACACCCAGGCCTGAGCAAGAGCTTTGGTCTGCAAAGCTGAGTGCGTTTGCCTGGCTTTGAACGCTCGCTCCTAGCGGCATCCTCCGAGCGAGGCAATAGCTCCTTGCCAGGGCATCCTGCAGGTGGAAAAGGCAGCCAGATGCCTGGGAGGTGCTTACACATAGCCAGGAGAGACCAGGAGAAGACCTGGGTATATTCAAAGCTGCTCCGCTCTGGGATTTAGGAGTCTTCATCACTGCTACCAGCTCGATGTTGCCTCTCTTCGGGGTTCAAAGTCCTAAAACTTCTTCTGGACAGAAATAATGCCGCCTTTTCTTTAAAAAGCAACAGTGAGGTTTGCTAATTGCTTTACAACTGCAAGTGCAGGAGGTAGTAGGTTCTCCATTATAGGCTAGCTCAGTGATTAGGGCCCTTGCTCAACATATGGGAGACCCAGATTCAATTAATTTCTCCACCTCAGAGGTTTGCAGCCTGTGTCTCTCCAGAGGGTGGCTTAGCTGTCAAATTACAGGCAATTTGCGGTGGGAAGGAACAGTGTACTCATCAGCTTTGGCCGAGGCTGTTCCACTGGCCATGAAAAGATGACTCAGTGGGCCAAGGGGAGGCAGCAGAAAGGGTCAGGAACCTCCAGCTCTGTGGTTAGGGTTGTCATTGGGAGTGAATATCTGTGCAGGCCAGTTCTGCCAATTGGCTGTTCCGTTTCCTGTTGCGTGTCTGTCCCACTGGCAAGTCCTGATGTGGCTAAAAGGAGTGTTTCAGCTCGCCCCGTTTCTGTGGGCTCGCCGTCACCACGTATTCGCTCCTTTTGTGCCTGCGGTACCCGAGGCTTCGAGGAAGTCCCAGTCGGGCTCGATGCGGCCCAGCTTCAGGTGCACACACAGCTATGCCCAGGCTCCTGATGCAGGCAGGGAGCTGTGGAGGAGCTGCTTTTATCTAACTGCAAGAAATGCAGGGTTAAGCAGCAGCACTGGAGTGTGACATTTACGCTTAATTTCTTGGATTCTGTATTTACTCTTCTTTATTGTCATTAAGTCCAAGGACTTCAGTAGAGCTACCGACATGCAAAGAATAGTCGCTAAACTATATATATGAGTATGGACTCAGTGGGAGATTAGACAATGTGAAATTGTAATATTATGAGGATTTTTATATTGAATTCCCACAGATCTGTTCCTACAGTGCCTCTCACTGTAGGACTTATTCAGACTTGTACAAATTAAGTGTAAAATATGAACCCTCTCTTCATGCATAGTTTTTTCCAGATAGCCAAGTGTGTAAGGGCTATTATAATCGTTTTCCTTTTTGTGTGTGTGTTTATTCACTAAGATTTGTCTCCTAAGCAGTGTTATAGACTGTATAAGGACCAGTCTATGGGGCTTTAGAAACTGCTCCAGAAAGCCACTGAAAGAAAGGGAAAAAGTTATGCATACAGTAACTACATTAATTAAAAATTTTAATGTCCTTTATAATTGATTATTAAACATAAGGGACATTAGAAATGTTAAGTGACATTCCACATATATTCCAACTTTCATCCTTAAATGAAAGCACTATACCAAATGACCTCTGCGTTTTTTAAGATTATTCATTAAATCACAGTTAAAAAAAAAAACAGATGAATAAGTAATATTTAAAAGGCTAGATATAACAAAGTTGAATCTCCTAAGTTTTCAGCCTTTTGTCAACTCATTTCTAAAGTGAGTCAGGTAACAATTGTATTGCGGGGAAAGGTACCAAGCAAAAGCATAGAAAAAAATGTCACAGGCTGGTAAGCTCAATATGGAGAGTGGGAGGGGAAGAAAATTAATTTTCCCAGTTACTCCTCCATTAATCATAATATTATTGTTGGCTAATTCTGTCTTCCCTTCCCTCTCATATCTAAAAATCTTCCACTCAATCTGCTACAGTATGGCTGTAATATATATTTTTATAGTCTTGAAAAATTACTTCCTTTTCTTTTTAAGGTTATGAATTATAGAAGTATTGCACATCTTTGTATTTTTTGAGGGTCAATTAGTTATGAAGATTCTTTTGAAAATAGCAGGAGGTAATTAAACATGATAACCATCCTAAAGTCTATTGTTTTAATCTCCTCAATAAAAACATTTTCAAATATTAGAATAATTTAGTATTCTTCTTTTTTGGAAGTGGAGGTGGAGCAAATGCTTGCATTTGCTTTTCTTTGAGCAGTAGATAGCCTCCTCTTCTGATGCAGGAATAGTACATATATTCTGTGGGAGCCTTCTCAATACTGTTTCACAAACACTGCTAGTATTTGGTAGTGGAAGAAGACAGGTTTAATTTGCTCCGAACTACTTAGTTTATCCTAGTGACTAAATAAAGCATGTATGCTGAGTCCCTCCTGCCAAGTAGGAACATAGTTAACTCATTTTATCAATCTCACTTCTTAATTTGAATGGTAAGTGCTTCTCTAAAGTCTTTACAGAATGAAATCAAGGACATCTAAGTCTGCCTGGTCATCTTGTTTTTAATCCAATAAGCTGTTTATGAGGCAGTGCTGCCTGGTTTACTGCTGTGGGAGAATGAAGTGTTCTATAGTGATCGCAATAGCTGCCAAAGGCCTTTTGGTAAGGTGGAGAAAGGAGCTTTAGAAGCTATGCCTTTGAAATTACTTTCAAAGACCAATAGAGATCTTCTCTGGAACGTACATTATGACTTCTCTGTTGTGTAAAACATTGTGAAATACTCAGCTTAGTTCCTTGTGAAGCGGTTGGGGTACCGATTGCTACCTTGCTAATTTTATTTCAAAAATAGTTCCTTATAATAAGTTGGACCTCTTTCTAAAGTCACCCTTGTTTTAACTGACTGTAATTTATTTTGCTTTGATGGAGTAACTTCAGATTTTACCAGGGTGAAGGAAAATAGAATACAACCTAGAGCAAGAAGAGGATAGGAAAGTCAAAACAACAAATGGCTCTGTCTCCACTTTGCTTATAAATATATATATATGTATATATATGTGTGTATGTGTGTGTATATATAGTGGGAGATTGAGTTGCACAAGCCTCTAGTCATCCAAAGAACTCTTGACCCACCACTAACATTACTTCCATCTGAATGCAACTTAAGAAAGCTTCTTACACAAAAGACTCTATGCCTTCGGCCATGGCTAAAATCACTTCAGTACTGTTCTCTTTTCTAATGTGCTAGCAACCACCCAGACCTTGCAGATGTGTCTTCAACCAGAAGCACTTTGAAACAAAACTTTCATCTCCAGTTAACTCTGGCTGTCTTTAGAAATCAATCTTTGTAAATGTCTCCAGTGGGCTTTCCAAATAAAGTGAGGTTGGTCTTGGCTACAGCAACAGTGTTGTGGGATTTGAAAATGGTTAGTAGAAGTTACCATAGATTAACATAGTGTTTCTTGAGGTTTGGGTTCAAGTACAATTAGTTTGAAGGTCTTAGCTTATTCCTTGCTAAGTATTTTGCCTACTGCAAGAAATAGAAACCCAGAGTTCCCCTGGAATGGGAGAGTTTTGTGGTTTCAGAGGAGATGCATGTAAAGTGGAGCTGGGGCTCGCAGTTAGGGAAGGGGAGAGGGCAGGCCTGCTCGCTAGAGCTCAGTAGATCACAGGCACAGCATTTTTTGCTGTGCACTCTTTGACTATTTCATTCAATTCTCTTTGTTCATGATTCATCTACAAAAATACACATCTGCTGCAGTGTATTTGCTGTTTGAAGTTACCTGGATCTTTTCCCACATATTGATTTTATTTTGTAAAGGTAGTCTTAACTGGTTGATAAGTGTGTCACAAATTTAATTACATTTTGGTTTTTCTAATTGGTGCATGGTTATAACCTCATCTTGAGTTTTATCTTCCATATTAGAAGATCTCTACCTTCTAACATATAGTTGAACAATTCCTTTTATAACCACTGTTTGGAAATATCAGGAAAAAAAATTACTTGATTCATTTGCACATAATTGTATGGTCAGTCTGTCTCAAAGTGTTGGTTGGACAAAGATGCACAGACTGCATCATTGCATGATGCAGTCTGGTAGCTGACTCGCTGGTCGGTGAGACCTACCGCTTGAGCAGGACATTGTAGCACATCACTACCTGACCTCGGCGTGCACTGCCTCCTGTTCAGCCCTCCCAAGCACGGGCACCATGGGAGGTTTGTTGTATAATCTGGTTATGCAGTGGCTCATCATCTTAAAATCTATCCCTGATGCTTTTAGGCTTTTGCTGACTGAGGGTAATTGTGTTTAGCTTTGTGGTCTATCCTGCAAAGATGTCTTTGTCTAGGAGTTCCTCTCAGAACTACTAGACGGTGAATTTGTGACCGATAGACTTTCTGACTGTGAATTTTGTAAGGCCTGAGCAGATGCTTGGTTTCTCAGGTTGGCACTTTACTCCTGTTTGTCAATTGGTTGGTCAAATACTTTTATTATTATAACAAGGAATAAAAGATTTAGTAATCCATATTGTGGCTACAAATGAAAACAGATAACAGTGATTTCTGCTCAAGGCTTGTGTGGCCCAGCAAGCGGATTAGGTACTAGACAAAAAATTAGCACTTCTTAATTCTGTTTGTGACTTTACTGTTCCCCTGAACTGTGGGTAATTGTGTGTCCCTTTTTTCACTTCTGAAAAGGAAAAAGTAATATTTCATCTAAGAATGTTTTAGCACAGCCGTAAGTTACCATACACGTTTTAGTAAGAGTAATATTGGATTGGAAACATTAGCAGCATGAAAAAGTTTTCACTGAGTGGATCTGCGTTACGCAGCTGATATTTTCATCCAAAACATGCCTCTCAAATCTGAGTTCATATAGATGCTTGTACATATTTTTCCTCTTGCCTTGTTATGCTTCTTTCTGTTTCAGTCATGAGGGAAGACAAGTCTACTAAAGCAGACTGGCTTTCTCAGCCCTTTGACTGTAACATTTTCTGTGCCCATATCCTGTTTCTTTGACCTTCATTAAGCAATTTGTGAGCTCAACCTGCTCCCACTGCCGTCAGTGCTGAAATCTGCACTGCAGTGGAGCCAGGATTTTCACCCCAGCGCTTTGTTCTGCTTTAAGATGGAAAATGCTCTCTGCTGGTATGAAGTCAGAAACAAGTTTGGGCACCCGCATGCCATTTTGTACTCACATGTGAAGTGCTGCACAAGGATTTGCAGCAAGGTTTTCTTTTTCATCTCAATGGATTACACAACTGTATTAAAGTCAGTAAGTGTCAAGTTTTGAGCTATGGGCTAGACGGTGTTGCTCAATAACCACAATTATAGTTTCCAAAAGCTGTTGTTCCTCATTTGTAAATCTCAGTGATTCCTGTTAAGTGATACCATGCATGCCTGCGCATGCCGGTGTGTCCAGGACAGGCTGTTTTTTTTTTTTTTTTTTTTTTTTTTTGTGTGTGTTTTGAAAGCATTTGAGCCTAATTCAATACAAGAATGAATCATTGCTGATTTGACAAAAGCTTTTCTAGCAGGTTTGGTCTTTTTTTGTTTTAAGTGTTTATCTCCCTCATGGGCCTCGGAGTTGCACTCGCTGCCCCTGACCTCCTAGGGCGTTCCTGCTGCAAGTGGTGAAGGCAGAACCTGAGCCCCTAGCAGGCCAGGTGTGTGTCTTGTGGGATGCTTTGGGCCAGATCGATGATTCTTCTCATGACAGGTACAGATGATGGTGTTGCAGCTCACTGAACAGGGCAGGTACATGTCAATGCAACCCGCAGAAGGGTTGGACAGTAACTAACACAAATATAGCCAGCCTGAGAAGGAATCCTAAGGCTTCCATCCACTCCTTCCATCCAGACTGCATTTGTCTCCCAACGTAATCCCACTCTCCCTCCCCTCAGGCAGCAGCTGCAGTCGCTGCGCTCCTCTTGAGGTTGATAAAGTAAGCAGGCTCCATGAAGCCTGCACCGTTGCTCTGTGGCCAGCTGCTAGGAGATACCAAAGTGCAAGGCATGAGACACGATCCCGCTGGAGGTGGAGAGCATCCCATCCATAATATCTTACTTAGCATTTCCCTGCAGAGTTGATGCGAGTCCGAGAGGCGCTGGCACTATGGGAACTGGGCCCTTCCAAAAATAGAGCACCAAGATCTAAGAAACTGCATATTAAAGCAGCATTCCAAGCCCAGATACTTATGTCAGGCTCCAAAACATCGTACGGAGAGAAGGGTGTGGAATTATTGTGACCACCTGTCCCTGGTGAAGATCAAGACATATGATGATGGCTTATGCCAGCTGTTGTTTTCCCTCTCGCTGCTGCTTGAATATCCTCTTGTCTGGACTTTACTAACCTTAGACTGCTACTCCTGCGCTACTGCCCTTGATATTTCTCGCCCTTCACAATCTCACAAAAATGGTGCTCTTATTAGGCTCCAAATTCCTCCCAGTATTACATCTCTGACATAAATATTTCTCCTTCACTCCCTTGTTCCTGTTGCTTTGAGTCTTTGCAGACATAAAAGACTGGCATAGAAAGGGAGCAAGGTGGAGGTGGGGACGAGAAGCAGAATAAAGAGAGGATCACATAGTCTTTCAATTTCTTCTCTCTCACTTTATTCTTTTTGAAATGTGTCATATTTGAAAAATATTTTGTTTAACCCCTGTCTCTGCTAGAGCCTTGTACTACTGCTATACTCACCTCACTGTTTTTCTCTGTATCACCACTAAATTCTTTCAGATATTGAGGAAAATAAAATCTGGAAGCAAATTTGTGATCAGAATTTGCTTAAAACAGAGCAGCTGCTGTCACTGCCAGCACACTCAGGTCTGAGCTTTGGTAAGCTCTTCAGTACCGTGCGGAGGTAATCCAGCCGCTTTGATGCAGCATTACAGTGATCAGGCTTTTAGGTGCTGTTATGAAAATGATCTAAGCGTTTTAAATGTTGCATGGAGAAGTGGCCAAAGCCCTAAGTCTGACACTGTATTGTTCCAGATGCGTAGATATCACAGTGAAGCAGTTGAGGGTTTCGGTGGCTCTATAATGTTGTTCACCTTCTCTCCTGCTGCCTGGCGTCATCCAGTTTTTTCCCCTGGAGTGCTCTGTATGGATCTGGTACAACCTCGCCGCAGTGTAGCGAGTCAAACCATCCCTTCCCAAACTCCCTGGTGCTCCGCTGCGCAAGTCTGGGATTTTCATAATCGCCTGCGGTCAGTCAAATACTTGAAAGCATTTGTTATTTTACATGGTTTATAAATACATTCTCATAATACATGACAGATGCCAATACTCTGCAGTACTATTTTTACAGGACTGATTAAAAATTGCTTTCATTTAAAAACATGTTGAATATGAAAACTGTCCATCTAAAATAAGACTCAGCAGTCATCATGCTACTGATTGTGCCTAAGTTTACAAATCACATCAGCCAGAGAGCTGAGGCAGGGGAAGAGCCTGCAGCTTGCCACATAGTGCTCTTGTAGCACAGGAACCAAAGGGGCTCCTGGCCCTTTTCTGGTAGGATTTATTAGATTGGCAACTCCTTCCATTTCTGTGTTGTTTTTGTACTTCCTTTTTTCTTTCTGGAATGTGATCATAGCTTAAACAATGATCTTCCAGTTTGCTAGGCTGGGATGTCAGGCTGCCTGTGTGATTTACATGACAAATTTCACAAGGAAAGTATTCGCATCAACTACTTGGCTAGTGTAAAGTGAGGAAGCTTCAATGACTTCAGGGAAGTTTGCTTAGATTTTTTTGCTTGGAACTAGTGTGGCTTTTTAAGTGAATGCTTGAGATCTAAAAAGCGCAGTAAAGTCAGCTCTGAAGCATACAGGTATACAAAAATCATTCTGCGTGGTCGAAGTGTGCAAACAGCTAAGGTGAATTCTGTGCACGCTTATGTGCACAGGTGTGTGCCCCGTTTACACGTGCAGTTCTGGCAGTGACACAGATGTGCAGGACAATGTCTGATAAAAGGACTGAACTGCCTCCAGTGAAGACAGAGCAAGAGGCTAAAATCTAAAGTCTTACTGACTTGATGAAACTTAGTATTTTTAAGGTAAATGCATTGCAAATTAAACTTTATATATAAAAGCCTGTCTGGAAGGTGACACCAAGTTCAGCTAGTACATTCCAGCTTTATAAAACCTAAGTGATATCAGCGTTTACAGCTCAGTGACAGAAATTTAGTCATGAGTATCATGCTTGAAATACAGTTGTTTACCTTTTTTGTTATTGTTATTTTGGCATGATCTTTTTACATGTAGAAACGGCCTTAAAGGGCTTTCAGTTACATACTGTGGACTAACTGTTCCAGAGTGATAGCCTGCAAAGCAGAGAGGCTCTTCTTTCTGACTCTTATTGTGGAATAAAAAAGGGAGAGTCCAGCAAACATCCTCCAACTCATTTCCTGACAAGCCTAAATGATAATCAGAATTATCTAGTTTTCTGCAGGAAAGGAAGGAAGAGACCCCTTTCACCCTCCTTTTTGGAAGCAGTATCTTGGTTTTCTCCTCTCCAGAGAGCCGACGCCTGCCTTGACTGAGATCCAGCTCTTCCCACATTCCATGTCTTATCAGTTTTAACACTTTCAGTCTATCCCAATATCTAAAGTGTTTTTCTGTTTGCAGTTTCAGCATTAGTTTCCTCTCTGTTACCTTGGGCTGTTGCATTAAGCTGCTCTCTCTCAGTATTTCTTACTAGGTCCTCTAGACCTAACCCAAATTTAAAAAAAAAAAAAAAAGAAAAGAAAAGAAAAAAAAGAGGGCTATGAGGCTGTGATAAACTTTCAGTTGGAAACTGTGACAGCCCATCACCAGCTACAAAGTTTGTTCAGCAGAGTTAGAAAAGCCCTGGCAAATACTGCAAACACTCCTGAACAGAAAGAACCTGAACTGCAGAAGGAACTAACGACCTTCTAGAAGGAATACAAGTATTTTGCCCAATCAACCTTCAGAATGGGTTTCTTTAGCTCGGATTTTCCCTTAGTAATTTGCCTACTCCTAGAGGGAATACTCATAAACAACTAAAAAGGCACAAAGAAGGAGTGCAGGGAGATGAGCCTAGGTATTGACTGGGCTGGGTAATTACTCACTAGGTCTGCATGTATTTTATGGAAATTAAATGTACAACTGCATATTTGCAAGTGCAAGCATAGCTGTTGTGGAAGGAATTAGATGCATTTTTGAAAAAAAAAAAAAAAAAAAACCCTTTTGGGAATGAGGTCAGTCACAGTAAAGGTTGTCAGCTTTTGCTTTTCTGTCTTTTTTTTTTTAAATTTTTTTTTTCTACTTCTGTGATAACAGACATGGTCAGCTAGCTAGAGGCATCTAAGAATTTATCCAGATGGGCAGAAATACTCTATCCCTTTTTGCTTTTGCCAAAGAAATTGCAAAGTAGTGGAACTGTAGGTGGCTTGACTATCTTTATACATTTCTAGAGCCCAGAAACACACACCGATATATACCCTGACAATTCACACATTTCTTCCATCCATCTCTAATCCTATTATTCTATCAATCAACCGTTTCCACTTTTTCCCCTTCTCTGCCTTTATGCTAATGATTATATTGTGAGATGGAGAAACAAGGAACTTTGAAAGTTTGTAAGAAACTAGAATAAACTGCATTTGAAAATCTGGGAAAGTCAGAAGAACGTGCAGCATATTTTCCCTTGATAAAATTGTGAAAAGCACAAAAGTACTCTTAAGACATATGTGTTTCCTTCTGCTGAGTGACAGCCTTAAGGACAGTACATGTGAGAGAAAAGTTTTAGAGGTAAAAATATTTTTTCTTTTAACTGAGTAGCAGGGAATCAGGGGTGTTTGAAGCACATGCAAATTGGCAGTACAGTCTTTGTCTTTCTATATTATTTTTCTCCTAAAGTCTCTTGTGAATGAGTGGATTTGACACCTTCTCTGATTGCCTGTTTAGAGTCCTGCATCTTTCACAAAGCAGAATTAAATGTTCAAGGCACAGGATTTTGAAGAATCACAATAAACACTAAGATCTGTGTGAAAAAGCTCCTAGAAATCTAAGGGCATGTTGTTAACCATTAATTGTTGGGTCCACAGATACCCTAAAAATACCTGTTCAACATAAATCACTTCTACTGACAGCACTGTGCAGATGAGAATTATATACTTGCAAATCTGTATTTTCATCGTAGTGATGCAGTTCTCAAAGCTAATTAATAACTTCATCGAATAACATACCAAAAAATACGACAGTTTGCTTGCCTATGATTTAAATAAAAAGGAAGAATAAGGCTTATTAACCGAATTTGAAAAAAAAATATATTGATTTAGACTGCAAGGCAGGTGGAAGTGATTTCCTCCAAACTGCTTCATTCACTCCTGCCCTGGCTCCTGCTCTCCACAGATTTCTGTGAGTACCAAGTAATGGAAACAGAAATAAAGATAGAATAGAAAGGGCTGTCTTTTCGGTGATTTTGTCTGAATTAGAAGAATGAGCCATGAAAGATACTGGAGGCTAATATTTTGAGAAGACCAGTTATGTCAAAAGCAGCTACTGGTTTGAAGGAGGAGTTCAGAGCTTAAGCTGTTGGGACTGTCAAAATCCTTTGTGAGAGACATTGCAGAGGATAAATATTAGACTGTGTAGGACCTCCAGTAGGAATTAGAAATGAAAATTTATAATTTGTATTTATACTTATTGTAATATTTATGTACTTAAAAAATTAAATGAAAGAAAAAAAAAGGCAATAGATATGGAGTTAATGGCTCAAGCTGTTGAAAAGGATCACAGCAAAAGCACCTTACTTATAATAGGAAGAAGTCAGCTTAAGGAAGACACAGAGAGAAAGGAATATATAAGATCCTGAAGACTGAGATCCCTGATTTATGAAGACAGACGGAGATTTTCCAAGCAGTAGGAAGAGCTGAATGGAAGAAAAATGAAGGCAGGAAGTGGAAGATGGTGCATTTAAGAAGCACTTCTATAGAAGATTTAGGAAGCTGTGGGGCACTCAATAGAGCCTTCAACCAAAGTTGATTTATTGGAGTAAGGGATAGCATTATGCAATTTCTGCAATGAATCTTTGGTGTTTTTCTGTTAGAAGAATTTTGCTGAACTGAAAACTGGCATTCTGGATCCACTAATATCAGGGTAGATAACATGAACAGAATTTCTTTTCTGCCTCCCCCAAGAAAGTATAAATAATCACTTGATAAGAAACATTCCAAAATATGTCTGCAATGATCTTCAAAACCTGCACTTGCAGTACTTTGTGCATAACTAATGCTAAGATGATTCGAAGACTTTCTGAAAAACAGTCCCAAAATTCTGTCCCCTTGTAGCATGTTTGGTTTTGTAAAGCATTCACTATTGCTATTCAATAAACACAGCATTGCTTAAAGAGCAATATATAGTGCAGAAACAATAAATGAAATGCTTATACAAGTTTAGATAAAATTACAGAATGGTAAAAATTAAAAATTTCAAAACAGTACATGATAGTAATTTTGGAAATTACATTTGCAGTCCCCAAATCTTAGTTGGCTGTTTTCCACCCTCCAGCCTCAAAGTAAAAAGATTAAAGCAAATGGTTAAGAAGAAAACAGCAAAAGGTTTTGAGGTACTAACCAAAACCAGGCTGCAAAGGTCTCAGAGCAGCTTTATCTGCTGTTTGGTACTTGCTCAGTTCAGTAGTCACATGATTCACACATTGGTTCATGTTTTTTTCCAGAAATAGAATCAATAGAGAACAGACAAACCCGCAGTTGCCAGTTTGTGCAGTCTTGTGGTTTTTCTTGAGGGCTTCAGGCTTGCACAGGTCTACCAGATAATGAAGACAAACTATTTCGGTTCCTGTGTGTCCATATGCTCCTCCACTGGGTTCCAGTTAGCAAATAAAAGTACAGAAAAATAAGTGATGTTTGAAACTGTCTAGCGAAAGGCTACATCAAGAAAAAATGTTATTTAAAAGTCCCCTTAATATTTGCAGCAATAGTCCATTTGCAATGTATTTCATTAATCACTTGTAATTTCTGTTAAAAGCTTTTTAACAGAAAATCAATATGCTTAAACCATCCTGAAAGTATATCATACTTAGATTTAGATGAATTAGATGAATACTAGTAAATACTATGTACCAAATGTATCCTTTACGTTATGTACCCTTTCCTGACTAAGATCTCTGCTAAGAAAGTACTTGAACCTATCAGCAATCTTCTTAAATTTATCTTAAAAGTAATTTTGATCACATAAATATGTATAGCGCTTCCACTACCAGAAATATGGTGCCCACAAAAGTAGCAAACATAAAAGTTATATTCAGGCATATGAATGTTTAGACAGATATTTTGTTGTTGTTTATAGACAGTGAAAGAAAAATGGACATCTGCAAAAAGGAGAAGGTCTCCAAATACCCAATAAAGTTACAAATCCAGAGAAAGTAGAAATTTTGTTCTGCTAAACCCTAGCTCTCATAACTAGATGTTGGAACCTGGACAAACACACATATGTAACATTGTTTTAATGCTCCTGTAATGCTGCAGGGAAATATATGATCACTGCGACTCAAAGACAGCAAAAATAACTTTCCCACTATTTTGTTACCAGAAAAAAAAAAAAAAAAAAAAAAAAAAAAAAAAAAAAAAAAAAGGAGGGGAAAAAGACTAACTTTTCTCTAAGTTTAATGCAGTTTTAGTAGCTGGCAAAGCCAGGAAGGATCAAGGACATAGCACATGGGAAAGAACTGGCAAGCATGTAGTTTCATAGGAAATTGCCTCCTAATAAGCCTGCAGTTTTCAGTGACTTGCTCAAGTGACTCTGCCTGGAGCTCACAGTTGAAATGCTCCTTTGCCTTCCTTTTTCCAGCATTCCAGTTACATGATCAGGTTCATTTGTGAGCAGGTATTGAAGGAGCAGCATGAAAAACACTGTGTTTATAGCCACACTGTGCTGTCTTCTAGCACATGTTGTAAATGGCCTCATACCATCAACTTTTGTTTCTTTAAAATCTTACATATATTTTAACAAGTGGACTGGTCCAACATAGAATAAATTCCAGGAAAAAGGATGCTATTATGATTAAATATGTATTGTAAGGATGAAATATTTCCTGTGATTACAGAAACAGCCAGCCATCCGGTGAGCTATATGTTCCTTCCTTTTCAGAGCCCAATTCTGCAAGTTGCTGAGCCTCCAAGTACCCATTCATTTCAGTAAGAGCTGGAGAGCTCCTCATTAGTCCCAGCATTAGGTCTAGGACCGAGTTCAGCACTCACACAGACCCCCTACTAAAATACTGTTGAAGGAGAAGTAAGTTTCAGATCCTCAACTGTACTTAAATACCAACTTCTATCTAATTGATTTTAATAGGAAGGCCTAAATACATTTGGACCTCAGTGTATTGCTTATAGCAATCCTAAGATCTGTTACATAGTAGGGAACTGTGAAAACTTGTATTGGAAGATAAGGTCTAGTAAAATAAAAGCTGTCCAGATCTTACTTATTTTCTGGGATATGGATGTGGCTCTTCTGCATGTCCCTAGTAGTCTGGACTGGCACTGGAATCAGAAGAGCTTAAGAAATATTTTGCTCTCAGCATTTCCAAATCAGGTGAAATAAGAAAATTACAGAAATCTTTCAAAAGGTCTGAGAGTTTCTATTTCCTTCCAGCTTAGTGGTCTGGATGGGCTTCAGCAAGCAGCTAAACTTGAGTCGTTACCTAAAGTGACAGTCAGGCCTTCCCCCTGCTGCTAAATGGATCCATTTCACGGAAAAGCCAGCTCTGTGTCTGCAGCCCTTGCATGGATCGTGTCTGCAGGTGACATCGCGCTCCCACCACGCCGAGTGCTGCAGCCTGCAGGGGGGCTGGGGCGCGAGGGGGACCTGGCGCCCGTGCGCGCCGGGGCTGGTGGCGGCTGGAGCGGCTCCGCGCGGCCCTGCGGGGCTCTCCGGGGCCTGCTGGGCAGCCTTGCTGCAGTGCGTGGTGCTCTGTGTTTAGTCTGGGCTGAAGCCTTTCCCTCCCCAGTGCATACCACTAAGTGGTCATCAGCGGGCCCTCATGGGAGAGACTGCAGTGTGAACAGTTAGAAGGAAAAATTCAATTTTATAATACATAGCATGCATAGATTGTTTTATAAACAGTTACAGCAACATAACAAACCATGAAGTTGATAATGTAGAGGAGTTTAGGCAGTGCTGAAATGCCTTTTTTTTTTTTTTTGCTTTCTGATGGAACAGTGCTGTTTTACTCTTCTATTGGAATGCCAAACTTAGGATTGTCGTTCACAATTTCTGAATAAAATGTATATGCCTAAAACATAGTGGCATCAGTTAATGTACAGTGCTATATTTTACTGCACTGCTATTAAAATAAATCTGTTGGTCAGCAACCTCTATTTGCAGCCCTCTAGTATTTCTCTTTGTCTATGATTGATTTGCGATCACTGAAAGCAAGATCAGAGCTTGCTAATATGTACTGTAGCTTGCAGGTTCACTGGGAAGTATTTATTTCTTAATCATGTATCTCTTAGATTAATTGTTTGGGATGATCAAAGGCT
>JAWLRI010000918.1:1930549-1945521 GCA_034781795.1 Crypturellus tataupa | reverse complement strand
CCGTGCACACCGGTGCAGGCGATGTTCCGCACGCCGGTGGGGGTGATGTTCAGAGGCAGAAGGCCGTGCCTTCTGGGTGCCGGTGATGGTCCGCACGCCGGTGACGTCCCGCACGCCGGTGGGGTTCCGCACCACCCTTTTATCTCCCTTCTCCAAGAGTCCTCCCATTTTCTGGAAGGTTCCTGGTACCTGTGCTGTACGTGTCCTACGTGGTATTCCTCTTCACCTCCCAATTCGCATACAAACTAGTCGGGTGGGCACTGCTGAGAATGTCATTGGTCAGACCTCTTTCATGAGGTGCAAATGGCAAGAGATGTCCCCACCTGGGTCCTGGGCTGGTCCTCCCAGAGACAAGATGTCAGGGTTAGGAGGTGCAAATGTCAACAATGTGGAGACAAACTCAGTCCACCACAGTCTCTTACAGGCAGATGCTCGGGTACTGCTGTGGCCCAGCCTGTGCTGACCTCTGCCTTTTGCTTCCTCTCCTTCCCCCAAATGCCATTTTTGCAAGCTCTCTTCCCATCTTTTTAAAATAGGACAAAGCCGTAGCCTGTCACTCATTGTGCTCCATCCCTTTCTCAGTCTGAAGAAACATTTTTCATTTTGCTGTCTTTAATACCGGAGAAGACTGAGCTTGATTTGTGGGATTAAATCTGCCGGAAATGAAAAGAGAAACAAAGAGGGGAAAAAAAGATGGTTGCTGGGTAGTTAGAGTGAAGGAGCAGGAAAAGCAAAACTCGAAACTCGATGAACCCAGGGGTTCTCAGCGGCTTGTTTTCGATCAGCTGCCTCCCAGGGGAGAGGCCTTACTGTAATAACAGCTTTGACCTCTTTCTCTTAGTAAACAATTTGCCTTAAACATAGGAATATACACTCTTTCTGTCGGAAGCAGAATGAACAACCACAGGGCATCCACGGGCGCAAAGTCAGGAACATCTGAGGAGCAAAAAAGCTAAATTCCTGGGGATAGCTGTGTCTCCCCGAGGCTGGAATGCCCTGCCTAGGCTGGGTCTGTGCACTGGTTGAGGGGCCAGCGTGGGGCTCACAGAAGGCACAGCACGGGCGGGATCCCCTGGTTGCCTTGTGCTTTTCCTGTCAAACACCCTTCCTGCTGTTATGCCTTGACTTTGTGCTTCACCTGGAACCTGCTCCATTTCCAAGCAAAAAGAACAAGCTTCGTGCCGTGGTTCAGGCCAGCTTGTGTCACGTTAACGGGATCCGACGCAGGACGAATCTTAGGGGCCATCGGAGGGAGTTAAGGCAGGCAGGAGTCACCACATGTTACACCCTGGGCCCCCACTGATGAAGTATCCCTAAGAACAGCTGTTGAAGTGACACATTAATACTAAAAACTAGCAGTGGTGCCTTTTGGCCAAAAAGCTGCAGCTATGTTATAGGACCTCGGCTCTAAATGACACCTTTTGTTTTATATTTCAAACACATAACAGATATAATATTATCTCCATTACAGATTTTTTAGAACTGCTAATCAGGATCCGAAATTAATTTATAGTAAATGCTCTTTTGCTTTTATTTAGGTTTAGCAAAAAAGTACTAGGAAATAACACCATCCAAGCCTTCTGCTCTAATTACTTGAGGTATATTTTAGTTGGAAGCTTGTTTTAGAGGACTTGAAAGATTCTGCCTTGTTCTTTCCAAATCAAACAGCCTTGGTGATACATAGGCTTATATACACTGTGCAACATCAGTTGCAGAAAGATTAGCAGCAGTTGAGGAGTTGCTCAAGTCTACATCACTCTCCTCCAAAAGAAAAAAAACAATAGTACCAAACAGTAGCCCCTCCAGCAAGCCCTGCTGTTTGGTAATACAAGGATTACAAACCATCAATTCATGGTGGCTTTGAGTGTATTTTGTTGTGAGAGGCTTCCCTAAGGGCCACAGCAGTGGCGCGGGGGCCGCTGGGCAGCAGCTGCTGGAAACCGCCGAGGCGGCCGCCGCGGAGCCCCGGCAGCGGGAGGGGCCGGGAAGCGCCCAGCCGCAGCGGGTGTTGGGGTGCTGGGCCTGACCTGGCAGCTCCGCATTGCGGCCCCAGCTGCTCTGGCAGGCCCCGGGGCCCAGGCCCGGCATGCAGGTGCCTACAGACTCAGGCTGATAATTGCACAGCGGGTTTCCAGCCACTGCAGGCCATTCCTTGCCATGTCTGGGGGCTCTTAGGAAACCTGAGCTTAATGGGCGAGAGCAGGGAGGAGGAAGAAAACATGTAAATCAACACCTGAATATCACACTTTTCTGCTTACGTAACAGGCCACAAAAAAAACCCTGTCCAGTCATCCAGACATCCTAAAAGTCAACCTTATTTTTTGCTCTTTTTTTGTGTGTGAGTGTGTGTGAGATGCTTATGAGGGGAACAGTTAGTGGGAAGGTAAAGTACAAACTAGGAAGTCATTCCTATTTCTGGGAGCTTTCCAAACAGTTATGGATCTAACAGAAAAAACTCTGCTCCTCAGAAAGCTTTTGAAGTCTTTCAAGAAGTGTAATCATGGTATAGCTTCAGTGCCTTCCTTTGTGCAAATACTACATTTAAGCTCCAGCATGAATTATTAAACCTCATTCTAATGGTTGTGATTAATCTTCCAGCAGCTAATCATTTTCAGGCTCTACCTCCTCACTGTGAGTATAATTCTGAGAATGGTACCTTCTCCCATCCTGCCCTGTCACTGAAATCTATATGCCCAATAACCTCCTGGCTTGGGGATCTTTGTGTAAAGGTTGACAGCTGTTCTCCTTGTGGTAGTTTTCTGTGCAACATAAGCCATGGTTCAGCAGTACCGGCTCATTGCTCTGGGTGCAAAAAGCAGTACTGAAACTTGCCACGTGAAGGACATAGTAGTTGCAGGCTACCGTTTGAGTGCCATGCGGTAACTGTGTCAAACTTTTAAAACTGAGTACGCTAAAATATTTCATGAACTTTTACCCTCCCAGTCTATAGCCAACTGTGAATTTCTCTTCTGTTTCATATTGCATCCAAGCCCCATTTTGCTTTTCCAGCACTAGTCAGTGAGTTACCCCGCAGTTCCATTATCACGTTACGTGGCTGCACAGGTATTTCACAACTCTTCTCTAACTCCTAGCAAGATTCCCTCTTTCTACTGTATCATTTTAATTTCTTAGATAAGATTGCTCACTCATCAAAAGTCTGGAGCACTAAAGATCTCTGCAGCCTGCAGGGGACTCACACAACTTCGCGTCAGTTGTTATGAGACGTCGTATGTGCTGCATGATACTCGTAGCCCCAAGAGCTGCTGATAGTTACACTTCGAACATCTGATAGGACCTTCGTGCGATAGGGATGGTGTTGCCTGGAGTGTACAAGCCAATGTTTGCTCAGTGAAAAAATTTCCAGTGACTTCAGTGTGAGTTAAGCTCATTCCTTAACTGCCAGCTTCTATATATTTATCTCTTTGATGGGTTTAGGACTTAAATGTGGCTGACATATGGTTTTTACTCTTTTTGTTTTAAACGGGTAGTTTCTATTAAAATATTTTTGTTGGTTTTCTATAATGTTTTTATTGTACAGTAACCCACCGTGTCTCTATGGGGAAGAATTTTATATGTTCTGGCTTATTAGCAATACTTATTATTGTTTCAGAAGGGAGGACTGGCTCATTTGCAAGCTGAAGGCACGACGGTGTTATGTGCTCCATTTTTCCTGAGTTTAGGTTGGGAGAACGCAAGGGTAATAGTGAACTGGATCCTGAGGAGACACTCTTAGTATTATTCTGCATAAATAGTACTATTTGTGCAAAAAAAAAAAAGAATAATTATGTATAAATAAATAAAATCTGCCCTGAAATGAATGTCATCAATAGTACCATAATAAGGAAAAACACTTAAAAACTGGGTCCTGTTGAGCTAGGTAAGCAGAAAAAATACACCTTCTACCAGAAGGTAGTTTGGAGAAACAAATAGGAGTGAGGCTAGGAGGAGAAAAGCCATCTGATTACTGGTGTTTCTCAGTCAGGAAAATAAGCTGGGGAGGGATGAAATGGCTTGGTTCAGGTCACAGTAGCAGAGTAAGGGGCTGATTACAGGCCTTACACATCTCTTAAAAACAGGACGGCCGTACGTCATGCATTTGGGTTTCACTTTATACTCTTTTACAGCAGGGGACAAAGAGTGCTGGGGAGGATGAAAGGAGAATTCCACCTGGTTTGGTACATTGGGAGTCCTGACAAATACAGTCTCTGAACTCAAAATAGGAGAGAAACTTTATTCTGTCTCAGGCATGGGCTTTTCTACAAAGGGACAAAGAGAATCTAGGAACAGAGGGGGATCATTGATATCACATAACTTGAAGCATTTTGCTAGCTACAAGTTAGATGGTGTGAATGACCTTTTGTATCCCTGATTTTCTGTGTCCTTGTGGCGCAACTACGCAGGCAGGGGAAAGCAATCCTTCTCAAAGCAGGGTGCTCATGCTGTTTGCTTGCAACTCCCCAAGGACAGAAAAGATGAGGAAAAAAATGACGAGCTCTCTATCATGTTAGTAAATAAAGGCAGAGGTAAAAAGGAATCATTTGCCCAACTTCTTAAAATTAAGTTCAAAGAGGTGACACTTAAAACACAGACTTCGCTAGCTGCTGGAGATGAGCTCAGAGCACAAAAGGAAAAGCAATAGCAAGGAGCTGTCTTCAGCAGGAAGATGCCTTATTGTCTTAACCCTGGTTAAGAGAGCTGTTCAGCGCTTCACATTGGCTTCTCCTTCACAGCAACCAAGCCTGAAGCAGAACAGGAAGAAGGCAGGAGGGAGAGCCCAGGGCTGGGCCCAGCGCAGGGACTGTCGCGGGCCGGCTTTCCAGCCCTGAGGCAGCAAACGCACAAACATGGGAGCTGAGGAGCCCTCCTCAGCTCCTGAGACGTCTTTTAGCCCATGAGACTAGCGGTGTCTCACCAGGCATGCACTGCTGCTTGGCCTACTTTGGTTCTCAGTCATAAAGAGTAGAGGGTTAGTTTAGTTACTGTGAAGGGTAGTCCCTAAGTTGTTGCTTTGGTGCTTCTGGCAAGACCTAGGAGACAGATCACATTGGAAGGGGCTCAAAGATATAGATGAGAAATGATGAAATAAATGGATACATGCTTACATACTTGAGGAAAAATGAATGTAATTGTCAAAATATGATCTTTATATTCTGCAGAATTGTTTCACTCATATTTTAGCCAACTTTAAAGGTCTTTTATCTACTTTTTTTCAACATAACATAGTGTAGCACAAAAGGCTACTTTTTGTTGTTTTGCTTTGTTAAAAGCCACGCCAAGACAAAGCATGGAAAACCAATCCTGAGTGAACTCAGTAGGAGAAAATGCTGGATTTTTAGTGGTTTTTTTTTTGGTTCATTTTCATTAAGAACCAAATCCTCAAGTGTCTCTGCAGGCAGAAACGATTAGTGTTCTATTCTTAGGATGAATGGAGCCTGACTGACAAAGAATTAGGCTTTCACAAAGTTTGACAGCAGCTTTTTTGTTGACCCATACATAATGTACCTTCTTAAAAGAAGAAATTAGTTTCTAAGTTCTGTTTAAAACAAATGATTACACAAAATTATATTATACCAGTGCAACTCATTAAAAAATGTACTTTGTGGGGATTTCTACTGACACTTTTGCAAGTATGGTGACATTCAAGGCTCCACTGTATCACAGTTGATGAACTACTCCCATTGTGCCTTTGCATTGCTGCAGTTTAGTGCCAGCAGAGATGCACTGGTATCAATAAAAATATTGCATCATGTTCTCAAGTATAAATGTGGTGAGCAACCTTTTTTTTGTTTCTTCATTTATCAGCATGATAGATGTTTTAGGTACATACATTTTTTTTGACTTAAATTTGATGCCTTTCAATTCCCTGAAATGTCATCTGATGTTCGTACAAATGTTTGACTATAAACTCTACTCACATGGTCTATTTAAGTCCAAGAAATCAGTGTCATTATTGAACCATCTTACTTGATTTTCCAAAAGTTGGCTAAAATGCCATGTGAATAGCTTTTTTTAATCTTTGTTATCATTTTAATCTTTATTATCATTATCTGTCATTATCTTGACACCTTGGAGTCCATATGAGACACGGAAATAGATGGGGAGTAGTGAACAAAACCTTTGAACCTGAAAGTTTTATACCAAATTTATTTAAAGGTTGCATCAGTGCTTAATTCATCTTCTGTTGATTCTTACTATACATGTTAAGAGTATTTGTGTATCGATCCACGTAAAGTAGCTTACTATAGTGTATGTGTTTTCAGCAGAATTGGAAGAAAATATAGAATAATCCTCCCAACCCACAAAAAAACTAACCAAACTAGAGTGAAAATAGAGAAGAGAAAAAAAATGGAGTAGATGGAAGACTTAGCAGCAAATAGTAAGAAAGGGAAAAATAGGCCAACTGAAATAAAAGAGACTAGTAGCATGTACTGATGGCAGTCACTGCTACATTCCAGTGGATGTCCTCCGGGATGAATTTCTGCAAATGAGGAGTCTCAAGCAAGAAAAATCTGCCTTGGGGCTAAGTCTGAATGAACCCAAGGACTAAGAGCACATGGGCCCCAGCTGACTGGAACTGCTGCCTACAGTTCAAAAGTTTTATAAAATGAAAACTTGCAGAGCCTTTGGCTAGAAAGATCTTCTAGGGCTAATATTTGGCCTTGGCATTCAAAAGGCTCTCAGGTCTCTCATATCTGCTTCCAAGGGACAGCCTGCTGCACTCTTAAGACCTTACTCCCACTGAAATCAATGGCAAAACTCTTACTGGCTTTAATGGGAATGGGATCAATATGGCAATTCTTAGGTCTCTGAACATGTAAATATACAATCTAAGGGACAGATCCTGGTCCTCGTTTGTTAATTTTTATCTGCATTTATTTCTAAAACTATATAAGTAAGGTACTTGCAGAGGAAAGTATCCCATTTCTGAGGGAGGCAGAATTGGTTTTGAATAAATCTTTCTTTCAAGGTCTGTTTTTTCTTCCTTGAAGGGCTGGATAGTGCTCATCCACGTGCTGGATGATGGGAGAGGATAAGCTCTTGTCTCTGTCCATTTGCTATTTTGCTTCTACCCTTATGTTTTTTTGAGACTCTCTTGAGACTCTCATTTTTAGCTTAGTGGTACAGATTGTGGCACCGCTTGTGTTTCTCCTTCAACTTTTAACTGCTAACAATTTTTATAAAGGCTTTGCTGGGTTTTCCTGCTCCATTATCCCAGAGAGTATCTCTGAAGTCACATAGGACCAGAGACATATTTAGGAGTCTATTGTCACATTCTAAGTCCTGTTAAAATCAAATATGAATGAGGTATACATTTTTGCAGATCAGGGCCTTAATTTCATGTGAAAAAGTTACCCTGTTTCTCAGTATCCTTACTGACATGCATGATCACATGAACATTGTAAAAATGCTGTATGGTCTGGTGGAAAAATATGTATTGGTCTGGTGGAAAAAAATGAGTGAGTGGAAGGGGTTGCTTAGACTGTTCTCAGCACAGTACTCGGCAAAGTGGGATATTCCTCAGAGAGGACACCAGAAAAAAAAAAAAAAAAGGAATAAGAAGAAGAAGAATAAAACTACATATAGTCAGATTTCTTTTCCGTTCCCCCCCAAAATCTTCCTCTTTCAGTTAGAAAAATGCTGCCTGCTCCTTAGGGGCATTCAGGACTGGGCAAAAAGTCAATCTCGGTGCTGTTACTTGTGTACCGCAGCTCTAATGCCCGCAAAGAGCCTGAATGGCCAGGCAGGGCTTGACGGGAAGTGAAAGCAGCCCTGGGCTCGGCAGCTGCTCGGCAGCTTTCCACGAGCTGCAAGGAAGGTGCGTGCCCGCCGCGCCGCAAGAGCCCTGGGCCTCCAAGTAGGGCTGCTCTTTGATTTATGAGCGGCACTTTCTTTCTTTTGAGGCCCAATTTGCCTGTGCTGTGTTACACAGGGAATATGGCCTGAACCTATTACTGTCAAGAGGAGTTTTGGCTTGGTTTAGAGTAAGGTTTAGAGGAGCTTTGCAGAAAGGCAGGACTTATTGAGAATACTGGTTGTAAAGAATCAAGCCAGAAGAGAAAATCCCAATTCCCTCGGTGAATGAGCGATTATTCTGATCCATCCAAGAGCTCTCTGAGCATTCTGTCAAAAGTCGTGGCTTTATGTGAAGTAGTTTCTCTAAAACGTGTATTTCTTTTTTTTTTTTTTTTTTTTTTTTTTTTCCCAGCACAACTATTACTTTTAAATCACTATGACTGTTTGTTGAGTAAGGTGCTATTTAACATGAGGCAGAGAGGCAGAACTGGGCCCTCAGTGAGCAGAGCGAAAGCGAATGCGGCAGCCTGGGTGCCTCTAATCTGTGAGGACAGAGGCAGACAACGAGATAGAGTCAGAGCTCAGCTGGTCTATATTTAGCTCCTGGCAGCCCCACTATCTGCGTGCCGTTTGTGAGCAGTGGAATCACATCCGTTCCATTTACGTTCGCGGGAATTCTTATATCCCGCAAATTTTTTAAGAGAACCTGGAGTGGATAACTAGGAAAACTGGAAATAACTCTTTATCCTCAGAAGTTCTGCATGCTGATTGCACTGTTGCTCATCTGTGGGGCATGCCCATAGATGTGACAACAGATTCTGCCTTTTTTTGTTTTGTTTTCTGCACAGCTTGCTTTGCAGCAGTCAGAAAGGCGCTGAGTAAACTGGTGAACTGTGTGGAGTTGTGCTGGCTGGAACAGGCTGTGGGTCAGGGCCATCTCAGCAGTTCCTCCACGCGCGCAGGCCACGGGCAGTACAGCTCTGGGGGGAGCACCACGCGCGCTGCCCCTCTTGGCCCTGTGCTCTGGCACGAGGCTGGAGCCAGGCCGGGGCCGCTGCCGTGGAGACAACCAACTTCAGGGTGGCGGCAGTAACCATGCGAACGGGCTCAGAAGTGTTAAGCTCAGTGAATTCGGCACAATCTATGAATTCAGAAATAATTAACCAGGATAGTTAACTTTCTAAGGGAAATTAGATGATTTGTAAGGAAAAAACGGAGAAGGGATTGAGCGTTATTTATGCCATTGAGTCTTTTAAGAAGGTAGGTTTAAATTTCTGTTACCAAACTACAGTAGGAGTATTAAGCACATCTGCTTTTTATCCTGTCCATGTCTGCTTGTTTTTAGACTGTGGTTATGTCAACATAATTTTATGTAAGCACCTGAGCATGCCTCAAAAATCAATCATTCTTTAAGCAAATAGTAACTGGAGTTGGAGCTAGAGTAACTGAGGTATAGGCTCGTTAAAGGAAGCATTTAACAGTGTTACTGTTGATCTAGTTACATTACTTTATAGTGTTGCCACTGCTGGCAAGGTGCTAGTATCTCAGTTCTCTGTTTGGGCGGATTCTTTGTCGTATTTTTTGGTAGTAGTTTTATTTGTGTTATGGCTGTATGGGAAGTAACCATGCTATAGACGAGCAGCCCTCTGGGACTGACCCTGTACAAAAAACGTCTAAAGACAGACCTTTCGTAGGGAGCTCAGAGACAGGGGAGCAGATGAAGGCAAATGAGATGACGTTTGTAGGAAGAAATACTGTTTATTAGACCAGCTAATGCAGTTGGGGAAGAAAAGAGATCAAGGTCTTGTGTGTCCTCACTTTTCAGCAAAAGCAGTTTGTCTAATAAAACATATTGCATATCCCTATAAAGCCTGCCTTGCTAGAACCGCAGTCCATCCCAGCTGCAGCAACCTTACTGCAACAACACGTGGCTGCAGGGAGGCACAAGCTGAGTGCAGAGGAGCACGGATTGACCCAGGTGCAGCTCACTGACTGACTACACTGTTAAGAGAAATGAGGTTTTCTAGCATGTATTCTCTAAGAAGAAAGTTTTAAAAAAGAACCTGTAGGACAACCATGTAGTAGATTTGCAGATATTTACTGGAAAGTCACCCGAAGTTTGAGGTGCAGCATCAGGGAAAGGAGGAAGCTACATGTTTGGAAGGCAGTGACCTCTTCCTTGTGTCTGCAAGTGGTGAGAGCCTGTGCTTTGCAATCCCCTCCAAGTTCCCAGGAAGGTCAAGTTTGCCCTCACAACTTTCTTCACATTGAAAAAAGCCACTGAAGCAGAACAGCAGTCCTGGCAGTTTCCTGACTGAACATTAGGAATATCTAGAGAGAAAAAGATGTCAAGGCTCTTCCTGCCTGCTTCTACATCCCATGTTTTCTGCCTAGGTGTAAGCTACAGGCCTGTGCCCATGAACTTGCAGGTGGCCCATCTGCTGACGTCTGTCCCCAGAGCTCCTAGTCCTGGCTTCTCCCTTCACCTCAAAGCACATTTCAGGTTCGTTGTGTCTCTAACCTCCTCCTCTCCATTTTGCTGTTTTCTGAGGCTGCCGTGGGACCTTTGACAGCAAGCACTGATACAGTACATAAAAACGCTGCTTGCTGCAATTTATGTCTTTAATATTCACCTCTCTCTTCATTTGCTTGTTTTCTTTTTTGTTGTTGTTTTTGTTTTTTACTTTTTTTTTGAGAAGTGGTTTTGCAAAATTACGGGGTTTTTTTCCATAGCTGCTTGTATTTAGTACAGTGTGTGAATGCAATGTAGGCTGATCATGGCCTCAGAAATACTCATAAGAAATTTTGCTAAAATTAATGTGAATTGTGAAAGAAGCAAAATTTGCTGATTTGTTTTTCTTAGGCTATGCTTTAGAGCAGTTCACATTCTTTATAGCCAGGGTGGCAATACCTGCTGGAAACTGAAGCAGTTGCCAGATATTTTCCATCCCAATTAATAAGTCCCTTGCTCTGTGTCAGCTTGCATCAGAGGCAAGCAAAGATTTTATTTTATTTTATGCTGGAAAAATATTTCTAGTGTTCTTTTAGAAAAAAAAAAAAAATGTGGGCAGTTCATTCTTCATATTTTTAATCCTTAAATTCTTTCATAGGCTACCACTGCTTCTGGGCCAAATGTTGAATGATTTCATAATATGAATACAAGTCCAGTATGGATTAAATACAGCATAGCCATTTCACTTGAGACCTTCTGTAATCACTTGATACAGTATGTTTATTAAGGTTTACAGTACAGAAAGATGGCCAGTGTGCTAATTCAAGATTGAGTAAGCATGTTACTTATTAGGTGAAACTGTGGGTATTTTATGGTGTTTTACAAGACTATTTTACATACAAAATAATGATATATATGCAAAACCTAAATCCCATGACAAAGTTTCTGACTCACTGAGTTTTACACTGTTTCCTGTTAAGAAATGTTTCCTTTGTACATGTCAACAGTGCTTTCAGTTATTCTGTTCAGTTTGTTTTTATAGGCTTAAAAAAACAGCTTCCCATTTTTTCCCTTTGCTTTATCAAATATTTTTTCTTAAATTATTGATACAATACTGATCCGTATTTGGAAACAACACATAACAATATAAATTATATTTTTAATTTGTCAAAGGTATCACTTTATTGCTGGTTTGTCCAGTCTGGCACCCATTATATGGTACATTAATGAGTGTTGTATCTCATGGGCTGGTATAAGTGCCCCTTGCTCTGAATTGTTACAGACATTGGAGGGAAAAGCACAGGCAAGCTCAGAAAAAAAATTCAGTGGTCCTCCAAAGGCTTCCTGTCTTTTCCTCACTGCTATTTTTTGAAGGTTGTTTTTGTTTATTTCTTTTGGGGTTTTTTGTTTGATTTTACAGCTTATGGAAAATGCCAGATAAACCACTCTGGTGTATCTATCCACAACTGTTCCCAGTGACTCTTTAGAAAAATTCAAGATTCTCCTTTGGATATAGCAAAGCCAGATATAAGCCCTTTTTTTTTCCCTCATCTCTTTTTTTCCCAGTGCCAAAGTGGTAGGTCTCTCAAGGTTTTGGTAAGACCATTGCTGCCTCTGAGTTTTAGCAGATAATGGAAAAGCAACTGGCACAAATCTACTAAAGACATTTGAATTTTTTACGTTTTCTGCAATGTTTGGCTTAGGCAGGCAATGTAGAGAGAAGATAATGTCTCATTACAGCCAAGTGATTAATGAATAGCGTGTGGAATTACAAATTGCAAATGCTACTGGCACCTTCGCATACCCAGCACATGTCTATAAAGAGCAGAATCCTTGCAAGGGAAGACTCCCTCTGACCTACTAAAGCAAAGTGCTTGGACCTTCCTGTATCCTTGGGTCTTAGTGTCTAAAAACGTAGATTTTCTTTTTAACTTTGTCCCAGAACATCATTACTTGCATGTCCTTAGTTAGAGCACAAAATGGTCAAGCCTTTCACTAGTGGAAGTGCCCCAGGTATGCAGTGCTTCCTTGCTATGTGGGTTTTTAAAGGCTGTAATGACCGAGATGTCTCCTTCCAGAATTTTGTTCACGGGGCACGAGGGCTAGCTTCTAAAAACAGGTCCAAAATGTAGGCAGATTAACCTTCAATTTATGGTCTATGTTTAAGGGGAAAGACTTAAAAAGGTATTGTTGTGCAAATGACATTTATAAAAGTAAAATATGGATTGTAGAAAAGATAGGACTCTGTATTCCTGAAAAGTTAATGTTATTTCAGAAATAATGCAATGTATTGTGCTAAACAAAGGTTGAAATCCTCACAAACACATACATTTTCCAAACCCACACAACTTTCAGAGTGTAGCTAAGAGTACACAAGGTATTTGCTCTGCCTGTTTGCCAAAATTCACATCACTCAGTAATTTGGCTTCACCCAGGGCACTGTAATAGCTGATGATGGAATGGATGAATGAATTTGTTAAATTCTCCACTGGCTTTCTGAGTAAGTTTGCCTATGAGGCTCTGACATGGATTCATCAAATACATATTACAAAAGCAGCGTAGGACTTGAATGCTCGATTGTAGCTGATCTGATACAGATGAATCCTATACATGAGGAAATCTTAGTACTCTTTCATTTTTCATACATTAACTTTAAAGTAAGCAGTAGGAAAATGTCAAAGAAAATAAAGCAGGCAAAATGAGGTACTTTTAAACCTTAAGAACTTAGTTTCTTTTCAAAGTAAGGCATGGGTGGTATGGTATAAATCCCTGTTTGTGAATAAGATTTGTGTATGCCTCCCATGTTCCATTTTGAAAAGATATTTTCAGTCTTAGAACATTTGTATTTGTCTTTCATTAAGAAAATGTAACACCGTGAGTCACCTATTGAAAAGAGGGCTATAGAACCAGTAAAAGCACTATTGCTGAAAAGAGGGACTGCACAGGTAAAATATCACAATTGCAGATTGCAAAAGAATGTCTTTTGCTTCCTATCTCAATTCAATATATAGATATCCGTGCTTAAAGAAACTCATATCTCATTATTGATATTATTATTATCAGTATTATTATTATCATTTTTTTTATTTGAATAACTCAGTAGCTTGCTAGGTACTTTACAAGAGGGTGAAATGCATATTATCTGCCCTAGATAACATGCAATTTTTCTTCTCTGTTATTATTTTTCAAATTATTCGACAGAGTCATAGTCTGCAGTTACAGTATGCCATTAGCTAAAATTTCAAACACCATAAACATAGAATTAAGATTTCAGTCAGCAAAAAGATGAGGTATGACTGAGTCAGAAGCTGTTTGTCTCCTTACAGATAAACACCTTAATAATTAGCAGTTAGAGGAAAGAACAAAGCACTCCGAACTAGACTCTAACATTTAATCACTTATACATAAAATGTATTGTTCAAGCTGAATTTTTAAAAGTGTCGATCTTTAATAGTGAGGCGGATCCTTGCTCAGTTCAATTGCCTAGAGCAGGAAGTTTGTGTCCAGCACTCCCTCAGGGCTGTGAAGGTACCCAGCGTTCAGCAGGTGCTAAAGAAGGACTGCAGATGTGTACACACTAGTCCTTCCTCCCCAAAGGCCAAAAAAAAGGAGTCAGCAAATAGGGTGTGGAGAGAGGGAAGCGCTGATCTCTCTTGACAGAGCTCCATTGAGCTGCTCCAGTTTGTTTCCGGTCATCTCCCAGCCACGAGCAGCCACCACCCGGGTTGTGTCTTACAACCAGGAGCCCGGTTGTAGCCTGGCTTCTGCAACAACAGAGCTAAGTGAGCCCCTTGATTTCGACCTCTAGCAAAGCTGCAGTTCAGCCCTAGAAACAGCCTCACATCTCAACACATGAGTTTTGGCTCCACAAAATGTACAAACACAGCCGCATGTTCCATCAAGCAAACATGCTGTTAGGATCTATTTAGGGGGAGACCTGTTTATTCTAATAATTTTATCCCTTTTGCAGGGCGGGCGGGGGGATGTTTCTGTGCATTTTCAACATAGTTTATGATGTTTAAACTATAGTCGTTTATTTTCAACCTATTTAAAAGAAATTATACTCACAACAAAATACTATTATAACTTTCTTTTTCTTACTATCCCCAGAACATGACCCTCTCAGAAAAAAAAATCTCACCCCAAACCATATCATCTAAACTGGCTGACAGTTTAAGTTACCCCCATTCTACTTCTTAACTACCTGTACTTCTTTGCTATATACACTTGGTATGGAAACATTGGTTTTATAAAGAATTTTGCTATAGTAGTTGCTTACTATGTGAACTTGGATTTTAGATGGGACTAGCAAAAGTATGTAATACAAACTAAACTAATATCATTGTGGAAAACCAAAGGAATCAACTGCCTTTTGAGGAGGAAGGTCTGAGAGGACAAAAGCTGCTTCTACTCTAGTGGCACCCTTGTAGCTTCTTTTCTAAGCCAGGAATTTCAGGAGTTTGCATAGCCACAGCCACATCACTTCCTGAGCATGATGAGAACATAGCATCTTAATACCTTTTGTATCAGAAGTTCCTATAAGAAGTGGATGTGACACTGTAGCTTTCATGCATACCTCTCCAAGGGCTAGGTAGGGAGACCATAGAATCATAGAATCACAGAATGCCTAAGGCTGGAAGGGACCTCTAGAGGTCATTTAGTCCAACCCCCCTGCACACGCAGGGCCACCTAGAGCACGTGGCACAGGGCAGCATCCAAGCGGGTC
>JAWLRI010000918.1:1874444-1894642 GCA_034781795.1 Crypturellus tataupa | reverse complement strand
GAGGGAAAAAAATAAATGCATGGGCCGTGTAGATAACTCTGGTGACAGTAATAAGGAGGATTGATAATGTGACACAGAAAAGTATACATTCATTTCAAGGAACTTTGGCAAGTTCTTTTTTTCACAGTCGTAATCCAGTGAATTTTCTTTCATTGGGCCTGCACAATTTTCTGTTAAGGAAGGGTTTTTCCAGGAAAGTTCAAGAAAAGCCTAGATAGTACAAGACCTTCCTAGAGTGGATTTTGTGGTGTTTTCCTGATGCAGCATAGCACTAGTTTGTGAATCACCTGGTGACTCATGAAGCACTTGGTGCTGTTTGGAGAGCGCTGGATGGCAACTCTCGTTTTGAGTTGCTGCAGTATGCTGAAAATGAATGATTTTCAGGATAATGAATATATTGAAAACTACATGTTTCCTATTCAGTAGGTCTGTATCTCCAAACCATAGGAGCATGGTAACAAAATTGCCTTCTGTAGGAATTTTCTGGAAGCTTCCTTAGGAGCCTTTTGTTTGGAGACTAAGGAGTGGTTTGTCTGGGATAAGTTGAGTGACTAATGGGCCTGCTATTGGAGCAGCCTGTCAGTCCTAGTTCCTGCACTTTAGCTGTTTAGTGCTTCCCATTATACAAGACACTTGTGAGTTTTCTTGAGAAGTTTGAGGAGCTTTAACACCTCTTTTGGAAACGAATGTTTTGAGTTTGGCAAGGAGAAAGCATTTGGGCTGGAGAAGAGTCTTTGTCCCAGATATAAATATATGAGATATAAATATCTACTGTGGTTTGTCTTCCTCAAGAAAATTTGGGCAGCCTGTCAAAAGCATAACTGCATGAGAATATTCTCAGCAAAACCCAGACCTCTGCTGTTGCCAGAGCGGCAGCAGCAGCATTACGCGCCGCAATGGAAAAGCCTAGATACGGGCTGCATGCTGTAGCAGGGGTGGGAAATCAAGAGCAAACAGATCCAAGGTTCCTCAGCCTCTGCTAAAGAAACACTTTCTAGTGAATGCTGTGCCGGAACTGAGTCAGGAAGCATTTGTGCTCTGCATAGACGTATCTCAGAAACCCATCTGGAGTCAACGCTCACCTGTCTGGGCTGCTGCTACCTCTGACTGGGAAGGAGAAACACTCACTGCTGAGGCTCCCTATTATGAGAAATTTTAGACGGAAGGAAGAAAAGTATTAGATTCTTCCAGATAATGCCTGTGCATTACAGTATGAACTTTGGTTGTACAATATTGCTGTACTTTTCCACAAGGTACCATCCGCATTCAGTGCAGGAAGGGGCAGAACTGATGTGGCAGAGTTCCCTGTCAGTCTGACACTGTTCAGTGTCCCTGGATCTGTCTCACAGCCCTCCTGAAAAGTGCTCTGACATCTTTAACTGCCCCTTGGTTGGCCATCGGAGCCAAGCAGAAGATACCTTAGTTCAACATCTTAGCCAAAGCACAGTTCTGCTAACAGTGCAGCCCTCCTAGTAATACATTGCAATATTAGTGTTGGATCAGAGCCCAAATCCTGATGTGAGATTTAATTCACAATTCTGGCCCACAGGCAAATAAGTAATCCTGGCAAGACACTGTAAATGGGCTAAACAGACACAAATCCTGAAATTATTAACATGCGTACTATCCAAAACCGTCTTAAAAAAATAAAGCCTATACCCCTCTCATATTAGCAGTAGAAAATATTTATAAAAAGAGGCAACCAGCCCATGAAGGCTGAAATTTTATCCATACATATAATCTGTATTTTATGTTTCTGCTGTTCAGTTCTGTAAACAGCTGTTAGCCAACTGTAATTTAGATTTGAACCTGATAACTTTGTTTCTCTTGCTTATTAGGTAAAAATAGCAAAATTGTTGGGCTGTATTTTCTTAAATCAAAGAAAATACTGAAATTCACATCTTTCTTCCTAACATAACCCTCTGGAAGTGCCCTACATAACAAAGTAATGAAGATTACAACTCTACTGTCAAAAGAAGCCCAATGCTAAAATTTGTTACAGAAGACATTAGGGTAAGTGTTCCCAATTGTGAGCAGGTGGTACAAACACAAACCCTACTGAGATGTGTAAACATGGGAAGTTTAGCAACCTTCTGTGCATATTTTTGAAAATGACATAAAACAACTTGCAATTAAACTCTATTTGATGCCAGATGAGAAACAAATGTTTGGGGGAAAGTAGTTTTTAATACAATAATAATTCACTTTACATGTGCATGCCAGCAGCTTTGCATGCTACTTCCCAATCAGTAAGATGCCTTACAATCATTCATCTGAGGCTGAGATCATCCATTTCATGAATCTTTGCAGATATTTTCTCTAAATGATTGCATTTGCACAATGACAACAGCACACAGAGTCAGGGTTGCTTTTACACTTGTTGAAGATCCCAACCGGCAAAGCATTCTAGCACACATTTCACTTTACGCACATCAGTGTTGCTCATTAAAATAACATAAACAGCTCCACTGAGCTGAGGCTGAACATGTTTTGCTGGATTGAAGTCTAAAGATCCAGGACGTGCCATTTTTCACACTGGCTTGGTGAGTGAGGTGCAAAAGGAAGCATCAGCAGTGATGAATATATCTGGCAGCATGCCTGTCACCCAGGAAGAGTAGGAGATGCTAAGTAGGAGATACTATGTTCATGTGTTCAACTGAGATACTATGTTCATATGTTCAACTGAGAATGAGATACTATGTTATGTTCATGTGGTGTATTTTAATCCTGTGCATGTTCTTTCCATTTTTTCCCCAAAATGATTCTGAAGAGCAGACTGAAACTGCTTTTGCGAGTTTGGATGTATGGAACTAGAACAGAGCTGACATAAGTGCACAGTGCATTAAGGAACTACATGACCACGTAACCAGTGCAGCTAACATTACACTATTGGAGCCGCTGCTTGTTTCTGCATTCTTAGAAACATTCTTAGAAACATGACTTTCTCTACCCTAGTTTGAGACTAATTGGAAAAACTAAAACAAAAGACCATGCAGGCTGGCTAACACTTTGAGAAAGGATTTAAGATTAGTATATTGCTGAAAAAAATACACTTCATTAAGCCATGTTTCTTCCTTAATTCCCTGACAATGTCAGTTTGCTATAGTTTTGTGTTTGTAGACACTCCTAAACAGCTGGAACTTTTCTGAGCAGCATGAAACGCTGAATGAAAGGAGATGAGGAGCTGGATGCAGCTTCTGCAATGCATCATTCGACAGGAAGTCAAGTTATCTGAATGAAGCCATATAGGTATCAATCTTACATCCACATATGGTGTATGTCCTCGTTACCATGCAGATATGAAAGGGCCATTAGGGCCACTTATCAGCTATATATTGGTGTAATTAAAGAGATTGATAGCATTAACCTGAACTGTGAAAGTCTCCAGACAATGCGCTCTATCAGTCATCTGACCCTAGAGTTTAAACAGTTACAGTAAGGAGACTTTCTCCTCTGCTTTCCAGAGGACACACTGGGCTGTTTAGAAGTCAGTGGCCTTTTAAAAAAGCCTTGATATTTCTTGTTAAAAGCAAATGATCTATTTTTATCTACTTTTCTCCTGCAACAAAACTATTTAAGCATCTTTTCTTCCTGAATGTATTGCTGTATTTTGATGAATATTTAATGTAGAATAATGTACAATTTATGCTCTTTTCTTTATGTGTTTTAGTAACTGTATCATGTTTTGCATTTCAGACCATGTTGCTTTGCGGTCAAATGATAAGTGAGAATTTAGCAATAGGGTGTACATCTAGGGTCATTTTTAGCTCTTTGCCCGTATATCCAGGAAAGACTAATTCTTTTTATCACTTTACCTTTCTGAAATGCTAAACAGTTAAGGTCTGACCCAGTAAACAAAGCAAAATGTGGAACTGGAGATTTAATTGTCTTTTTTTATTGCGGTTTGTGGGAGGTCTCAAGTAAAGCCTATTATTTATTACCCCAAAGGCTTAATGAATTTCTCCAGCCCAGATGATGAGGGACAGCAAAGTTGCTAATCATCAAATCACTGCAGAATCTGACGGTTTCACAGATTACTCTGACTGTTCCAGAAAGGATCACGTGACATGTTTTCCTCTTCAATAGCCATTTGGAAAGTGCTAGGCTCTAATTTGAAAAGTCAGCTCTCAGTTTCACATAGATATTTAGATAGATATATAGATAGATGAATGAGACACTTCACAGAGAGTTTGTGAAAAAAATATTTTGCAGTTCAGTCCTAGCCTGATTCAAGACCCAGTAATTTTCAACGCTCTGGATATGATACCCTAAAATAAAGGGCCTGTTATGCTTGTGTTTGGATCTGCTTGAAGTTAGTTAGCATCCCACATCTTCAGGTTCCAGCCCCAGTCACTGCCTATTGGTTTGTTTAGTACTGATGCTCACATCCGCAAAGTGAATAATCTAGAGCACTTAGGTATCACCACCAAAACCAAAAGCTCTGGCTAGACAAAATCCTTTCTTGTAGTCATAGGAAGCTATAAATATCCAAATACATTCTTCCTTGTTGACTTAATGTCTGTGACAGTATAACATCAAATTTGAATAAAAAAATTAATTCATCATATTTTCTGATTGTTCTTTGTTTGTTAAGAGTAACTTGCAAATTAACTGAAAGAATTCACTGTATCTAATAATTCTTTAAGTTGAGCCAAAGCAATATATTGCATGTTGTTGCTAAAAGATAGAATTGCCACTTTATTTCTTCCAGTTCTGCTTTTTTTTCCCCCCCGGTAAAGGAATTTTAATCCGTAGTTACCTGAACAGCCAAAACTGGTAATTTGCTCACTGTACAAAATAAATAACACCTCAAACATTTTTTTCATAATGTAGATTGCTGAGATTTGTCAGCAACCCACTAACTGCATTTGCAGATGGGAATCTAGAATGATTTTGAATGAGTTAGTTTAATCAGAATTAGTGGTTAGACTTGCTTCATTTAAGTAAGGTCATCAGCAGAGTAAAATAATATGATTGTTAAGGTCATGGATAACTTTTTCACCGAGATTTATAGAGATATCTGAAATGCTCATCTTAAGATGTCAATTAAAACTTCCTGAAGTTTTCAAGGTCCTAGTGAATGGTTCCCCCCCAACAAAAATTAGCAGAGTTTATTTGAAGATTAACATATTATCTGTTTTAAAATCAGCAACATTAGAAATACATAGAAAATAATTTCACAAACCTGTGTTTGATTTCTTTTCACAGGGTTAATTTTACTCACTTTTCTATTTGCTACACTTCTCCTAACAAAAGTAGTATTTTTCTCAAAGATTGTACCTTATCTTTAAGGTACAATACTAGCTTTTTATACATCTTTTATACAAAGATATATAAAGGGTATACAAAATTTGTAGTGAAAAATGTTTAGAGACCAATTTGGGAAAAGATCCTTGTTTTTAAATCTCTGTCAAAAGTGCATTAAATTTTTTCCCAAAACAAGGAAAAAAAATGGAATTGCAGAAATACATCCTACCCTGTTTTTCAATGACATTTTTTTCAACTACAGAACTTATTACATAAAAATTTTATACCTCTTCCACAGAAAATGGCTCTTTTTCAGTGCTTCTGTTTTATACTTTGTATTTGCAAAGGACAGGCCGGTTGTGAAAAATAAGGCACAATCCTTCCCAGTTTAGAATCCTACATAGCTATCATTGGGTAATTCCCACTGCAGTCATTTCACCCCTAGTTTATTGTGGTCAAACCAACCTCAGCCTAGGCTGCTCCCAGTCAGGAGTACCTTCCTATTGAAAACACTAAACAGAACACAAACTTCCTAAGGAGCCTTAAAAGTTCTCTTCTTTTTCCCCTCCCTCCCCCCTTTTTCTTCCTGTTCTCTATGATTTTGTCATTTCAATGTCTTTAGCCTTTTTTTTTATACTTGCTGTATTGTACATAGAGTCTTTTATTTATACATACATAAATATGTACACCACCACTTCCCTCCAAAATTCCCCCCCAGAGATTCTAGCTTGCTATATGGAAAGAATATCAATTTTTAACTTGCAGAAGTTCTCTTTTCCTCCTCAGAAAACTACAGTCCAAATATCATTCACAAAAATCCTGCTCTCTATCTATCCCTCTATGTAACCATCTACTTCATATTCATATTCGACACAATTGTAGACAGGACTACAGGACTGACAGGAAATGTAAAGAAGAATAATCTGTTAGGAATTGTTACAGTCAGAGGTAATGTATGCTTTTTCCATATCTAGTAATGCAGTTAAAGCATAATTTAACTTTGCATTAAACTAAACATCATGTTTAAATTTTTCTCTAATAGAAGTCTTACTCTAAATCAGTTACTGTGGATCAAGTAGCATGAAACTTTAAAATAAGAATTTTAATTCAGTTGGAAAGTGATGAAGGAGAGTTTGGTAAATATTATTGTTATCTGTGCAATAGGCAACTTGAACTTCTATCAATGAATTGTAAATTTAGTATGCTAATAAAATCAGCAACTGTATATGACCTTACTAGACTTGGATGGAACCATTCTCAGCTAAAATACGATATTTGTCATATGCTGTAACTTTCATTCTTTTAAACAAGACTTGAAAAAGCTTGTCATTGGAAAGATAGAAGTGGTATTAAAAATTTTACCCAAATGTATCTGGATCACGCAGCTCTCATGGAAGAATAATGTTCTGAACTGTGGAGCTGCAGTTAACTGAGAAGGACTCTAGCTTTGGTGAAGGCTGCCCAAAAGTGTGCTTTGCTTGTATGAATACAAGTAAGTGATAGCGATAGTGCTTTTAATGTGGGTTTTCCTCCTTTGAATATATATGCCATATACCAATCAAATTTATTCCAAAAAAGGTATTTACGGTCAAATGAATATGATTGTTGAACCTGAGCATCAAAATTGTATGTAAAATTACTTACGTAGAAAACAACTTTATCCAGTAAGAGACAGAAACTATGCCATGAGACTTAGCTGCTGACTATAACTAACCAATACTATTCAGGGACCTCAGAATGTGCAGAAAGATCCATTTGCCATTCATCTGTCACATTAAAGGGATAATTAGTGAAGGATGTCACATTAAACTATTAGCAGAAAAAGAGAGTTGGAATTCATGAAATATTTCTTGTATTTCTTGTATTGTAAATTCTTTAATCCCAACATTTACACTAGAAAATTGAACGTTTACTGGACACTCTTAAGTACCCTGTAGAAATGAAAATTCATGCAAAATAACCACAAATACTGTGGATAAAATAGAAGAGACTGAGTTTATTGCAGTTCCTCCAGATGCCCCTTGCTGTCCAGGCGGCAAGTAGTAGTGATGCCTCTTGCTCAGGCTGTTGCAATGCTATGCAGTGAAGAGGCAAGTCGGACATTTTTAGTTATGTCATCTGCTATTAAGCTTTGCTGCTTACGTGTTTGCATATTGTTTGCTTGTTTGTTTTGCTTAAAGGATACAAAAACTTAGCAAACTTCCCCTGGATCAGGTCCTGGGAAGTACTCACTAATCAGTCAAAATAGTCTTAGATGTCACAGGGATCTATTGTTACGGTCTCATATATCCAGGAGTACACCTAAATTGACACAACTCTTGCAGCAGAGTCTGGTGCCATCCTTGCAATGGCAATTTAGCATCTAGACTTCTTGCTAAGGCCAATAGGAGCTCTGGGTTGGACAAAGAATTCAAGGAAAGCCCATAAGCAAAAATATCTATCACCAATAGTTTAAAGTGACAGGACTGAAAGTGTTTGTTATTGTGCTTTTCTTTTTTTTTTTCTTTTTCTTAAACAGTGCTTTAAAACCAAGTATCACTTCACAAATGGTTCAGTCAGAAATAGCAGTATCTTGTCAGCCTCAACAAAGGACTTACTTAAGGAATAAGTGGGGAGAAAGACATTTTTCAGCCTATATTTTTCCAGAACAGAGGTGAGAAGAGAAACTACCGTAGAGTTTGGCTGAGTCCAGCTTAAATCATTACATTTGCATTGACTTAAAGCTGACCTCAGTGTTGGAGATAGTCAGCACAGCCTGTACCCAGCACCGAAATGTAGTGAAGGAGAGCATCTTTTAAGAAACAATATATGAAAACAATAGCAAGCTACAACATCTGAGAAAGGAAATAGCACGACTGCAGTAGCAAATGCTCTAAATAATTTGAGTCTAGTCCAGAATCATTTTAAATCTGAAAAATAGCATTCCTGGCAGGAAAAAAAAAAAGAGGTATTAGGGAAAATAAACACATCTAAAAAGTATGATTAGACTCATTTAATATTCCAGTTACAAAGAGTGCTTAATTTTTAAAATCTCCTGACTGTTTTTCACGGTTAATAGAGAGACATATTAGAGCAAAAATGAGGGTGTCAATCTGTTAAGACCATTTTATTTTCAAAACTAATCACTATGTTAAATTCATGGTGGAGGAAGGCTGCTCTGGTCGCGGCAGTGCTTCTGCGGTCCCCCTTGGTGAGGGGCTGGCTCTTGCGTGACTGTGCAGCCCAAGGGACGCAGAACGTGCATGGAGCGGGGCAGCACAGAGCTGCCCGACAGGGGGGCCCATGCAGGACAAGCCACCTCCTACTTCGCCTCGAGCACATAAAGCCGCACAGAGAGGCAGTGGCTTCAGGTTTTCCTGAAGTGGGTGCAGAGGGTAGATTTAAAGCAGCATAGAGCTGGCGAGACCAGCTCGGCGCAGACCAGTGCCGTTTCCTCGCTCATGGGCCAGGTCGTGCTTCAGGATTTGCAGACCTGGAGCATTACTGAGCCCATCAGGCGGACTATTTCAGGTGACTTTTGAGTTAGAGCAGCCCCAAAGCTGCTCCAGAATTGTTCTCTTCTAGAGATTTATTCTGAGATTTGTTCTTGTTTGAGTTCTTTTTTTTTCCTTTAATTGACTCTCCCTCCTTTTCTGCACAAGATGCATTCCTGACACATTTGAGAAGCCAATAAATTATTTTTTGCTTCAGTAAAAGAAGCCATCGTTGGTTTTAAATTATGTATTCCTGTCTCAATCTGTATATTTTAAGTTAATTACAGATAAAAGTATCATATGAACCTTCATATAGCTTCCTACTTCATGCCATTTTCACCTTTTCCAGAACTGGCAGTGAGATGAAATACAATAATGAAAATGTTTAGCTTCTTAATTTCACTAGTAAGCTCTAGACTGCTGTATAGCATCAAAAGTTTTAATAGAGTCAGATTCATGCCTTGCAAAAAACATGACATTTTGTATTCAATTTTCTCTCCACAAATTCTCTTTTGCATTTTCTGATGTGCAAAAGCCAAGCAAAGAAGCAAAGACATATGCATGTTTTAGAGCTTCGATCATGTGTAACACGTGCTTGAAGTCTGCCTGATTGGTGTCTGAGAATGTTTGTACAATGTGAGATTTATAACATGTTAAGCTACTATTAATGCTACTATTACTTGTAGTATTAAAGGACAAGAAAAAAAAACTAGACAATGTGAAAATGTCTGGCAAAATCATTAAGCAACAATATAGATCTCAAAATGCTTTCAGAGTCTATAGGCATTTCTGAGGTTGAATTATTCATTTCTGAGTAGAGATGAGATCAAAGTTGAATGTCAAATCCAAGCCCTTGAAATCCCTATTTGCAACTAATATCTCCTTATTAGTAACTCTATCTATCTATCTTGTTCATTTTTTTTTTTTTCATGCACAATACATAGTTTTTCAGGAGGTTATACTCCTGAATTCATAAGGTGGCGTGGGACTGCCTGGAACAAAAAGCAGCTTCATAAATGACAATATAATGGTGAAGACTAGCTTTGATTTCTTTGTCAGTATGTATTGCTAAGGACAGCAGGATCAAGTTAGTTGTAAAAAAAGGATGTGTCTTAGATGCAATTTAATCAGACCATAAAGCATCCACATTTAAGAGCATCAGCAGGCTATGGTAATATTGTGCTTTCAAACAGTCACTGAAAAAATTTCTCTTGCTACTCTGCACTACTAAATGGATTTCTCACGAGATATAAAACTAACAATAAAATACATGTGTGCTTCACTCAGGAAAGGCACAGATTCTGCCTTCTCTATTTCTATGCAGTAAGAAATGGAGTATCTGAACATTATAGTACAAACAGCGCTAATATGTTTAACTATCTTTCAGGTAGCTTCTCAGAGACTGACAGTGGTGTACTGGGTGGCAGCATGAGCTTCAAAACTTGCCAGAGATGCTGGTGAATCCTCAGATGGCAAATCTGGAGAGAGAACCGTGTTGCCATGGCTACATTTCTGTTGCACTCAGGCAACCTAGATTGGGGATGTCTACATGATCCACAGTGATATTTTTACCTTTTCGTGAACATACATTTATATCCCACCTTGTAACAAAGGGCACCAGAGCATCTTCAGTCAGAAGGTGATGCAGTCTGGAGATGGGAATGTGCTGATGGAGAAGGAAATAGCAAGCACTCAGTCAGATACTCAAATGTGCACTCAGGAACTGCGTACTTATATAGTAATGCTATAAATTTTACTAGGGCCAATTTGGACATTAGCTTATCAAGGACCAAGGTTATTCAACTTTGATAGCAGCAGTTTTTTATCCTTTTCTCATTTCTTTTGGGGAGTCAGTGCAATTAAAAGACATCAGTTACATAAATTAACAAAAAAGAAGTATGCTATTCATTTCTGCACTATCATTTCTTAGTTTCCCCTCTTCTTACATTTTCTTCTTATTTCTCTAAAGAGTTGGTGACTGTTAAGGCTGTCATAGGTTCCCCTGTCTCACAGGATTTGTAACATGAACATTTTGAACACTTAGAAGCCATAACACAGTTTGAAGACCAGAGCTAGCATTTACAGTTCAGCTTTTAGTTCCTGTCCACTGAAGCTGATGAGAGTCTTTGTCAGCTTCACTGCAATTCGGATCAGACTGAGAATGAATATATCCTATTTAAGAAACCACAATATTATATCATCTATAAAACTGGTTAGACATTGTTTAATGGATCAGTAATGCCAAGGGCAGAATAATTAAAGCAGTATCTCAGTGGACTTAAGGAATTAGAAGAAAATGGAGATTTATTGAAAAAAATCATTGTAAGAATGAAAACAATTTTCTTTCAATTGATCTGATATGCAGATGAGTCCATCTTTCCTCAAATTCATCTCTCTGCTCTCTTACTTAACAGAGGACTTGACCCCAAACCCACTAAAATGCTGGAAAGACTAGTATGTGTATGACAATTCACCACCTTCTAATTCCACATTCAGCTTCCCTGTTTTTCCTATCTTCATCAGGTTCTTCTTTTGGTTTGTCATGAATAGTAGTAAAGCCCTGGAATGTGCATCTTGGAAATGCTGTTCAAATACCAGATGTTCCTGCCCTACTTGTATTATAACTTAGTGTTTCAGGAAAATGCTATTAATGTAGCACCCCACCATCATGTAGGCCTGACAAACAGGTGGAAAGACAGTAAAAGCAGGGAAAAATATGCAAACCTGTAAGGACAGCATCCACACTGCTGTGGCATCATTATCTCTGACTACATGAGACTCAACACCATTGGAACACATTGACCAATTTTACCTTTGGCAGGTCTGCTTTGCAGTAACTTTAGAGTATGCAAATTAAATAATTAGTTGCAGAGAAAAGGAATACTTTGGAATTGCTCACGTGGTCAGATCAAGTGAGTAATATGTATGGTGCCTTTTTGGTGACCAGTAACCACTGGGTAACTGATTAAGTAAAGCAAGCTGAAAATATACATGAAGTATGCACACACATATTCCCCTCTGCCTATAATACACATCCTGCTGCTGTGGGGAGATTTTCAATATGCATCTTAACTATATCAAATCTTAACTGCAGAAAATTGATGAGCACTTGAGGGGTTACCAGCCAAGTATGATTCCTCCCTTTAGAGACTGTGATGTGGGTAGTCACAGAATGACATTTAATGGTACAATATTATTCAGGACTCAGAACATGTTGTGGTCTGCTAGAAACATAAGTCAATATGGCTTTTTATATGAAAAGGAAAAATGAAATCACTCACAGGCATATGATTTTCTTCCAGGACTACAGTGCTTCTGATTGCCAGGTCAACCACCTAAACCACTCTGAACCAGTCTAGTGGAAGCATAATATGTTGCCATATACTGCGATCTGAACTAGACTTTTGCACTCTTTAATCTGTTTTGCCTCTCTAATCTATTATACTAAAGTTGGAAGTTTCTGAAGAGAATAGTTTTCATTTCAAAGGTTGCATGAAGAACATATTTTATGCTGCCAGTTATGCCAACCATTATTGATTGATTTGTGTAGTAAAGAAAAATTTGAGCTGTTAATTGCTGTTTTTTACTTGTGTGTATTTTTATGGTGTGAGCTAACTGCAGAAAAAGATGAGGATGATTCCGCTCAAGGCTGAGAACAGTGCAGACTGCTAAACAGGAGCATGTGTGAGCAGAAATGAATGACTGAGAAAAGAAGATCTCGCAAGATGCAATTAGCTTTCAACTACAGATTCTTCTTTTTCAGACAAATGTGTTCAGAGGAGTATGTGTCTTTTGCTGGGAAAATGCCAAGTAAAGATGATTGGTAGCATTTGCATGGCAGTGGAGAATGAAGCTGAGCAGCATTTCTAGGTTTTATTCCAAGATATTTGGACAAACAAATAAACCATTTTAAAAGCACTTATGGGCATAGACTTTTCTTTCCATGTTAAAGTTCTGGCAATTTTAAGGAAATTTTTAGTCTGTTGTAAATCAAAGGCCATCTCTTTCCTTGAAAAAAACTCTCAAAAACTCTAAAATAACCAGTTTTCTGTTTTATTTTTTAAAAGTCCAGGGGCTTTACTTGTGTTTGAGCAAGGAAATGTACAGATGGTCATTTTGATTGTTTTTTCAAACAATCCAGAGAGCAGCCTATTCTGTGGCTATTTAGGATTACAGCATTTCTTTCCTTGACTTTTCCATATCCTGATCCTCTCTACACTGATTCTGTTGTACTTAATATCTCTTATTGTTCCTCCTTATTAAGTAGTTCTGTTTCCTCACGGTGAATAAAATGACCTAATAAAAGGAAATTTTGAATAATATACTCTTTCTTTCATAGGAAATAATTTTCCTTCTCTTGGGCCTAGGTTATTCTTTTTATTTTGTTCTATTAGTTGGAATAACCTGCTCAATCAGAAGTGAAAATGAAATCTTAAATAGAATTCAGCTGAAACCCTAGCATTTTTCCAGATGGCCTTGGTGTCTTTGTATCCTCGCAAAGCTTCCTTTCTCCCCAGATTCACTGGATTCTGGAGCCTTTTAGGACTGGAAAACTAGTTACTTCTATTCAGTCTGTCCCTGATGTTTTCAGCTGAGGAAAAGAAAAGATGGACTCTTTCCTCCAGATGTGTTAGGATCACCCAATTAGTAAGTCTTCTCATACACACATAGAGGAAAGGAGAGGTTCATGTATTGATGCTAGGAGTAAAATATTGCAGAATTGTTACCCATGAAGATTTACAAATCCAGTTAAGCCAGTTGCATGAGTCATTACGCTCTTAAGAGCAAGTGGTAGCAAAGAAAAACTTGTGTTCAATTCCCTTTTGACAGCAAATCCATTGCTATGATGCATCGCAATGTTCACACAGCCTCTGATCAGTGGTTTTACCATTCCAAACTGTTTAAAACACTCATGCTCATAAAATATTAAACATCTTTGCTTTCTCCTGATGGAAAGTAAAAAGGGAACCTTCCTAATTCATTTACAAAGGTCTGACTCAGCTGTCACATTCATTACATTACTTAATCAATTCTCATACATGCAAAAAATTATTTCCCACCAAATGTGTCCAAATTAATTGTACAATTTGGTGTAAAGTACATAAAATCTATTGCACATAAAAGGACACATGGCATGTGTATTCTAATACTAAATACATTTTCAACATTTTTGTAATGATTTCCATGAAATTATAACTGAACCTTGAACTTTTTTAGAGAAACAGAATGCTTTAAACAAGAACTTTATATAATCTTGTTAAAGAAAAATTTAAAAAAATTATCATCAAACTAGAAGTAGAGCTTTCCTCCTAGAATAAACTCAACATCTAATGTGCTGGCAGTAAGTAAGCTTTCTTATTGCAAAAGCTAACTGTGTCTAACCACAGCACATGATATTATGAGTCAACTCCACAAATCTGATGTAATTAGTTAGGAAATTCGCCATAAAAACTGAAGTAGAAAAGCATATTCCCTGTCTATGTACTGGAATTCATATATCTTATTCAGATTTCTGCCTGTCTTTATATTTTATACTTGTGTATTGACTCCCAGGCCATTTGCTATGAAGGCTCATGGGCATCTGGATATATTATTCCAACAGGCAGTAGAATTAGGGCCTTATTCCCATTGACTTTTGTGAGTTAGTTAAAATTGGGGTTGGGCTGAGTTTCCCTCTGGAGTGCTCCTCAAGTGGTCATCAGGTTTTGTCCTTCCTCTTTGGCTTGTAGTGGTGAGATGGTTTATGAAGGATTTAAGTAGTGTTTTTAATGAAAAGAGTGTAACTAAAATGAACTGTCGCCTGCTCATTAGCAATATATGGAGAGTCTTGCTTTATATTTCATTTTACTGTACTGGGAAATTAAGGCTCATTCCTACTTCATACTCATTTACAGTTTCTTTATGTGGGCAGAGATCTTCTGCATTGTATAATTGAAATATTCTTTCTTACAGTGATCATTAGTCATTAGTGTATTAAATTAAGCATTTTAATCCCTCATTATTAGCAAATTTCAGGATTTTCTTTTCCTCTTTTCAGAATAAGAGGGAGACACAGAAGATTTGATTAGATCAGAATCTCAACATTCACTCAAAGGAAGACAAGAAAGTCTCTGCATTTTATACCTTTGTTATACCTTCATAACTGTAAACATAACTTCAAAATGCATTGAAAAAAATATATCAGTTGATTTTATATGGACATGTTTACCTGCATTAGCAAATGGCAGTAACAAACAGATTGCAAGAGGTGTTCCAAGTCTGGGTATTTCCATGAGATAGTTGTTGGATAGCAGTGTTGGAGGCACCCACCAGACCCATACCCTGTGCATATAGCTGCTTAGCAGTGAGCCCTTTCTCTGCCCCGGTGCACTCTGAATGCATACAGTGCTCCTCCATCCCACTATCTTGCATCAAATCTGTCCCCTTTGCAAGGAAAAATGTCCCCATTATTCCTGGGGACGCTAAGAGACTGACTGCTGCTAGCCTTGCAGCTCCGGTGCAGCGGTGAGCTGGAACAAGACCTGCAGTCGGCTCATGTCATGCCCCTGTGTATTTGGAGCCCAACTCACATGAGTGCCAAGATCTTAAGGGTCTCTGGTGAACTTGCATAGCAGGAGGTCTATAAACTAATAGTAACTTTTCTTTCCTTCTTATAAAGCAAATAGAAGTCCTGTTTTCAGACAGATTACTATAGTGAATATTTCATTTATCTATAATTCAGACTAAAGGATTGATAATCTTACAATGTGACAAACATCTGACCTCTTCACTGCAAAACTTAGAGCAGACCTGCTGTAAAGATTTATTCTTTCAAGTTTTCTCTCCTTTTTTTGATTGTACTTGAACATCCAGCACAGAGGCCTTATGTGAGTTACTAAGACTCTACTTTAAAGTAAGTATTATTTTAAAAACAGCTTCAAATTAAATATAATCCTTTTAGCTTTGCCACTTTTCAAGAGCCAATGTATAACAACTCTACAATTAGCTGCCATTTCTTCTCTATAATATTATAAGAAACCCACAGATCTTCAGTTGCCATTGAAATGCCTCTGTAAACTGTTCAACCTTTCACACAAAAGATAATTATGAAAGCGCTAACATTCATTTGACCACAACCAATAAATAATTTATGAAGTGGCTGTTTGAAATTATGCAAATATTATAAATACTTTTTGTTGCCTGTACATCTGAGTAAGTATGATTCAGAAGAAAGTGTGCTGTGGATTAATAGATTCAATATTTAGCAGATTTGCATTTTTACAGTGTTCTTTTCTTTGCTGGTTCCTACTATCTTTAGTATCATAGCTCAGAAAACAAGTCTTGACAATACTGTCTCTAAGTGTATTTGAATATCCTGGCATCCCTATTCATCAGTCTCTTTGATGCTTAAAATATTTTTGCCTGCCTTCAGCAGCTTTTTTTTAAAGGGAGAGAGAAGTACTAGTATCAGACTCACCACAAGCCTTTTGGCATCCTTACCTTCTGTACTTTTTTTTTTTTTTTTTTTTTTTTTGATTTGTGTGCTATTTTGTGGTAAAGCTAGTTCTGGCATTACTGTGAATGTAATGTTAAACTTAGGCAGTTTGGCTACTGTTGTTCTTATTGCCTAAGTACTATGAGAACATTGATTAATATATTCTGAAACCAGGATAGACCATTATGGTCAGCTGGTCTGACCTTTGGCCTGAGGCAGGTTGTGGAATTCTACCCAGTAATTCCTGTGTCAAGCCTAGTCATATATGACTAATAAAATGTGGTTGTATTAGCAGTGCATCCACATTGTACAGTTGCATCATTGCCTCTTGGAAGTGATATTTTTGAAGACCAAGAAGTACTAGCAAAAGAGCAATCCATTCTATTGTAGTTGATTGTTGCAGGCTAAGAGCAGAGAAAAGGGAAAGGATCGTTCTGCGAGAGAGAGAGTGATGCTACTAGAAACATCAAGAGATGTGTTATATTATTGATATTTGCATTTATGACACATTTTTGTTGGCATGGGGAAACAGTAATGAAAACATGAAATCTGCCCTTGGTTTTGTGGAAGAGTGGAATCCTCCAGCATTGCTAGAGCAGCATCTGCTGAGTATGCACTTCCTACGACCCCTGGGTCTCCAGGACTGTTTCTCTTTCTAGTGAGCACTCCCAAAGTACAACTTCTCTACTTGTCGAGAATATATATATAATCTTGCAATCCTAACCCCAACCCCTCACTATAATCTCTTATATATCTTTTATAATCTCTTAATACTAATCCCAATACCTCACTCTAATTCCATAACCCCAGTCCCTCACTCTAATCTCCTAATCCCAATCCCTTGCTCTAATCTCTTAATCCTAATCCAAATTCCTCACTCCAATCTTCACTCTAAGACTAATACCAATCTCTCCATATAATCTCTTGCTTTATAACTTTGGTTAAGACATCAATTTAGATCCTGTGATTTGCGACACTACCACATCTGCTTGTTCTCCCTGTGTGGTGCCTGGCTTCCCCTATAGTACTCATCTGGAAGAGGCATCTAGTGCAGTAGGGCCCACACCCTGCCACATGAGCCTGGGGTAGCTTGTGCTTTGGAAATAGCTCTGTCTGTTCACCTGAGGAGCTGTTACAGTCCTGGGTTGTAATCCAGAGCTGCCCAGCCTAGCAACACATATTTTTTTGGAAACATCGTGCACGGGCAGAGCCATTGCTCTGAAGGCGCAAAGCCTGTCGATGGGAATCAGAACCAAGTTCTGCAGTGTCCATCTCCAGAAGCCATACAGTTTCTGTTGTCTCTTTCATTCCTATAGCTAAGTCTAATAAAGGCACAGGTTTCACTCCCATGTTGCTCTCTGGCAGCCAAATGTGAAGCCCAAGCATTCTGTAGCTTGCTTTTTTTTGCAAACTAAGCTAAAAAAGCTGCTCACCGTCATCTATCAGCAGTTCTGGTCAACTGGGGAGGTCCCAGATGAGGGGGAACTACAGGTCTGGCAGCCTGACCTCCATATTGGGAAAAGTTATGGAGCAGATCATCTTGAGGGCAATTGCACAGCGTGTGTGCAACAACCAGGGGATCAGGTCCAGCCAACGTGGGTTCATGAAAGGCAGGTCCTGCCTCACCAACCTGATCTCCTTCTATGACCAGGTGATCTGCCTAGTGGATGAGGGAAAGGCTGTGGATGTGGTCTACTTAGACTTTAGTTAGGCCTTTGGCATCGTCTCCCACTGCATCCTCCTGGGGAAGGTGGCAGCTCATGGCTTACACAGGTGGACTCTTTGCTGGGTGAAGAACCAGCTGGATAGTCGGGCCCAGAGAGTGGTGGTGAATGGAGTTAAATCCAATTGGCAACCAGTCACTAGGGGTGTCCCCCAGGAGTGTCAGTGTTGGGGCTGGTCCTTTTTAATATCTATCGATGATCTGGATGAGGGGATGGAGTGCAACCTCAGAAAGTTTGCAGGCGACACCAAGCTGGGAGGAAGAACAGATCTGCTTGAGGATAGGAAAGCTCTATAGAGGGATATGGACAGGCTGGACCAATGGGCTGAGGCCAAGTGTATGAGGTTTAACAAGGCCAAGTGTCGGGTCCTGCACTTTGATCACAACAACCCCACACAGCACTACAGGCTTGGGGCAGAGTGGTTGGAGAGCTATGTGGCAGAGAAGGATCTGGGAGTGTTGGTCGACAACCGGCTGAACATGAGGCAGCAGTGTGCCCAGGTGGCCAAGAAGGCCAACGGCCTCCTGGTTTGTATCAGGAACAGTGTAGTGAGCAGGATTAGGGAAGTGATCATCCCTCTGTACTCGGAGCTGGTGAGGCTGCACCTTGAATACTGAGTTCAGTTTTGGGCACCACAAGAAAGATATTGAGGCGCTGGCGCATGTCCAGAGAAGGGCAATGAAGCTCGTGAAGGGACTGGAGCACAGACCTTGCGAGGAGCAACTGAGAGAGCTGGGGTTATTTAGTCTGGAGAAGAGGAGGCTCAGGGGAGACCTTATCGCTCTCTACAACTACCTGAAAGGAGGTTGTAGTAAGGAGGGGGTCGATCTCTTCTGCAGAATAACTACAGATAGAACTTGAGGAAATGGCTTCAAGTTGCACCAGGGGAGGTTCAGGTTAGACATTAGGAAGATTTTCTACAGGGAAGGAGTGGTGAAGCACTGGAACAGGCTGCCCAGGGAAGTGGTAGAGTCACCATCCCTGGCAGCGTTCAAGAAATGTGTAGATGAGGCGCTTAAGGACATGGTTTAACAGGCAGGGTGGTGAGGGGTTTATGATTGGACTTGATGGTCTTGAAGGTCTTTTCCAACCATAATGATTCTGTGATTCTAATGACACTTTTTGGGCATCATCCTGTAACCCATAGCCATGCAGAACAGAAATTGGTGTGAATTACATATTAGATTTTAGATTTGAATGCTTAAATAAGTTTAACATATTTGTCTATGTAGTGTGGACTGTTGCAAAGACCAGATATTATGATCATCAGAGGGTTTTTTATATTTTGCTTTTTCAGCATTATAGATTATTATTTGATCTTTTGGATTTGATACAATCATACTCACAAATACATCAGTTATACTGATATAGTGGAACTTTGCATTCTGGTTGTCAAACACAGGAAATAGGCAAAATAAAAGCATTATAGCACAGTTTACTAAGAAACCTGACAAAACTCAGAAGTATTCTTGTTTTCGTTCTTCTGAAGTATCTGTAATTTTCCTGGTCAAAATGACCTGCCAATTCCAAAGAAATGCTTAAAAATACGTACAAAGAATACAGCATACATTCCTCATCCTATATAGTATATTAGCTGTCAAACCCCAGTTCACAGGAAAAATAAGTCTTTTCAACTTGTGTTAGAGCAATGGAAAGTGAAGCTGCAAGTCACTAAGGCTCCATAAACTATTTAAGTGAACCTGTGCTCAACTTCATGTGACTATAGGTCTATTGGTTTTCTTTTGACAAAACCATAAGAAATTTCATGCTTCCCTTTTGTTGACTTAGTGTTCCGAGCTCAACTGGATCCAGGATTGAGGATCGAAATAGGTACAGATGGAAAATGGGCTGCCATTGTGGAAATCATTTGCATGAGGTCCAGGAAACTCAAGTTTGTAAGTTCTGTCTTGTGCCGGTTGCTTCCCAACAAACAACGAGGTGGTAGGAATGGAGTATCTCTGCTTTTCACAAACTTTCCTGATATGCTTCCAAGCCAGTGAAGATGCAGTGATATTTTATGAAGAAACTAGTTCAGTAAAGAGATAAAGTGATACATGATCCTCTACTGCTAACGTCTATAGAAGTCGTGGAGCTTCCCATACACAGAAGGTTTGATCTTTAGCTCAACAAAGGTCACCCCTCTCGATGGAGCAATGCTCTAAGGACAGAGGTGGGCCCAGCGAGTATAAATAGTTTTCCACACACATTGTGCAACTATTTGGAGAACAAAAAGAGTCTGTGCCTGTGCATGAGCCTGGGGGGGGAGGGTGGTGCGGATAC
>JAWLRI010000918.1:1844701-1867813 GCA_034781795.1 Crypturellus tataupa | reverse complement strand
GAAGCCAAGAAATGGCAAAACGTGTTGTGCGATCCGTTGCTGACTGAGTGCCCTGGGAGGGACAGGAGGCAGAGTCCTGAGAGCCTGTGGCAGGAGGCGAACAAGAAGCTTAGCACCTGTGTCAGCAGCAAAACTGTTAGCACTCCTGCTATCAGCTGGGCCCAGAGAATCCAGCAGACATGACCATGGCTGAGGAGAGCAGTGTTCAAGATGTAGTAGCTAAAGGTAGCTAAAGTATATTCACTTTTTTTTTTTTTTTTATGTAAACACAAAACCTTAATGATAAGTCTCCTTTTTCATTTTTTTCCTGTCACATTAGCACTTCATGCTACACTTTTTTTGGCACGAGCAGTTGCTTTGAAGGGGATTTGTTTTCTCTTTGGCAAAAATTACACTTCTCTTTTGAAGCACTAGAAAGGACTAATTGCTAGGAGCAATGGCGAGCTTACAGTGTAGGGCAGAAAGGTCAGTGGTGGAGATGGATGTTCTAGTAAGCCCTTCTGTGTCTGGTGACTGAGTCTGTGCAGACTGGGTTTCCCAAGTTCTGGAGGTGAGTTTAGGGGATGAGAGGAAAGGTAGTCATAGGGAAAACATCTCATATTGAAGATTAGAAATACCTTTTCTTCTGCCAGCTTCTGAGTGTCCCCCTCCTGCCAGTCCTTGGCACTCTTTATGCTTTATCACCTTTATGCGTAGTGTTGTTTTGAGAGGGTATCTCTGGGAATGTCACAGACAAAAGATGATACCTAGTCAGAGCTTAGATACCTAGAACTGCACTAATATTTCTAATTCAGGTTTTGTTTATCCTATCTCATTTTTTCCTTAAACTGTATTTTGCTCTTCAACTTCTCTCCTTTTAATACAGCGTGGTGGAGACTGATAAGAAAAGCTCATTTGGTAGCTGTGTACCTGCATTGTCATATGCATTATTCTCTGACTGGTGTAATTGTTCTTTAGTCTTTCTCACTGCTGGCATCATACAGAGCCATACATCCGATCTTGCTTAAATAGGAAATATTTTTTACATTGGAAGAAAAAAAATTACTTTCTCCATTCAAGGACCAACAAGCTAATCAGAGCTCAGCTCCTGCAATGATGCTGAACACTGTGGCACTGACAAAATGCTTTGACAAACGCATCATCTGCCATCCTGCAGCACTCCCCATTATTTATTTCATTTTTTTGTCTCTTACGCATCTTTTGACTGTGGTTGCTTAATAAACACTAAAGAGAAACTGAAGAAAGGAATGAGTTGTTCAATTCTGTTACTGTTGGCTTCCTGAAGCTGGCAGCTCCCTACATATTGCAATGGATGCTCTACTTCAAAATGTTAAATCTAAGACCTTTATGCTAACCAAGATTTCCAGTCTTTCCACAGCTAGTTTTGCAGTACAAGAAGAAAAAGCATCTCCAATATAAAAGATTGTCGTGTCACAAATGAAAACATTTCCAAAGGCCACTAATGACTATTTTTACTGCTAGAGCTTTCATAACGTTCCACAACACATTAGCTTTAATTATGTGGACCAAACTGTCCTTTCTTGTGTGAAGAGTGGTGAGAGAAAATTTCTGCGAAGATTCTTCATGGAAATTCTTCAAGATTATTGAGCTGGCATATGGCATTCCCCACCAGTTCACAAGCATGAACTGCCTGTATGGGATGGCTTTGAAAATGCCACCTTGATGTCCAACATGCATGAAAAGTAAGAAGCTGCCCTACTCCTTTATTTAGTCAAAAGGACCCAAAATTTATTTCTATATTTTCAAACATATCTCTGCCTGACTGAGACTAATTTACACATTCATTTCTTTAGTACAGAGAAAACTAATGATGATATGATACAATGCAAAGTTTAAGTTATGATCTATAAGGGAAAAGGTGACTTTTTGGAAGCTGAATTTCCCTAGGTTCTAGTAAACTAAAATAGTCTCCTGAAAAAATTGACTAGCATGTTTTGGCTGCGAGTAGCAAAAAAATACCACAAACAAAATATTTGTATCGCTTATAAAACACTCCAGTTGAATATTAAAAGCATCTGTTTTCAAGGAATATACTGCAATTAAAAGTACTTGAAGTGAATCAGAAGTTTGGATTCCCCAAACATTAAGCATGTCATAAACAAGTCAATTGATTGGTTCAATATACAAAGTAATGGATGGACTGATACATTACAAGAAAATAATTCTCTCCCAGGGCTGCCTGCTTCTCAGAAACCACATCAGTAAAACACTAGTGATTCAGTGGGCTAGCCTACACTCTGCACTGGTATTAAGCTAGATTACTACTGTAGCATGATACGGAGGATTATTCTGCCTCTTGCTATGTGGATTCATGCATGTGTTGTGAGATTGCCGCATTTCAAGACGTGAAGCCAGTATAGAATAAAGATCAGCCCCGTACAGGCAAGGGAGGATCCAAATTCCAGGAAGTAAATCTGGATTTGGGAGCGAGGTGTTGGAGGGGCAAAAGGTTGGAGGAGGACCACTGCAGTTTTTCGAGGGAAGCAGACTGGGTCTTTGGGTCCCTGAGTCCCTGCTGCTCTCTGAAGATCTTACAGGCATCAGTGCAACCTGCCACATGGAGTTCCTGTTCAAGTCCTGAGAGCAAGGGCGTTTGTGGGCATCCTAAAGATGAAGAAGAAGTGGTGAGTGCCAATGGCAACGTAAAGTGTTTCATCATTACAGCCCCTGTTAGTTGCAAGACTTTCTTCTTCTGCATACACCCCAAATCCATCATACAGTTCTGCCTGGTACATTTTGTGGAAGAAACTACAGCTTTTCTCCTCACTCATGAAAAGTGACTATACTCATATTCTGCGTAGTTCCACTTGCATCTAGTTGAAGAGGGAGTCATGTTCTCATGGGGGATTTCCAGCATTCTGAAGAATGTTATGGAAGCAATTTGATTTTCAGAAAGATTTCAGAATAATCTTTGAAAGGATAAATTCTAAACAGCATGCACAAAAATGCCTACCTAGCTTTATGAATGCCCCTTTGCTTGTGTGCAAATTCAGTGGATAAATGTGCACGTTATCATCTGGACACATCACAGCCTTCCTTCCTCCACAGTCTGTTCCCACTTCAAGCTTTTCTCCTCCTTCCACTTTAAGACCTCTTTGCAACTGTACACGGATACTTGAAGGGCATAAAGGAGAGTGATTGCAAAGTACATCAGAGTAAGTTGGCAGGCCTGCCAGAATACCAACCTCACCTGAATCCAAAGGGCTTTTCAGTCCTGGCAGAAATGTTCACTCTGTAGTTTATAATCATACCCTTATTCAGACAGGCTCTCTCACAAAACTCTTGCAAAGCCTCAATTCATTTCCAAGGGATCTGCCCTCAATTTGCTCATCACAGCAATCTGAGCATTCACACAGCAAGAACACAGCACTGCTTATTGTACACAAACTGTGAAATGTAATGGGGAAAGGGCTTGCTTTTACAATTGCCATATCCTTAGACCTGATGCTGAAGGCAGCCATTTTAGCAAAGCAGGGAAAAGCAACCATTTTGCAGAAAACTGTTATCTGGCTATGTCATGTCTGTTTGAACAGACATCTAGAGAAAGATTTCGATTTTGCTTTAATTTGGCATTAAGTGAACAACATTATATTACAGGATTCAGACAGCTAGCAGTTAGTGCAGATATAGAAACTCTTTGCTTTTCAATAGATTTGGAGATTAGCTAATTCGCTAATTAGCTACTCTCTACATGGAGTAGCTAATTCTTCTGAATTGTTGAACTTGCATTAAACTTGAAGAGACTGGTTTGCACTGAACTCATACTGCCAGTATCACAGTTTCTATATTACACTTCTAAATGGCTGTTGCCAGCTGTGAGATTACAATGAGGCTGTAGTGATTACAGAACCTGATCCAACTTCTCATTGAACTTAGTGGCAGTCTTCTTGTTGACTTCAAAGGCAGTTGGGCCAAGCTCTAAGTTACTATTTCAAAATGTCAAGTCCTGTGAAAATTCTATTGTACAAACCAGTGATAAATGCAAATGCAGATAATGCACCAAGGAAATATTAAAGTTGAAGACTTAAACCCCCCAAAAGCAAGAGAATTGTAAATTAATCCTATCATAGCAAATTATCCCAGCCCTCCTGGGTGGCACTTGTACGCTATACTGCAGTCACTTGCTTTTTTCTTTATTGGAATTTTAATTGTATTTCTTTTTCCTATTTTCCCTGATATTAAACAATATATTAATTGGCTGCTAAGGAGAGGTTTTGATCAAGCTGCCTTTGGAACATACCAACTTGTAATGACAGCAGCCCTCCGCAGACCCAACAAGAGCTGCCTGAAATCCTAATGACAACCTTGAGCTTTCCCTCCTGAGCTTTTTGGATGGCTTTAGCTTGACTGCCAAAGAGACCAAAGCTTTTATCCTGACATAACTATTCCCTGCAGGAGTAGTGGAGAAAAAATCATTCTTGAAACTGAAGTGCTATTGATGAGCAAGTATTTACTCCAGAAATTACTCTGAGGAATAGAAGACTACTGAGAGTGTACTGAGGCAATTAAGTAAATGCTGCTTCAGAGTCAGCAGCTGTTCTGTAGCAAAACTGCATCTTACTGCCCAGGGCATGGGACTAGGTTTGTGGAGAAAACTCATGCCTTAATATGACCATTCTTTGGACTGTCCTCTCCATTCTGTTTGACAGTGTGGTGAGGATGATGGCGTGAGGCTCTTGTAGCTACAGGAGTCCAGTGTCACCTCAGGGAGTTAACTAGCTGTTCTTCCAGGCAAGCAAGCAAATCCTACTATCTATAGGCACGTACATACCACCCACACAAACTTTCCAGTTCTCCATCCATAAAATGGGGGAATGGCTCTCTGTTTCTCAGGAGGCTTGTAAGAATGAACTACTTTGAATCTTGGAAGTAATTTGATTATACATTAATAGAGCCACATTAGTAACTAAGATAGATTGAAGCTTCTTCCTGGAGGTTCTGCAGAAGAGAGCACAGCATTTCAGGCTGTCTTTATGCACCAGAGGAAGGGAAAGGGTCTTGTCCTAATGTTCATTCTTCTTAAAAAATCTGTTCTTGTGGTATATATCAGCACTGTATGTGCCATTGATAAATAATTTCTCTTGGCAGTGAACCAAAATGCTCAAAACTTCTCAGGTCTCTCCATATGATGCAAGTGTTTCAACAGGCTAGAAAGACATGCTGCTAGAAGGGCATGCATGACAGTACATATTAGCAATTCATCTGCAAATTATTTGATTTCATCTGAATCCTCTTCTGTTTAAGCAAGGAGAAAAAGCCCTGCATTAGAGCATTGCTTGAGACTGGGCAAAGAAGTGTATTAGATAAAAATCCTCTTATGCCTTTTCTTTTTATTCCTTACTAGCTCTTTTAAAGCATTATTAGCATGTACCCTGGTATATTATCTTCTTCTTCTCTTTTTTTTTCTTTCCTTAACAATGTGCTAAACAGTGTTACAGATAAAGCAAAGGCTAACAGATTTCTATCTCTTAACAAGTTACGCTTGTCTTCTCTACTGCTAGATCAATTGACATCAGCTTTCTGTTCTCCTCTTACTATTTATTTGTATTACAGTAGCCATCAAGCCCCAGTCAAAATCAAGATCCACCATATCATGCACTGAGCCCAATATTAAATACCATCTTTTTCTGGAAACTTGCAGTTACAGCCAGCAGAAATGATGTAAAATTATTCCTATTTTTAAAATGATATGATAAAGTATACTTTAAAGACCATTAATACTATTTAGTTACTTTATTCTCTTTGAATAAGGAAGCTCTACCTAATGCTGGGAGTCCACGGACTTTCCTCTGCGGGCCGCTGGTTGTGAATGCCTTGGCTATAGCACTGCATGGTACAGACATTCCAGAGTTGTTGCTGGATCCTATTTGGAAATATTTCAGATATGATGATTGATATGTGTACTGCAGCTTGGTCCTTTCTCTTTCAACAGAATCCTTTCCTCTGTTTTGAACAATTATGCACTCTGTGGAAAGCTTTCTCTGTGCTATCCAAAAAGCAGCTAGACTGTATTATTTTTCAAGTACTTTGAAAAGCAAGGCCTCTGTTTCAGAGAAAGCCCACAGCTAGACTGGATGTGAACCCAGATCATCAGCCCTAGTGGCAGGAGCATCCTCTTAAATATTTTCCTCGCAAATCTTGTCTTTTTAAATAACTTAAGGCAAATTCTCTGTGCTAGATGGAATTTTGCTCTTTGTGTGTAACTAAAAGCTGTCACTCAAACATTTAGAGACCTGTATGTCTTCTTCATGTTGGAGGTATGTTATTTTATTCCTGCTTTTGCTTAGGAATTCCAGTTGCTGCTGGGCATTTGTGTAGTTCAGCTGTTACAGAGCTAGGGTGAAAGTGAGAAAAGCATGCAAGAGCCAAGGTTTAGGGGCATGGAGCAAGAGAACAAGGGGCATAAGGTTATGGAATAACAATGATGTCAGCCATGTGGCAGCTATAAAGCATATAAAGTACCTTTCTGCTTGGAAAAGTCACTGTGATATGAGAACAGATGTACCTCATACATATCCCTCTGAACTGGGCAGTCACCTGCTCTTGTTAGAGGGCAAGTGTTTTGTGAAGAGTTAGCAGTTACATTTGTTCATCAGAATTTTTGATTTCATACTAACATTCCCTTTGATTAATTATTGTTCACTTCACAGAAACTGGATGTGATTTGGATGGACAGCAACAAGTTCCCCAAATCTCACATATGAAACTCACATGATAAATTTTCTTCCAGCTCCGTCTGACAGGAGTTTCAAATCTAATGAGACCTTTCTGAGATTTCCTTGGCAGCTACTTAAGCTCAGAAGGCACGGGAAAAGAAGTGGTGAAAGCAGGCTAATGTGGAAACTTGATAGAGACATTTCAGAACCTTGGAGGTGTATCACTCTCTATTCCCAACATTTCCCACAATTGGAGATGAAAGGGGCTCCTGCCGAAGTCTGCCAGGCACAGTAAGTTGATGTGGTATACATCATAATTCTGCCTGTGAAGTCTGGACCACGCAGGTCTGTGACCAAACAGACGCACATTTGTGTAGAAAGGAACAAGCAAGGAGTGAAATGTGTCCAAAGTCCATTCCTTGCAGCCAGCCCTTAGAAATTGGAATGAGGAAATGAATCTTACACTGATCCACAAAATCATTCTGTCACTGGGAAAGAGAAGCCGAAGTGTCTCCTAGCTCTCCTGTAACGTCCTGAGCCCTCCCAGCTTTCCATGTGAATGTCTTGAGGAAGGTGCCGGGGCATCCTCACATTCACATCCTGCACATTTTCAAGTAATGTTCTGGCTCTCCTTCCTCAGGCCCAGGAAAGCCAGTGATTGCCTCCTTTCTGTTGTGAACAATGTACACAACAAAATTGTCCGAGTAGATGACAACATTTTCACATTGTCAATATAATAGGCACAGTATGAACAGGCTGGGCATTTACTGTGTAACTGCTTCTGAGCTGCTAACATGTTTGAAATTTTCTCTTTAACATTAACAGGAAACTTTGCTTAGAAAAAAAAAGGTTTATACTATAGAATAGCACAGGACAAAAAAAGTAGGACAAACAAATATACTACGGTAAACTACCCAGGCCTTGTAGGCCAAGGGTCTTCATCTCTCGTCTCTGCCACTAACTTTCTGGACCTGGGAAAGTCTTCATTGTTTGCATAATTTTATCCCTTTTAGTCAAATGTCAATGACAATCTCTTCTTCTTTTGTCCCTTCTTTCAGACCCATGCTTCTTATGGCATGCTAAGGACTTGGTGTCTGTGTGTCTAGTAGGATTTTGATGGTCATTGACATTCAAATGAATTATAGCTTTATCATCTTCCAGCCCTTACTGTAGATCCTTATTCAATGTGAACTTTAGCTTTTACATGAACTCCTGTTGCTCAGGGTAAACTGCACTAGTTCTGCATTTCCTTGAATTTCTTTTTTTTTTTTTTTTTTAAGGTAAATATGGTTTAGATAAATTTATTATATGAATATGATTATTCAGTTCAATATATGGCCTTTCTCTGAACACAGTTACTTTAGAGTCTGTCCAGGAAGAAGACTGATAGGAGATGGCACCGTTAGTTAATTTGTGGAACCGTAGCAATGAAAGAGTCTTTATTGGCAACAAAAACCTAGTTAGGAAAAAAAAAGTCTTTATTTTCTGAAGAGAGGATTCTTAATTGCAGATACTTTCAGGTTTTTAAACTATACTTTCTCCAGCCACTGACCCACTTTGGAAGAGTTTTTAAAATTTGTTGAAAGAAAAACAAATGTTTTTCATGGAATTTGACATTGTATGTTGAGTACCTGGGAAGGAAAAATGTTGCCTGCTATCTACTTGAACCTTTTTCCTGCCGTGTCAATCAGATGAGAAAAACTGCATCTTGAAGACAAAAAGAAAAGGGGTTAAGAAAAACACAAGAGATTGATTAACCCTGTGGTGTTATCAAGCAAGTGTCAATAACGAAACGCTACTGGGCTCCTGCATTGTTTCCTTCTAAATTTCCAGTCTCACACCTGTCACATCTCAAGATAACCATCCATCATGGAGTCAAAGTGGCAAACAACTGTGTGGTCCCTTGATAAGGAATAGTGACACGATTTGTCTCCTTCTCCTCCCACAGATTGCAACTAATGGGCTAACAGCAGGTTACAATAGCACAAGATGGATTTGAACGACTGTCAGTGCTAGAAAGCAAGCACAGCTGCAGAATAGCCTAAAGAAATGCTGCAGTTGAAATGAAAATCTGAAGTAACACAGAATTGAAATCTAATCAATTGCTTTAACAGGATTTAATGGTAGTCTTAAAAGTTAATTATTGCACATACTGGAGGGTTATTTATGATCCATACCACCCTGTTCAATAGTAGACTTTCACAGAAGCCAAGACACAACTCCTGTATAGCAAATAGTATTACAGGAGGAGCAAGTGCAATAAGACAGAGAGTATCAAATACTTAAAAATGCATGTCTCAGACCACATAGCATTTCCCAAAGGGGTTTTACGGCATCATAGTAGAAATTTTGAGTTTGCAATATGAGATCAGATATAGAAATACCTAAACTAGGATTCTGGAACAAATTCAGCTGTGCTTCAATGATGTTTCATTGAAATTTATTTTATCTAGGGTTAGAAGATACATTTTCACAGCAATATCTTCTTAAAATTGTTTAGATTTCTTCTTTCTTCTTCTCCCAGCGCTAAAAATAATTACATGTAATAATATATATTGAAAATGAGAATAGAATCACAGAATGGTTGAGGCTGGAAGGGACCTCTTGAGATCATCTAGTCCAACGCCCCTGCCCAAGCAGGGACACCCATTTCAATAGTGTTCCAATTAGGTAAGACCAAGGAATAACATTCAAGTGGATTGAGAGGGAATGCAGGAATCACTGATTTAAAAGGAAAACAGCTGTTTTGGTAGAGTTATCCACAATCTAGAAATTACAGATAGAGTAAATTCAGTCTCAGTTATTCTGAAAAGAAATTGTAACATTTTATGATAAACATAGACCCAAGGTTGTCCAACAACCTTACGTCACGTCTATAATTAGACCATGAGAAAAACTAACTCAGGAAAACTAAGTCTACCTTCAAATAGGACAGTTTTCTTCAGGCTCACTTCCTGACCTAGTGTGGGGCTGTAGAGAAGCAACTGGAGCAGATGTCCTGGTCTTCAGCTCTGCAGCTGGAATCAGCTGCCTTAGCCCCACTCAGCTCTGTGCAGCTGTGACTTCCCTGCAGCCACGCTGTGGCCTGTAGCCCTTCTGCAGGTGAGGCGGGGAGGAGTTAGTATTAACATGCCTCACGGAGATAGGAGCTCTGTGCTAATGCCAGATCGCTCTCTCATGCCCGTGTTCGCAGCTGCCAGGCCGCACGGCTCACTTCGCCTTGCAGCCTAACTTCAGTTTAACACCTTCCATTTCAGGCAAGGGCCATGTTGAACAGAAGCCAGCAACATCTGGATTGCATGATACTAACAGCCATGTCAGAAGGCAGGGGGCTTAAAAACAAACCCAGGATAGCTTCACACCTGAGAATGATTGTCTTCCATTTGCTTTTTCACTTTGATGCCTTTTGTTATCATACTACCAAATACTGCAAATGGAAGGAGCTTTCTGCAGGAAGCTGATGTAGTGCAGTTCCCAGAGGTATGCTGCTAATGGCGTATGGACTTTGCAGGCTGCAAAGATCTATGAGATAAGCGGGTGATCTGGGCACTGGGCTCAGCTTATAACCTCTTGTGAACAAGAAACTGTCCTGCCTGTTTTGTTAACAGTGCAGTAAGCTTTTGCAATGCATCGCTGCAGAGAAAGCACTGGGTGACCTTGAAGAGTGAAGATAGAGAAATGTGATGAAATTTAATAGTACAAAGTGCAACGGCAGGAACTTGAGGACTAATAACAGGAATTCCTGCTATCAGCTGGAGTTCATCAGTTGGAAACAATAGCACAGGAGAAAGGCTTTGGTGTGCTAATTGCACAGAGAATGATTATGAGTTGCTAATACTGTGGCTGCAAAAATGCTAAGAGGTATTTCTATAGCAATACAGAAGTATTCATTGCATTATGGTAAGCACTGATGAAACGGGAATATTGTGGTGATCATGTGGGTAAAAGGTTTATCCTGGCTGGCACAGGAGCAAGGAAGTTCTGCTAAGGCAGGCAGGAAAACCAAGAGCCTGTCACATAAAAGAGATGAAGAGGGTCTGGCTTCTTTTACTTGGCAAATCTGGGGCTGAGAAGGGACATGATGGCAATCTATAAATACATAAGGAGTAAAAAACAACTTACTTATACTAAAGGATAGTTTTGGCACAAGCACAAATGTGTATAAACTGTAATGAGTAAGTGTACGCTTGTAATCAGATGACTGTTCCTAACCATTGAAGGACTCTGCAGACTCTTCAGTAGGAGTAGAGAAGTCTGGAAAGCAAACTAATTTCCAGACAGAGCTTTATCCATTTCCTAAAGTGACTGTACAGCCTAAACATATAATTGGGTCTAGGATAGTAAGGCGTGGACTTGATGATCTGGCAAATCCAGTCTCCCTGGGAGAGGGAACTGAACCCTCACCCCTCCTGGAATCACAGACATGATGTCCAACCCTTTCTCAAGGCATGTGCTAGGATTGTGCCTATCTATGGGGAGGGTCGGTGTCTGGCAGAACAGAAGCTTCCAAGACTGTGATAGAGGAGAGGAAGATGAGCCAGTGAGCAAAGCGAAGACACAAGGGTCATTTCCTTCCTTCAGCAAGTCTATTCTCATCTGTATTGAACCTCCTAGTAGTCTGGAATTAAAACTAAGGTCTAAACTAATTTCAGTTTAACTGAGTCAAAAATCCTCCTGGGAGCTGATGCTTTTCCTCCCCCCCCCACCCCTAAGTCCCACTTACTACACAACAAACCCAGTTCACCTAAGGATGTTTTAGCTGAGATTTCCTTAGTACTTGCACTCAGAAGCTACAATAAGATTCCAACCCTTACTTTCTTAATAAGATTCCAACCCTTACTTTCTTAATAAGATTCCAAACCTTACTTTCTTTGCTGAACCTATTCAAGGCAGGAAAAAAAGGTGACCATGAAAAGCGAAAAGGAAAAAATGTCTTTTTGAATTAGATTTGCAATTAAATTGGCAATCACCTTCCTGTGTGCTATTTTAACACCACACAAGCAAAAAGTCTACCTTGTATGTATCATGTGATAATGTAAGTAAATTGCATAAGCAAAATTAAAAATTCAGTCTTACTGGGATAAATGCAAAAAACAGTAACTACCATGTGATTCTCAAAAGCAATATTAATGTAAGCTGCGGTGATATCTAGGTGACAAACAGCAGAATCATGTGATAAATGAAATGCAACATATGATTTTGCAGTTTATCATTCCATTTTGATCGTCTGGCTCTGGCAAACTGCATATTAATTTATCTCTGTTGGAATTGTTTCTGCAAGTCCTGATCTCCAGGCAGCTTCAGATGTACAGTGCTTTTAATGGTATGCAGAAGTCAGGAAAAGCTCATTTTTCCTCCTATTTTCTTCTCCAAAGCTGACAATAATCAATATTAGGTTGTGAAAAACTAGCAAATTTAAAACCTGATTCATCTCAACCTTGCATAGGTAAAAAAGGACTTTTTAGATCACTGGGAAGGAGAATAGAATCCCCCAGTATGAATGAGCTTTGATTTATTCCTCTGAAGGACTTAGGACACAAGACCTGTAAATTATGACATTACCATCTCTATTTGAAGTATTTGGTTGGGATTAGAAAGTACTTCGCTCAGTGTAAGAAAGAAGTTAGGAGGTCTTTTCCATGGCAGAAGTCCCTGTCAAAGCAGAACATTTCTGTTTTCTTCCCTGCCCCAACTTGCTGGACTCTCAAATAGGACAATATTAATTAACATGTACTGTGAGAAGTATATAGTACATAGTATGGACTTCTAAAGATAACCCGCCTAAGGGAATTATATCTTTGCTGTTTGTGACTACTGCGGTTATCTATCATAACTTCTCCCCGACAAAGCTTCGTATTGCTCACACTGCCTTTTTCTTTCCCCTTCTTTCATGGATATTTATGCCTATAGCTATCGACAGTTGAACAGTACAGTACATTACAGATATGTGAATTATACTTTGCACATTCTTTGATTAACTACCTGGTTTATAGTCAGTATCGGAAAATACATATTTCGGTCTTAGAATCCCTTTTTATTTTCCACTTTTCTGGACAGATTTAAAAAAAAAAAAAAAAAAAAAACATAAAAAGTGGGGTTTTTTTAAGCAATATTACCAGTAAGATATTGCACTGTTAACATGGGCTGTGTTGTAGCAATAGAAGCTCTAGGAAAACATATCCTCTTTCTGCCTCTTTCTCTCTTTAAATTTTATTTATAGCCTTGCAAAATACTTGCATTCACATAACCCGCCTTTGCTGACTTGCCAGAAGATTAATGATATCACAGGGTTCTTGAGAACAGAAATGTGTCTACCACCGTGTTGAATAATCTCCCTTCACACGTTAGAAGTGAGAGGAGGCCTGCTTTAGAAAGACAGGACAACGTGTCATGTAGATTTGGCATACAGGCGTGTAAGAGGAGCTGTCCCCAATGGCTAATTGTTACACACGAGCTCCACCACATTAATCAGCACTTGGAGATTTTCGGCATGCTAATTGTGTGGGACCGCAGCCCGCTGCGCGTGAGGAGCCCTGCAAACGCGAAGCCTGCGGCATCGCGCCGGGCGCCAAGCTAAACCGGCATGAACAGGCACGAGGTGGAGAGCCGTGCTGCAAATATGTTTGGTGCTAGTAACATGCCCCAGCGCTGAGGCCCATCGGTCTCTGTGAGAAAACGTTAGCCCCCAGCACCTGGTAGGCAGGAAGGCCGCTCTCTGATAACTGTGCCTGCTTACAAGCTGTTTGCTGAGTAAAATCGGAGAACACGTCCCCGAGGTGATTTTTCTGTGGGGGTTATGTTGTCTAATTCTTTCAAACACTTTTCCTTTAATGATATACCTGAAAACTGTCTTTCTTTTTGAGGACTAGGCTTGGAACTGATCTTTTTTTAATTCCTGGCAGATTTTGCAATATGGTGTGATGGAGAGGGATTCGTTTTGCTCATCTGAGAATGCCGGGAGAATATTCTTGTCCCTTTTCCATATCAATAATCTTTGGGTTTTATTTGTGGAGATTTCTCTCTAGTATCTTTGGTTGATTTCTCCCTGAAAGACATTTTCCTGCCCTCCTCTTTGTTGCAAACCTGGTTCCACTTTCTGCGTATCTCGCTTTTGCTTCCTTTGACCTTTTGCTCTCTATTTCTCTCTCTCTCTTCTTTGTCCACATTGGCAGTAGTCTTTAGTTTATGCCTTTTTTATGAATCTTCTGCTTCTTCTCTTTTAGGCTCTCTGGACCTGATTTGCAACTGCTGTGTTCTTCCTACAGTTGTTTACACATGTGCAACACAGGTGTAAAATACTACCATTTTCATTCATGCTGGTTGTAAATGTCAGCAAAAAAAAAAAAGAAGAGGGAGAGGAGAACCTGTCCTTCCCAGAGTGAATCAGCAGACTTTTAGGAGTGTCAGATAAAGATGAAAAAAATCTGTGCGAGTCAACAATCATTCCTAGTTTGCGCCTGATCTATCCCAAACTATCTCAGGCTGTTGCTTAACCTTGCTGCTTTCCATTGTTCCCAAGAGTTTCTTTAATCCAGATTTTTCTTTAAACAAGAGGATGTTTCACTTTGATTTTGGACTTTTTTTTCCTTTATGTCTGCCAGACCCCCCCAAAAAACGAGCTAAAAATACCCGTGGAGTCAGGTACCCATGTGTAGTATTTGCCCCTTGAATACTGAGCTTTATGGGCAATGGTTGAAGATGGAAAGAGACCTTGTACATATATTTTCGTTTAACAAAAGAAGTTCACCATATTTTGCATACTCAGAAGCTTACCTTAATTCATCCAAACCCCTACTAGCCTGAAGAATTTGGGTTTTTTTGTTTGTGAAATTTTGACTTTATTGAGTTAGAAGTACCCCAAGACTGTTTTGTTTTTCCCCGTTTTTTGCCCTCACTTGAGAAAAGCACAGTCATGTAAAACTGTGCAGGAAGCGTGCGGTGAACTATGGAGCGGCTGAAGACCAGAGTCAGACAGCTTCGAGTGCTGGGCCGGGGCTCGGGTGGCACTGGCGCCACTTTTGCATTCCCCCTTGCCACGCGTGCCCCATGAAAAGGAGCTCTCTAGGAACCCAAGTCATTTGGGGCTCTCATAGGAGTGGCTCAAAACGAGGCTGCTTGCCCACACGCTGCTCACACGCAAATAAAACAGCAGTTCAGGATAGGGCAGGCTCCATAGTCCGCAGAATAGTCCAACAGCCCTGTCTCATAAGCCAGTACCATAAGCTGTCATTTGCAACCGTTTTCTCATTAAGTTGCAGCGTTCCACTAGACATTCAGCTGTTATATGTTTTACCACAGGCCCCCTCTCTAAGCTGCGTTTTCATATGTGTGCTCCTGTGATAAATTTTATCTGTGCTCAGTTGGGTCGTTTTACACTATGCTGCTGCATAGTGGCTTCTTTATCTGTCATGGCACCCCCTGAAACACAACCATTTTTGAACTTGATTTATGTTGTGGCATTTTTGACTGTAGAAGAGGAGTCAGCAGTTTGTGTTCCCAGAGGAAGTTTGCATGGAAACAGGGAGCTTAGCCACAGAATAAAATGTAGCTGGGATAAAAGCGATAGCAAATTGTAATTAAAAAGTATTAATGACTATCTAAACTGCAGAGACGATCTGGTGTCTGTTTTCTCACCAGTCTTGTTTCAGTCGGCACGTAGTCATACTAATGGTATATGCAGCTATCTTAAATGGCAGCTGAATCCGTTTTTCTACATTTCCATTCACACTTTTAAGTAAAAATAGCTCTCAGTAAGGACTTCATTTAGAAGGATGGCTGACATCATCAGAAAGAGTGTGGAGATGCAAGATTTTAAGGCATTTTGTCTGCGAGCACTGATGGCTTAATACCTATATTCCAGTCTCCTCTCTTCTGTTTTTCTGATACTCTTACTTGATTTCACTTTCCAATGGCCCTGTAGGAGCTTTCCCATTGATAATAACTGTTGGAATACTTATCCACTGTCTGTGTTTTTGATTGTTGCATTTCACAGTTTTTATGTGAAAAATTTTCCTGCAAAGCTCCCCATGGTTTGTCACTCAGTGTGGGTGTTGTAACAAGGTAGATGCTCTCATCCAATAAGTTTCTAGTATGCATAATAGTGAATTTGAGACTTCATGGGCAGGATTAATTTCACCTTTAAATGTTACTTGGGTTTTCTTCTCATTGGAAATGTTTCTTGTTTTCTATGCATATAGATTTGAAGTTACAAGTGATTTCTTTCAAGTTTTCATTTTTAAATTTTATCGGCTAAGAATCTGTAGTGCAAATAAAATTTGCCAGCAATCAGCCTGTTCTGTAGATTCTAGAACACTAAGGAGATAAATCAGTCCTTTGAATAGCACTTACATAAATAGGCATCATTCTGTGGACATCATCCAAATGAATATTAGTCTCTGGTTTTTTTTTTTTTTTTTTTTTTTTTTTTGATTCCATCAAATTCATGAGGTCAGATGTCACTGAACTGAGAAAAAAATAAAGTCAATCAACTGGAAATCCATATTTTTATAGATTTTGTTAAGATATATTAGGTACTTATTTCTAAATTGGATTCATGCAACTGCCAAACTTGTACCGAGAGGTAGTTACCACTCTGAGGAAGCCTACAAAAATATATACTCTTCAGGTACCAATATGTATGAATGTGTATACATAAATATATTTAACTCAATAAATATTCCTTTAAAATACCTCAATATTTAGCCTATCCTAGTTATGTATTTACCCAGTCTACCTTCCATGTTTACCTAAGTGATTAGAAAAGTCTCTTGGGCAAATAGGAGAGGTTTTATAACCTTCCATGGAAGTTTTTGTAAATTTGCTTTTTTGAAGAAAAAACTCACTTTGGCTTCTTACTCTGTTAAATTCCTTTTTCATATATGAAATTTCACTCTTTGTCCTTCAAGGGAAACAGGATAAATAAAAAAGAAAAAAAAAGAAAAAAAAGAAAATCCCAATGTCAGCATGGTTTTGGACAAGGATTCAGCAAAGGGTTTAAGCACAAGAGTAGCCCCACTGAGTGCGCTGGGGGTTACCAGGCGCTCCAAGGAAGGTTTTCCTTTGCTGTCCAGCAAAGAGAGAGCTGCTGTGAGCTCTTGAGTGAGTAGACAGCTTCATATTAATGACGATGGAAGAAACACAAAAACAAGCAATAGGGAAAGGTGATTTGATTGATTTTTTGATGCCTAGTAGAGAACTTCTTTTCTGCTGTCTAGTGAAAGTAAGGCCAAGCCCCACGGGGAAGAACAAAGCCTAAACAAAACAAAATATCTCTAAACTAGCACCATATTGAACAAATAAAACATGGGAGCTGGCTCTTCAAAATATGTTTAAGCAGGAATTGTGGAGAAATGTGCACATATATAGTAATGAACTTAGAGTACAAAAGCACTGCTTACCACAATTCAGTCTCCGAACAATGACATTTTTTGTGGGCTTGATCCTCAAAATTGCAGAGCGCTTTAAACAAAGATATTTCTATTGACTTCTATGGGAGAGGAAAACAGTCGTAACTATACATGACTGAGCCACATGTTCGGGAGAAGCACACAACAGCCGCCAGCAGCTCCAGCCAGAAACGCTGGCTGCGTCTTGTTAGCTGCTGCGAAAACTTGGGAATTAGACCCTGAGCGCTGAGCATGTTGTGACGGAGGAGAAGTTGCAGTATTTTTGGAAAAAGAAAAAATGGGAATCTTCTCTGAGTTCACCTTCAAGCTCTGCTGACTTACATACTACAAGTCCTTTGAATAATTAGAGACAATTAAGGGATATGAGCCAAATCTGAAACCTTTGCTTATTTATTTCATCGATAAAATGCTCAACATGGGTCAGATGGGAAACAACAGGGGGGAATCTGCGTCTATGACAGTCTTGTTTGTTAGTAGCCCTTGGCAATGGATTTTTTTAATAGGCCTATCAACCTTTGCATTTGTAGCAGATAAGATGAACACCTCCTAAAAACTGAGCTCTGGAGAGCAAACAAAATGTTGAAAGCTGCATTTATAGAGACCTCAAAGTAGGCACTAAAACCTGAGTACTTTTTTTTCTTTTTTTTTTTCGTTCAGGGGCAGATACAATATCTATTAGTAATAAATATTAGCAGTTTGTGAATTCAAGAACTTATGGCCAAGCCTGGCTCTCTGCTATCCTGCCTGTCCTGCAGAAGTCAGTAGGAACTGAAGACAATTTGCAGTTCCTGAAGTCAAGTCAGATTGTTTCTCTTATAAATAACAATTATTTATCATATTTTCTGTGCAGCTAATTCAAACTCTTGACATTTTTCAGGACAAAGAGCACAATTTTTCCTTTTAGTAAACTCTAAGAAAATGGCAGTGACTGAAATGATGGGTGTGAAAAACACACGTAATTCCAAACAGATCCTGCTACATGAGGGCAGAAGAGAACGAAGATGATTATATTTAATTTAGAGAGCAGTAATATGAATGACGAGAAAGCTGTGAACAATAGAAACAAACCTAAGGCGCATATAAACCCTCCTTTCCAAAGCATTTTGAGAGTTAGGCCTCTGGTGTTTGTAAAGCAGGTTTGTAATCTTTGCGTACAAGAGATAAAGGAATGCGAAATACTGCAGTTGTGTCATATATGGCTTAAGAACAGAACAAACATAAACCAGAAGGTTTGTACTATACTTGCTCTTCAACAACCAGCCATCTACTTAAGGAATATTTGTATTATTAATATACATGTGGCAGCTTTCTTCAACAATGGTTATTTGCAAACAATCTACAGTTTGATTCTGAATGCACAGAAAAGCACCAAAGATCAAAACTGCAACACACCAATTTCAGGTCTTTTGATAAAAATTTCTCTAGCTATGCAGCACAAGGTCTTCTTGTACATGCAGTATCTCAGATGCATCCTCTAAAACATAGCAGTACTTCATAAACAAATGCAGCTGTGTTTGGAGCCCCTTCTGAGCTGCATATGAAGTCTATAAAGCAACCATCTTTCACTTCTTGGAAATTACAATGCTAATTAAAAACTGCCTGGTTGATGCCTGGTTGTATTAATAAATGAGGAAGACTTTATTCCACTGAAATGGTTTCTGAGAGATGGCATATATGCTCTTGCACAACAGGATCCAGATAGAAGACTCTAAAGTTATTGTCTGTCTTTCCAGTACTTCTTTGTTGTTACTTCCAAGATTTTCTTTCCAGTTCAGGACCTTGCAACTTCTAAAACTTTTCAACAGCATTTTAAAGATAAACAGATTGATTCCAGATTGTCTGCCAGTCATGCCATATCCTGTGTTAAAACTGATGATATATAGATGAGAAGAGATTCAGGTAGGACCTAATGCACATATGGTCAACATATCCTCTATTCAAAGGAAATCAGAATTCAAAATTCAGTAAAACACTTTTGTTTTTTGAATCTGTTGGCTTAAACTGTGCTCCCTGCTTGAAGAACTGTAACAAGTCTTTGTACCTGCGGTTTTCTGTCTTTACAAAGACTGAAGAATGACAGTCATTTTAAGAAATAGTGGAACATGGGAACATGCGACATAGAAACTCAGTGGTTTTCTTACTATAAATATTTATTAGTCCTAGCTAGAAAGTCCTCATCCTTAGTCCTAGCTAGAAAGAGGTACTCCTCAGAAAGTTACCTGTGATTGTGGATGCTGCCTGTTGAATGTGAGAGGTTGCACTTTTGCCAAAGTGAGCTTGTGATCTCTTTTCTGAAAATAACCATCAAATATCTTCTCCATTAATGTTTATGACAGTCCATTCAGAGTTTACAGTGTGCCAAGATGTGTCATGTAAACCTTTTACTTTCATAAATTTGACATGTATTTTTGTGTGACTGCTGCTATACTAATTATGAGGTACTTCTGTTTTTTTTTTATTTTTATTATTATTCATAGTTTGTTCAAAGCAGCAGCAATGTGTTCCAGATAACACATTCGATTTTGAGCATTCAAAACAAATATTTCAAGTAGTAGCCTTTACTCTTCATTCACTGATACACATGAATGAGGGAATGTTCATGTGTGGTGTCCAAAAAGCAGCAGTGGAGCAAAGTTTTTCCAGTATCAAGGCATTGAGACATCTTCTACCTGATTAAGTGGATCTACCATGAGACTCTTTTTCAAGTACAAACTGTGATCATCTCTGTTCAACCTTGGCAGTCTAAACTATGACCATTCATTTACAAGCCGCAACCAGGATAATAAAGGAGGTAGCAAATAATATGTCTATCGTGCCTGTAATAGCTGATACTGGGGGAAATGAAGGAAAGTTTTGTTTCTAAACAAAAGTTCATAAAGTTCACTCCAGAAAATATGTGCAACACATGTTTCATCCCATGGAAAATGGCGGTCCACATTTTGCACATATGTTTGCACATTTGTTTTATTAAAACAAATGACGATATTCACCTATAGCAAGATGAAGCTCTGTTGTATGAAAAAGAGCTGTTTTTGTGTTAAATCATCCCTGGTCTTTCTGAATTTATTTCTGTGGTTCAAGCCTGTCCTGTTTCCTGATGCATAGCTGTAACACTTCACTCATTAATTTAATCATTTTAACAATCAGAGATGTTAGATTTTCATAGATTTTCATTTTCCTTGTTTCAATATCTTTGAAAGAACTTCATGGCTTTTCAAATGATGTTCACTTCTGTGTCGGCAAAGTTTATGGGGCAGTATCTGTACTCATAAGTCATCTGCTAAGTCATCAGTCAGTCAGTCAGTCATCAGTCCAGGAACCTTTAAACAATTTCAGAGCAAGACACCTCGTCACTACCATGTTTCAATGGGAGTGAAAGTTAACATGGTCTTCGTTTACTTGCTTCTGCTTGCTATGCCAACGTCTGTGAAATTTTATATCAGATTTCGTGATTATGTCACTGAAGCTGTGAGAATAACACTCGAATTCTGGATATCGCTGCAAAGCACAGATTTCAACAGGCATAGTTTTTATAGGTCTTATAACAACAACATATTTTTTATTAAAGAAGTTTGAATAACAACAGAATATGCATTTAGAAGTTTGGGTATTTGGACTATCAGAGATTTCCTATAGCATTAATAAAAGTAGATCTAGATTTAGACCTTCAAACTATGATTTCTAGGATTCCCAATGCTACAGTACATTGACTGTATATCATTGAAATATTATTTTTCATTTTCCAAGTCTGAAAATGGAACACAAAGTTCACAAAAGCCAATATTTTGAACTCTGTACAGTATGACCCAAGCAAAAGTTCTGAAATACTGAGCCAAGAAAGCATGTTTGCTTTTTCTTAAGTGTCAATCATTTTGTTCAGCAGAAATTTCCAAATATAGAATTATTTTGTCTAGTACCCACCACCTTTTAGCCAAGAAGATAAATTCCTATCCCTGTAACAACATTAATTGCGAATGGAATCTTGGCATATCGTGTCAAGTACCTACCTCATTCCTCTTTTCTTTTAAGTTACCCTCATACGCACTCCAGAATTCGACTAATGCATTGACAGAGCAATTAAAATCCTTTTAGTTTGGGTGAAAGATATCCCATATGGGTCAATGTCTGAAAACACATGCTCTCTGGTGGAGCACCTCTGTGTGATGTTTACTCTCCACAAGCATATGTATGAACTGCAGCCAAATACTTCTGAAGTTACTAATCATCTCAAGAGCTGCAGTTTTCAAATGCTGAATTTTAGGCAATGAAAGGTGAGCAGTTTCCATTCTGAAAGGGTCTTGAGTTCAGATTCCAAAAACTGAGTTCCCTGATGTTATTTTGTTTCTGTGTAACTACTGGTTATACCTGAGTACGGAATTTTTGGAGCTGCTCTACCAGAGAGAAAAAGTGGTAAAGGAGGAAATACCATCTCTCTCTCTCTCTCTCTTTTTTTTTTTTTTTTTTTTTTTTTTTTTTTTTTTTTTTTTTTTTTTTTTTTTTAACCAAGTGGAGGCTTGCACATGGATTCATTCCATTATGGATATGTTTCGCACTTCCACAAGCTGCCTGTCCCCTGTAGGTCATGTGAGACCAGGAGAGTTTTCTTTCTACTCTGGCTGTCAAGAAGGAAAGGCAGGGATCTTCAGCAGCATCTTTAGCAGTGGTCTGGCCCCTCATCACTCTTTATTTGCTGCTGAGATTTTAATTTTGTTCCATTCTTCCCCCAAATCAACACAAAAGCATCACAAAAGGAAGGCAATTTTTTTATTGCTTTGTAGTGAAATGAAAGATGACTTTAGCAACTAGACTTGTACAGAAAAACAAAAGAAAATGTCTAATTTGGGCAGAACTATTTTACTTTGTGTTTTAACAATTGTTAATTTAGCAATTTAACAATGCAGGAAAAAGGGTGACAATTATTTTGTGGATGCATACAAATATTAGAGAAAGTAAAATTGTTTTAAGCCACCTCCTAACTTCAAAATGATAAAAAATGATGAGTTAGTTAAAAAAAATGCCATTTTTCCATATTGTGATCCAGTTAGTAGCAATTCTGGTCTCAGAGATTCTCTATAGATGCGACTGGGTATATGCTTCATCGTTTTTTCCAGCCTGGATTATGTTCAAGTAGAATATGACCTCAGTTACCTGAGTTACTGAGTTACCTCAGTAGAGTTGGTTCAGTTATAGCTCTTGCCATGGTCTAACATGATCTGTGATGCCACTTGAAAAAAAAAAAAAATGTTTTTTATCTCTCTCTCCCTCTCTTTTTTTTAATCAGGTGATTAAATAGATCTGATATGGAGCACAGTCAAATCAACATAACCTCTTTAAAAAGGGATGGGCAGGAAGCTTTCAAAGTGGTTTAGCTGCTGGCAGAGTTGCGGTGTGGAATCTCAGCTGAAGTTAAGGATTCAGGAGAGCCTCCTGAGTCTCTAGCACACATCCACTTGCATATTAATTCACTATCTGAGTAAAACAGGAAAGATTTTATCCAGAAGCTTAAAACAACAGTACATTAATAGAGCAACATGTAAACTAATGTGGTTATGAGGAAGTGAGCTGAGGGAGAAAGCTGGTAACCCCAGCTGAGCCAGGCTGCGGGCACAAATAGTTCAGACCAGAAGGCTCAGGTCTCTGAAATGGCCCTTTACTGTCTCCATTGCAAAAGCTGAACTACTACTCCTGCAGTTACCAACTGTTTAACAAGCATTAGACTCTGACCCAGTGCTCTTTGAGGGTTAAATGATATTAGTGCTGCTAATTAGTACCAAAAAGGATCCTCCTGGCTGGTTCAGTGTTTGGCAGTTTTGGGCTGGTGCTGCTACAGGTGACTGCTAATGGACCTGACTAGTGAGAGGATCCCTTCTCATAAATCTGAGCTTTCTTGACTGTGATACTTTTGGCCAGAAAAATGTCTTCCTTCCTGCCTCAGAACTTTAAACACTGTTGGAAAAGAAAATCTAGGAAGATGTTGGAGCAACTTTGCTTTGTTAAACACCATGAAACTTAGCCGCTACTATTCTGAT